>VACF01000001.1:841338-977930 GCA_006891605.1 Pleurozium schreberi
AAAAAAATACATGAAGTAAACAAAAGGACTTATTTGCCTTAAAAATTCACAATAAYTTGATTTTTCCTTCCAAATTATTGAGGAAACAAAATATAAATATAAAATGCGTTTGTGCAATAGAAAAAAATATAAAACTTTGTGGAAACTTGTTCAACTATATTTTTGGACTTTGAACCTTTAGGACTTCAGATTTTTCCTCTATTCATTTTGAAATTATTCTTTAATATGATCAAAATTTTAGTTGAGAATGTGTGAAAATAGGATGAACAACAAAACACGTAGTTTTCACTCATTACAAAATTGTTGGGGTTGAGTACGTTCACAATTTAAGGAAAATCTAAATTAYTAATAGCTCTAAGCTATAATTCAAATACACTAATCGGTTTAGGCTTACATTGTTCGAGTAAGAGATCTAAACCTTGGGGAAATTTCTTTTTCTTGAAATTATGGAAAATACTATCACAAGTAAATCTCACAAGTTATTTTTGGAAAACAATACTTTGATTGACCGAAATCTAATATTGTCCCAAACTTCTCCATAACAACTCCACATGGAATGGATTAAAGGTTTTCATGAAGGCACAAACATAAATTAGTAGAGAAAAAAAGAATAAAATATAGATTGTTTACAACAAGATAATGTTTACAACTTAAAATGTCAAAGTAACTATTTTTATGAGATTTTGCACTTCTCTAGTTTACCTAGATGGCTAGTACGATAAAAATTCTAAGCTTTTCCTTCTCAGGAAATATACCTTCTTTTTAAAAGTATATATATTAAACATATTTGTAATATTTTTTTTAAATTTTTTTAAAAATTATACAATACTCCCGCAAAATCATGACTTCATGAGTATCATAGCCAAATTGTCCACAAAACGGCAAGGGTTTCTTGCCACTACGGCACTACCCTTTTGTAATTTTTGGCCTATAATACACAAAAATATGGTTTAATTGAATGAGGGCCCCTTTGTTCCTTCTTAATGGAGAATGAATTAAGCTCATTTGCCTTCAAGAGAAAATGAGAAACCAATATGAGTCCATGGAGCAAGGTTCCTCTTCCTTTACTTTTAAGTCCTAAAAGATGTGAGCCATTGTAGAATGGTCAAACATCATGACTGCGCTAAATTTACCCGTGGAATGTCTGTAATAGAAATTGTGTTCAAACAATAATCTTATATTTTTTTAAATTAAAACTCTGCACTCTATGTCACTTTGAGAACACTAGTAGAAAACGCAGGAATTTTGACAGAATCTTGTTGATTTGGTCGCGTTGTCCCGGTCACTGTTTTGTTGATTTCAACAGAAATTTGTAAAAATTAACAGATTTTTGTAGAAATCAACAAAAAAGTGACCGGGACAATGCGACCAAATCAACACAATTCTGTCAACATTCCTACATTTTCTACTAGTGGAAATTTCTATTTATTTTGTGATAAATTGTAATTGTTATCATTTTTGTTGCAAAAATTGAACATAAATGAGAAAAAATAACATGAACAACCCAAATTATTTCAATTTCTTTTCAAGAGTGGCAAATACCAAAGGAGATTAGTGGCAAAAAAATTCAATTTCATATTTTATTTTTTAAACCGTAAAGAACCACAACATTGACCTCTAAGTCAAATTCAACTATTCAACCAAATTTAAGCTTTTATGCGGATGGGTGGACGACCTGGCGGACGCGGACGGGCAAATGACCGCGCGAACAGGCGGACAATCTGGTAGATGGGGACGCAAGGCCAAGCGGAGACACAGGCGGACAACCACGGGGACAAGCAGACGACCTGGCGGACGGGGACGGGCGGATAAACGGACGGACAAGCGGATGGGGACGGGTGGATGGACTCGCAGACTCACGGACGGCCCTAGTGGACAGCCTGTCCAAATATCAAGGGACATCCGGACGTTCAGACAACCCTACCGAGCCGTAAACAATTCGCACAACATTCCAATTTTCTTGAGTACTATCCGCCATGAAGCTTTTGAAGTTTGGATTTGGGAAGTCGTTTTTCTCCATTACTCTGTTGAGACATCTTCACATAATGACTTGCCCTTCAATATCTTTGCATTGCGTATCGCAAACTGCAATAGTCATTACTTTACAATAACCAAAGTCATATACATGGCAGGCAATAGTGGTCCAACCCTTGACTCACTTCACATAGTCAAACATAATCCAACAATTTTTGAGACCCCCCCTGATTGCATCCGCCTCACAAGATCAACTCTGCTTCCAGGGCCATCAACAAGCATCTTGAACAAATACACTTTCTATTGGCCTTCGCCTGGAAACACGCTGTCTTGAATGTACTCCATCTTGGCTTGCTTCTTCATAGCAAGCATGCGGTCGATCTCTCCGACTCCTAATCTAGTGCTACGGAAAGAGGCAATGATGTTTCTAACATTTGGAGAACTAAGAATTTGGAACTTGTCCATGACAGCATCAAGGGCCTTCCCTTGCAGCATTTCTTTTGGCCCCTCACCTTCATGAACTAGAAATGTGTCCAAGAACACCTTGCTAGCAGCTAGAGAAATGGCAGAAACTTTAGCTGTAGGGGTCTTTGCCACTTCTTGCGCGATAATTTCTGATATGGTATCCACAGATTCCCTACACAAACCATCTGCAACTGGGTGACAGTGACTGCCTAGATGAATGCAAGCCCTAGTCATGGTAGTTGACCTTATAACATAGTAAATTCTGCCATCGCAGAAATTGATGCAATTAGGGGGCTTTTTACAGATCTTGCAAGCTAGCGTTGAGTCCTTCGGAGGAATCGTGCCTATAGAAATCAGAGTGCTAGTATTACCCAACCACTCTGTTTCGATTCTCTTGGAGCACTGCTTCAAGTAACCACATGCATCATTTGTGCATGCCAGGTGACCAGTACATGATGACTTCTTAAACTGCAATCCCAGATCATTATGAATTTCGGAAGTCATGGTTTGACTCCATGCATGACTGTCGTAGCGTTTATCCATGCCACTCATATTTCTAGAAGAACTAATAGATGTTGATGATCGGAATGGTGGTAGCTCAAAAACAATGTCATCATCAAAACTAGTGGGAAGAAACTGGACCTTCTCGCATTTCATTGAATGAAAATCAAGATTTGCAAGCTCGTTCCTCGATCCCCAAATAGTCTCTAACTTTTGAAGGCCTTGCATCACACTCAGGAATTCACGAGCCCTAGGATAGATAGGAGGGCGTGATAGAATTGAACTACCAGCACTACTATCTCAAACACTGGCAGATTGCGTAGTGACAGTCCTCACGGAAGCATGATTGTGAGGAACGACGACTAGTAGGCATTGTCTTGCCCTCTAAATCACTTGACAACTCCACTATCTGGCTGTTCAATTCTTGTTTAGTAGATTGGACAACGAAAACACCATGACGGTCATTAGACTGAGAGGGACTTTCTGATTCCACTTTTACAACCTTAAATATTGGCACTTGTGCCGTGGATGCATCGGATTGAGGGGGGAAGTTCTCTATGGAAGCAGGGAATATAGGAGAAGGCAACCCAAATGCTCTATAACAACCTTCGGGTAAATTCTAGAAACTCCCATGCTCATTACTATTCGTAGACATAAAAACAGAATGAAGGAGACCTCATGATTCACTGTGAATCTCCTCTTCAATGTAGATTGAAGATTCAATGAAACCATAACGCACGTGAAGCATGTGACTTTAAACTTCAACCATACCAACATCAATAAGATGGAGGAGCAAAGGCACGTCGTGGCCGTCAGCTCTAATTGAAGCCATTTACGGTACTGGGAGAACAAGGCAAAAGACATACAGAAAGCAATCAACTCAGTTGCAATGGTGGTCTCTGCCGAAACTAGAACTCCTATACATAAAATATGTAGTTCCAACTTCAATGGTATACCACATCCAACAAATGAAAAAGGACTTCTGAGTAGCTCACCTACGACTGTTAAGGTTACATGTGTCATCAATGATATCATGATCTGCAAATCTAATATTTGAGGCATGGATATTCTAATCTAATAGTTAAAAAATAAGGAATCATTGTAGAGATTTGATATGATACCTAAAGTACTGTCAATTTCAAATTTTAATAAAGGACAAAACAATAATGACCGTCAATTAGAGACATTTGTAAATACATAACAAATATACATTAATTCTAGATTGGTTATACTCAGCCTATAAAGGGTGTTAAGGACATTTAAAATACGGTGGATGCTACGGCACCCTGGTCAGTAGCACATAAATGCATTTATTCACTCTTGAATTCAAAAATTTGAATAGGGGTTAAAAATCACAGTAGCTTTACGTTTAAGGATTTTTCATTTAATTAATGATACTATCAATTTCCAATCATTGTAGAAGGATAAATTTCTCATGGCCTTCTCATAACTTTTTGAAGCTTAATCTTTTCACAATCTAAAAGATTTAGTAGGGGTATACAAGAAAGATTGATATCTTTACCCCAAACAAATAGAAAATCGGATTCACATAGAAAAGCCTCTAGGATCAACAGTAGTGATCAAATAATTATGAAAATTATGACTATATTACATGACAGACATAGAAAAAAAAATACACGTTTAATAAAATAATATTCATATTAAAGTAATAAATACCAAACATTTGCGGAGATCAAAGTATAAAGCTGACTAAAGTGGTGTTCACTTTGTCTTATGATACATGCCTTCCTTACAATTTATTTTTCTAATCCACTAGGATACAACTGAACTTGGCTGCAATTACTCTAGAAGGAGACATAGATGCCACTTAGATCARTAACATCATGATCTCACTTAAGTGGTACTAAGACCAAAAAGAGGAGAAAGAGTGCTCTAATATTTAGTTTATCCAGATAGTTGAAACGGTCTAGGATGAATCAAAAGAAACTCTTAGAAAGGGTTTCATCAATTTCTATACCGGTATGAATGACCCACATGATTGTAAGGACAGTTTCACACCAAGCATTTTGAGGGTCAACACGCAGTTCGAAGGCAGTCATTGTCATCCTCACAACTTGCAGGACGATGTATCACTAAGTGAAACTGGTATCTCGGTGAGTCACTCATGTGGTGAGTCATCCAATCTGCTTCTATCATATTTTTCCATTTTTGCCATCCGCTATGTGCCTATGTTGTTTTTCCTCATAATTTGGCAAGGACCATGGTAAAGAGGCGTCTTGACCTTGTATCCGAGCGAATTCAAATTGGTAGTATGTGGATGCCTGCAAGACTGCCAAAGGGCCCCAATTCCCACAAACCCTAATCTGAAAACAAATTATTGCAAAAACAGACCTCATTCTGCTAATCATGAATTTCCAACCCCTCCTCGACGCCCATATCCTCACTTGTTGTTGATTATTGTTTGAGTTACAGGCTGAGGCCGTTGATTCCACAGCTATGGAAACAAGACGGGGTCCGGAACTTGCTCGCATGGAGCAAGCAGAAGCGGATGAAGAACTCCCACCAGGACGGGAGCAGACAACAACGCGGGAAAAGGAGGCATCAATGCACAAAGAGCAAACAATACCRATGTAGAAGCAGGCACTAGCAAAGGTGCAACATCCAAGGGCCATTTCCTCAAAGGCATTACAATTCCCACTTTCGTGGTTGGTTTTCAAACTTGTGCATTGAAGGTCCACTTAGGTAATTTGCGTATCCTCATACCCTCCTCGAACGTCTAGATTTAATCTCCATTTGTTTTTTCTTCCAACCGGTTGGTTGCCTTAAGAGCGTCTCGTTGACGAGAGAACATCAGCGGAGACGTCAGCTTGAAATCATACAGACAAGGCCGAACCCCTTGACTAGGCCGCTTGACCTCGAGCTTTCATTTTTGTTTTTCCAATTTTGTTTTTCATTCCGACTGTCCAGCTGCTTCAGGATTGTCTTATTGACGAGATAGCATCGACGTTGACGAGAGCTTGGAATCAATCGAATAGGATAAATCCTCGACTGGGCCACCCGAACTTTGAACTTCCGTTTTCTCTTTTCAGATTTCGTTTTTCGTTCCAACTGTCCAGCTGCTTGAAGAACGTTTCATTGACAAGATAGCATCAACGGGGACAAGAGCTTGGAATCAATCGAATAGGGTAAACCCTCGACTGGGCCACCCAAACTTCAAACTTTTGTTTTTTCTTTTTAGATTTTGTTTCTTGTTTCGACTGTCCCGTTGCTCCAAGAGCGTCTCATTGATGAGAGCACATCGGCAGGGACAAGAGCTTGGAACCAATGCAATAGTGTAAACCCTCAACTGGGCAACCCAAACTTTGAGCTTCCGTTTTTTTTTTGAGATTTTGTTTTTTATTCCAACTGTCTGGCTGCCCTAGGAGCGTCTCGTTGACGAGAGCACACCGGTGGGGACGAGAGCACATCGGCAAAACGAGAGCTGGGTAAATCCTAGGCTGGGCCATCCGACTTCGAGCACCCTTTTATTTTTTGAGATTTTCTTTCTTGTTCTGACTGTGTGGCTACTCCATGAGCGTCTCGTTGACAAGAGCACATCGGCGGGGACATGGTTTTGGAATCATACGGACCGGGCTGGCCACGCATCGGGCCACTTGATCTCAACCTTCTAGATGAGATGACTTGCCCACAGGGGGGATTCATATTTTGAATTTTGGACTTTTTAGGTTACGTGTTTATAAGTTTTAATTAAGCTAGAACTTTGTGTACTTCCATATGTTTTCTTTACCCTATAATTTGGTTGGAGATTGATTAGCAGGTTCTAGTGCAGATGGATGATATGTTAGTACAAACTGATACATCGTTGGTTCGTCCCCTTGAATCGATGGTGATGGTTAATGAAAATGAGAGCAATGAGCAAGTTCCATTGTTTGTGGTATCTGAAGTCGTAGAAGGCATTGGCAAAGGCAATAGACCTTTAGGAGGTGACGAGCACGAGGGAGAAGACAACATTCAAAAAAAGCAAAAACTAGACTTTGTATCAATAATTTCTAGTCTGCGACTTCATCTTGTACATCTATCTCGAATGAAAATCCCACTTTGCCGTCTTGTTTCCATGCCTATGGTGAGGCCTATCCTAGATTGTGATGTGATCAAACTTGAACAGGACTTTGCTCAGGGATACAAGGAAGGAGCTAGAGTATTCTATGTCTCCATTTCAGATGAGGAAAGGAAGTCTGGAGTGTTTTCTGAGGCCGAGAAGGAGAGTTGGGGGCCCCTTTGGAAATCCGCAAACGATGATTTCAACCTTAATTTGAGCAACATCCCTGAGCTTGCATACCTAGTGGACGCTAAATTTTATGTTTGCGACGGAAATCATCGGTGTATAGTGTGGATGCGACATATCAATCGGCTCTACTCAAAGGAAAAAGATTGGCACATCTACATGGATTCTATAGTCTTAGACACAAAGGGTCGAGTGGATGCAGCRATGCATGTTATGCACGACATTAACAAGTAAGTCTATTATTTTGTTTTCTTGCAATTCTAAGAGCACGTCTTTTAAGTTCATAACCTACTGACCTTGAAATTTGTTATTCTAATTAGGCACACCAAACATTCATACGTAAAAACCAACCTAGTCCATACTCTCTACCGTGTTAGAAAATATGGAACCATGTCTCTTGAGAAGTTCAACGAACTTCTGAGTGCTGAGGATATTAAAGCGTGTTAACAAACTCGCAAGACATGGTACTCTATTCCACTTGATGTATTTACATCTTTCATTTTCTAGGTAAGATGTTTTTTAGTTAAAACTCTTTTTTTATCAATGTTTTGTCTTTTATTTGAGTTGGTTAGTTCCATGAATACCATTATACTTTATTAATTTACATTTTTCACTTAAATATCTATTTGTAGCAAGAGATAGCGGCTGCAGTAGACCTAGGGGTCTGCAAGTACCACAAAGAGACCTTTGCGGAAGAAGTTACAGCAAAAGATATTGCAACAGCAATGCACGTTGCTACCAAGGAGTCAACAGATAGGCTTTACAAAAAGTTGTCTAAGATTGTCTCTGTGGCTCATCCAGACTTGGGAGATGATTGGCTTCATGAGGTACTTGTATAGTTTGTTTGAATGCAAAGTAGTTTTTAGGCCATGTTGTTCCTGAAGATACTGAAGTGATAATGGTGGCTTTCAAATTGAACGTCATTGGAGTTTGTATTTGGAACCTAAGTTGAGCCTAGACAAGTTACAACTTATTGCAACCGCAAACTCTAGTCCTAGCCATAAGGTGAAGTGGTTGAGATGGCTTAATGCCTCCATTCCCACACGAGAGGCTCGTCGTCTTCCGCCTAGATTAGCCAACAACGACAAAATAAATGTTTTTCTTTGTAGGGTCTATTGGTTTGCTGGGGTAAGTCACTGCCTTCACTTTCGGTGTTTTTTCTAATTGAATATATAGCTTTTTCACCTATGCTTATATTTTTGGTGTTTCGTGTTGATGACAAATTGAAGACTCTGTTGCTGAAATGTATGATGGTATAATTTGGGCCAACAACATTCCCGTGAATATGGAGGTGGCACAACAACCCAAAGCACTTCCTAACTACATTGAAGGGTGGCAAATGAAGTTGTGGGACCACGCATTCATGGGATTTTTTAAAGGCACAGATGCGTTTAAAAAGTCAAATTCATTTAACGACTTCAAAGGCTCTATGCTTATGGTGAAAAGAGTTCTATACAGGTATAATCCATATGGCCGCTTTCAATTTTGATTTAGGCGTTGTTGATTAAAAGAGTGATTGATATCCGTAGTGTCTAAGACTGGTTTTTTTTCCAGGTATTACAAATTTGAGCTCTTTGGGAAGAAGGCCATCTCAAAGGATGATTTACTACTTTTCTTGGTTTCTTAGCTTGATCGTTCATCGCCCAACTACATGTTCACTCCACCTCAAGAGAAGAATTGGACCAATGCACATCTCCAAGCTGGAGCTTGGTATCTGGAGTGCACCCAGGGATTCAAACTTCCCCAGGAATTGCCTTTATTCCAATCCGTCAAAGAGAGCACTACAGTGGAGCAGGTCGTTAACGAATTTGCAGGTCTGGATCTTGAGGCACAAGCCAAGGCGTTGAAGAGGCAAGAGCTTTCTGACAAAAAGAAGGAAGAAAAATGGAAGGAAGCGAGGAAGAAAACGGAAGACAATGAAGCCAAGAAGAAAGAACGGCAAGYAGAGAAAGCTCAAAGCGAAGCAAAAGACAAGCAGAAAGGCAAGAAAAAAAAGGTTGAGAAGGCAGGGCCAAACGCAGCTGTCAATGATGGTGCCATGAAGGACACCTCTTCCTGCTTTTCTCTTACACAAGAGCACCTTTTCCATGGCCCTCCACCTCACTCTCAAACTTTGCAAGGAGTGTCTTCTATTGATGAGTGTATATTGAACGTCTCAGTGGAAGCCTTACTTGACTCTGATGAGGATCAAACTCCCAATGCACTTACTAACGTCATAGCCTTTCTAGAGAAGGTGTTCATTTGGCCTTCCTTATCTTTTTGTTTTATTGCATGTATCATTGTCCACTTTCATTCTATTTATTAGGAAAACTCAACGACAAGCTCTGGGATATTTGTTTGACCTTTGTACTAATTTCCTACAATATGATTGACTATATGTAGCATGCCGTGGACAAGGACCGGTTTTTTGATGGCAAGTTGTCAAAGCAAGCCACAATAGACCTTATGATTTTGGATGTTCCAAAAGGTTTACCAGTTCCTACTGTTTCTACTCCACCAACATCCATTCTACCCTGGAATTAGTTTTCGGAAGAAGGACTGCAAGCGGTATTTGATTTTGCAGAGAATTATCTCCACAATGGCGGTGCTATTCTTGTGATGTATCCTTTTAGTCAAGACATCAAATCCTACCTCCTAGGATTTTGTGAAGATTTTGGAGTCAAATCTTACAAGGATTGGTGGGGTATGAATCAATTTCATTTGGCATCACCTTTGGATCCAACTACCACGGTAAATTCCTTCCTTTCTTTTGTCAGAATGAGTTCAAACAATGCATTCTGTTTACGCAACATTACATACTAACTTCAAATATTATGTAGACTATGCGTTTTGCTATGTCGCTCTATATTAAAGTCGCAACCGGTCGAGGCCGATCGGGTGAAAGCACACTACGGTCACCCCCCTAAAGGTACAAAAATTGGTACAAAATGTACATATTTGGTACAAAATTTACACATTTAGATAGTAAATGGAGCCAAAACGTCAATTTTAACCAAAATTCAATGGTGACCCATCTCAACCACAATGCTTTCTATCAAATAATCCAAAAGAAAAATTTAAAAAAATAATTTAAGGTCTATAATTGGCCTTCGTACTAAAACTACACATTTGTTAGGATTTTTCCATATATAGACCCCAAAACACTCAATAAATGCTTAGGCTAAGTACCTAAACATAAGAGCATTGGATTAAGCTCTTTGAATTGTAAAAATGAAATTCTAAGCTAGGCAAAAAGAGTACAACATTGCTAAAGCTGAAACTGTGACAGTACAAACATTTAATGTTTGTAAGATGTAAGACTCCGACCTTTTTTTTTCTTGGAGAAAAGTGAAAAACACTATAAGAAAATTGACTCTAAACTTTCACTCTGTGCAGAAATTGTGCCATAAGTACAATTTTGTACAACCGTAGTGTGCTTTCACCCGATCCAGGTTCTCCTTCCAAAAGGTACCTGCTCATGATGTTGTAGGGGTGAATGTGGCTCGAAACAACATACTTCAAACTTTTGCAACAAGGAGGATGTGACAATAAACGGTGCCTTATCTTGGCGGGGTCCTTAAAAGAAAGCCGCTGCCTTCATGCAAGTGCTAGTGGAGGCAACTACCTCACTTGGTGATGTTGTCATGGATTGCAGCGCGTCTACAAGTTAAATTTTTTTTTTCCTCTGCTTTTTGAATGTTGACTTTACTACATTGTATTAGTTTCGTCATGTATTAACTATTACTATTTTGTATTCTTTCAATGTTTGAAGGTTTGACCATCCATACTTGCCGGGCTACTGGATGCCATATTGTGGATTTGGAGGAAGATACGTCCATTTTTGAGGCCCTCCTTAAACCGCTCATCCGCCCGGTTATCAATTCTACATCTCAAGCTGCACAACCAAAGATCTCGCCAGCTCCTGCGATTGACCTTGACGACAAGGAGGTGCCTATCCGTCGTATCTTGAAGAAACCTCAATTTAGTAAGTAAGTTTACCCTTAATCGTGTTCATTTTCACTCTTTGGTTACATTTTTCTCTTTGTTCTAATAATTGCTCTTTTTTGTTTTGTAGACAAGTTGAAAAAATGAAGATGGTGACACATCAACCATTTTTTAGAGACCCTGCGTTCTTTCGTAGCCCCCCTAAATCTTTTCAGCTACCAGTTTATGCTGAAGCAGTAGCTATGCACCTTGAAACTTATGACCCTAAGCCATCTTCTAAAGTCCGTAAGGTAGATCCACGTGTTATGACGTTTATAGATGACTCTACTAAAGTGTCAGATGATGAGTCATCACATAGTGATGCAAGCTCTACATCTAGATCTTCTAGTAGTACCCTTCACAGATCTGTTTTATGAGCCTTGTTTTCCATATTCTTACATAGATGTGGTGTCTTTTGAGGGCACGATATATTGTGTCTGTTTTTATATTTAATGCTTGTCAACTTTTGTTAAAATCAATAAGCTTTAAATTCCAAAACATTTTATGCTTTTTAAACAAAATTCATTTTGTCAATAATCCACGGTCATAGGTCCACACCCTAAAAATTATAAAAAAAAATGGAGGCTCACATGCTCACAGGCTCACGGGCTCACGCTCCTAGGCTCACAAAATAGCATCCCCGTAAGTGAAAAGAAGGGGAATCCGGATCTTGGAAAACATGATCAGACTGTGTGAAAATGTTTGTATTGAGGTTTTAGGTTTGTGAAAGAGGTCTTGCACGTGGTGCCTTTAATTGAACAAAACGGTAATCCGATAAGAGAAGTGGTGCGGATGTGGGTCCCGAATCCAATTGATTCCGTGCGGAAATAAGAAACCGCTAGCAAAAATCCCCCCACATCGGAAGGTGTACCAACCATCAGATCTGTCTATCCTCTAGAAAGAAATCCTCCCGTTGGATTTTGGGTGTCTATGATTTGTTATTTTATTGGGAGATCTCAGTGACCTGCTTTCCAAATAGGCCATCTGGGATGTTGTGAAAACGTCTTGTCATTGATCCTAATGCAATGCAATGTTTGTGTTTTTGTTAAGAGAGGAGAGAGAGTGAGGGAGACAAATGATGAGTCCCTACCCCGTTATACAATCAAAGGCGGACCCTCTAAAGATAAAACAGAGGCATTGGAAACCAATTTAGGAATAGAAAACGTAACCAGAAATTCCAATTTGCTGTCAAGACAAACCGAAAGATGGAACAAGAAACCCTACAAGATGGAACAAGAAACCCTACAAGATGGAATATAAAGACAACAATGCACTAAGTATCAAAATTACAAATCTCTCTAGAAGATGGAAAATTCAGAAGGGCACAACTCCAATGCGAGAACTCCAAAATTTTGCATTATAAAGCGGTGGAGCACAAGAAAATATTTTAAAACTTACAAAAAAAAAAAAAAAAAAGATGTTCCATTTACAAAACAGTCTCCCACTTTGGCTTTAGCGTTGCAATTTACGGTTTATGTTATTTAGAGCCCAACAACATCTCCATAGTTGAGGCTCGACAACTGAAAAGTTGGAGATGACGACAATTTAGCTATCCTAAACCCTTCATCAAACGCTTCATTTCATCTTTTCCCTGATGAATATTGATAGCAAAATATGACAAGAAAAGATTATATGATCTAACCCTCTCCAATACAAAGTTATCATATAACTTTGACAAATTTGGGGTTAAGAATCAACCGCCAGGGTTTCAATTTTAATACGCCTTCCCTAATCATGAACGGAGCCACCGCTAAAAGCCATGTCCATGCAACAAGACACCGACTATACCACTTTTCACTTGAAAGTCTAAGTTAAAATACTTGAAACCCTATCCACCAACACCAAATGCAAACTTTTGTCCAATTTGCACGCTCATACTATTGCATCTCAAAATTTTGACAATAAATTCACCAAAACCCTAAAATTCCATACATTGCACACCATGGTCACTAGGGTATGCCTTTTGCAACCAATTTTTTTCTCAAGCTTCTCTCACTATTGCTACAATTGCGCGACAATCAAGGATGGTGTAATCTCAAAATCCAAAGCGTCGAACAATGTAAAAGCTTGAAGTTGCATTAAAAGAAAACAACATTTGTGTTTGATAAAAGAAGATAGACTTTGAGTTTCATACCATGTTTGATATCTTGGAACATTTGTGAGATTAGTATCCAAAAAATATACAATACCAATATCAACAAAAATAGGTCACATAATTCACCAACATTTACATAGTTGATACCAAAATGTGAAAATGGTCATTGCAGTACCCATATTAACATAAAAGTGTTGACTTTTTGTTGATTTGAACGCCAATGTCTAGAAGTGAGGGCGCAATAGTGTAYTGAATTAAAAGAGTTTGGTAGAGTATCATACACGCTAGGAAAACTCTTGATAAAAGGCTTCTAACTATCCTAAGAACAATGATTTGGACTAGATGGCCAAAGGTTATGGCATTTCAAAAAGTCGGTGGTAACCTAATGATGCCAGAACACTTGAGGGCTAGGAGTAAAGGATTCCCAAGGATTTTCTTCAAGCAAATAAAGCATGTAGTATATCAATAAAAAGCTATTAAAACAAGGATGCTAGAATGTCAAACAATACAAGATTCTAGGCTGTGAGCCTAAAGTTATGGCCATAGTGAAGGTGTGTGACCTCTCTCGATGATCCTAAATTTTGAAGGTCAATACTTTTATAAGACTTTGTCTAAATGGAACAAATGAGCAGCCGATTGGCATTTAGTTGTTGCGCAGATATCCTAAATGGAATTGCATGTGGATTTGGGAGATCTGACTACAAAATTACGCTATTTGAAAGTTCAAGTATTCAAGTGGGGCTGTAACTTGGTGATTTCAATTGGAAATGGGTGGTTTTACAAAACCATAGGAGATTTCAGAAGTTCCTTCAGTGTACAAGGAGGGGAGGGGATACCAAATACCATAGAAATTATTATAGGAGGTTGGTCTCTTTCTTCACTTCTTCGAGCCGTAATAAGTTTCAGTGACTCAAGGTTGGTGAGGTTGGTGATTCAACCTTACCATCACTTCCAAGGTACCATGAGACACTTGTGTGTGTATTTTGTTGTGCTAGTTAAATAGAGTTTCATTTCTTACTTGACCACTTTCAAAGTTTTTTCGAAATTTGCTTTCTCATTAGTGATGAAATGAAAATAAAAAATATACAAATTGGCCTATTTTGGAGCAGGGCTTTTTTTTTGGCTTTTTCGTGTTAGATTGCACTAGGAAAAAGAATTTGGCTAAGAAATGCCAAAAATAATGTCAAAAAACTTGGATGAAATAGCCAAACAACTTTGAATTTAAAATAAATCTTAGACGAAATCACCAGATTATGGATGAAAACCATACTATACATCCAATATGTGGATGAATGTTGTAATTTGGAGCACCACTATAACATTTAATATTGCCACAATGGCACTTTGTAAAAAATGAAAAAAATAAACCATGGTTTGGAGTGTAGTCACATTAAAAGTGATTAGCATCAGTGGGAAAAAGCACCTCCACCGAGTGCTTAGACATTAGTGGAATTTTTGCCTCAAGTCACCAATTTTTTGCAAGTGCGTTGGTAAGTCAAGGTGCCAAGACGCTGAGGGCAAAGGAAGTGTACATGAAGAATGTGCACAAGCCCGCGGCGTGGGACACCAAGGACAAGCAAACTTGTGCGTTCTGCGTTCGTCTCTTGAAGAACCGTGTTAGTTGCCATCAACTTCTCCATTGCACCTATCAGCTTGTCAACATTACTGTTTAAAGCTTCAACTCTCGCGGGCACTTCTGGCGCCGTGGTCACTTGCGCTCTTGGAGGGTCAACTTTCGGCCTAATGCGACGCCGCGGGTTCATGCGGTCCGAGTCCACGTTCTCCCCACTTTCACTTCGTGTTACTGCCGCTACGGCCACGCTGTCGTGATTCAAGTCACTCAAATCACTTGAGTCGCTAGAGTTGCTAGAGTCACTTGAACTCTCTTTTCAACTTGGTGGCACTCCCTTGGCCACCTCCGCCGCCTTTGGCACCACCACCGTTTGAGGTACCACCTGCTTGGGCGCCTCCGCCACTCTTGGTGGTGTCACTTCCTTGGACACCGCCTTCGCTTTTGGGACCGGCACTTTCTTGGGCCACCCTCTAGCTTTGGGCTTTGCGGCGGCTTGCCCCACTGCGGGCAAGCCAAGCACAACTAACCTTTGTGCCGTGCCTTGTAACGCCATCTCCACTTCGGAAGTTGGCGCCACGGGGACTTTGGCCMGTTCATCAGCCGCACCACCATCAAGCTGCGCCATTTCGTCGGTCAGCTCCTCTTTGGTAATAGTCCAAGGCTCGCTTTGCTCGTTCGGCTCGAGCGGTTGTTTAGTCGCCTTGGACTTCCGCATTTTGGCCCGCTTCTTAGGCTTGACCTCCTCAGCTTCCGCTAGCTCTTCTAGCTCATCCACCGGCGCCACTTCCATCTCTTCTTTCCGCGGCTCTTCCACCACTTCCTCAGCCTTGGCTTTGCCTTTACGTCGACGCTGCGCCACAGCCTCTACCTCCAGAGTGATCTCCTCCATCTTGGTATCTTGAGTCGTGGTTCCAAGCTTCACTTGCTCTGATACCACGTGTAACACCAACCTCAACGGCGTCATGTCCCACGCACTCGTGTTGCGTAGCTAACTCTTAACCTGCACAAGCCAACAAACACGGTTAGCTTCCGTGGCACTCACTTCACCCAGACCTAAGTCCTAAAGAC
Organism: Pleurozium schreberi; assembly: GCA_006891605.1. NCBI lineage: Eukaryota > Viridiplantae > Streptophyta > Bryopsida > Hypnales > Hylocomiaceae > Pleurozium > Pleurozium schreberi. Next base: position 857,224 of record VACF01000001.1, read on the forward strand.
TCTCAGTCCTAAGTTAGTGCCACACTCTTAGAGACTCACTTAGTCTAACCCACGGGCCCCCACGTCTAAGTACTTCAAGACATGGGTGGGGCCGCGCCCCTGCGTGACACTTACCTTAGTCACGCCGCCCTTCACACCGCGCCGCTCGGTGCAAGGCCTCTCTACCTTGAGTGTAGGTCCGCTTGTCCCACACCCAACCCAACCGAGGTCTGCCTTTCATGATGTTACCTGGGCCACGGCACGCGCCGCGCACCCAGTCCCGAGTCGCTCCAGAGGAATGTTACATCCTCCCCCACTTAGAACACTTGATGTCCTCATCAAGTCCTTAACTATTATGGTCTTCGCGTCGCGCTCAGTCCTTGCGACGAGTTGACACGCACCTTCCTTCGGGTGACCACTCCTGGGTGCCCTGTCCCAATACTTACACTTAGTTTCATACTTAGTGCTTTCCCAACCTTTGCGTAGTTACAATTTTTATTTGGTCCCACTAACTCCCGAATTGACTAGATCCTTGTTAGCCTTACTCTATGAATTCCCCTTGGAACCTAACCCTTTAGACCTTGTGAGCCACCTTACAGGTTACGGACACTTTGTGCCGGTAGGTTTAGAATGCGATTCAGGATAGCAACTCCCTTCCTTTGTTCACCCATTGGGACATGGTTGGCCATCCATGCGCATCCTGCTCCAAAGTGTGCCTAGCTAGAGAATCCCCTAGCAGCTTGGCACTCATACCTTAGGCTTACCACACCGAAGCTTATTGCCTACTTTTTCAAGTATTTGGTAAGTCCTATTAGCAGCGTCCATCTTCTAGGCCGTCTCCTTGGTTCTCTCCTTGACTTAGCACTCTCTTGCCTTGTGCTTGAAACTGGGCGTTTCACTTTCCCCACTATTCCTTTTTCCCAGGTGTGTTTTCTTTTCACACCTTCTATTTTTTTAGCATCGTGCCAGGATTTTTGTCCGAATACTCAAGGTGTCCCTCCCCCACTCAGAGGGTGTAATGTCCCCATCACTGCTTACTTCGTCTGAAGCCTTTGCTGGATCCTCTTAGTCATTCGATGCTTAGGTCGTGCTGCGACCTTTTTCCTACCTGTATTGTCATCCGTGTCACTCGACTGGATATCATGGCCTTCTACCAACGGTTCAGCAAGGCCTTTCTTTGCTTTCCTTTTTCTCTCTGCCGCTTTCTTCTCTGCCTTAAGTTGTCTCTCCCGGACATCCCAAGCATGAGTGAGGTGCTTTACATAGTTAAGATACGCCTGATTTATCCACGCAAACTCAAATTGAGTGTACCCATGCATAATGCACTTGTACTGTTTTCCCCTCTTGCCAGATTGTCGTGATCCGATGACAGCCTTAACCTTACCCATTTCACCATCTCAATGTTCCATCTCAGGAGGTGGGCGCGGGTCTTTTTGCCACAAGTGCAAGTTCCTATCATCTTTGACATACTTCTTTAGCACAGAGACATAGAAAACCGGATGAATCGGCTTGCCTACTTTCTTAGCCAACTCCAACAAATATACGTCTTTGTGGAAAACCTCCTTAATTGAAAACGTGCCTATCCATCGTGCCGTCCACTTGACCGCAATTTCCAGTGTGATGTTCAGGTCCTTGGCGTCTAACCAGACTTTCTCCCCCACCTTGAACATTACGTCACGCCGGTGCTCAACCGCAACCTTGCAATAGCGCTCCTGCGTCTTTAGCAAGTTATGCTTGTAGTTTCGTATTAGGACTTCACGTCGCTCCATATCTTCATTACATGAGGCAAAAATACAACGTGTGATTACAATATAGATGAGTGCGTGGTCATCTATATTGATGACATTTTGGTGTTTTCCAAGACGAAAGAACACGCACGGGATGTGGCCAAAGTCTTGACCAAGTTGCGTGAGTACAAGCTTTACGCAAATGCCAAAAAGAGTGAGTTCTTTTTAGAGGAGTTAAAGATTTTGGGACATGTGCTAAATGAAGAAGGTATAAACCCGGACCCTAAGAAAATTGCGGCCATTGTGGAGTGGGAAGTGCCACAATCTCAGAAAGGAGTTAGGTCTTTCTTAAGGTTGGCTAATTATTACCGTAAGTTCATTAAGAATTTCTCTAAGGTAGCGGGACCCATGTTGGACTTACTTGTGAAAGAAGGTAAGGTCCTTTGGTGGAACGCAACAAGTGATGCTGCGTTCCAAGAACTCAAGAAGCTATTGTCAAGCGCGGACTTGTTCAAGTACCTCAAATTTGATAAACCATTCGAAGTGCATACGGATGCGAGTAACTTCGCAATTGGTGGGGTGCTGATGCAAGAGGGTAGGCCGGTTGCTTATGAAAGCAAAAAGCTCAGTAGGTGCCAATTGAGATGGCCGATCCACGAAAAGGAGTTGTACGCGGTAGTACACTGTTTGAAGGCTTGGAGACACTATGTGGGAGGTATGAAGACTAAGGTCTTCACGGATAACATCTCACTTAGGTATCTTGAGTGTAAGGCACAAGCTACTCCAAAGAAGCTAAGGTGGTATGATACCATCGTCTCAATGGATGTAGAATTGATTCACAAACCAGGGCAAGACAACTTGGTGCCAGATGCACTAAGTAGGAAAGAAGAGTGGTTGTCAGCGCACATACTCATGCTAGTGGAAGAGCAAGAGGAGGAGGATGCGTGGAGGTATTTTCTACAGAGAGTTAGGAAAGTCATGAAAGATGACAACGATGCGATCACTCACAACAATCTCTTGGATAAGAGAAAGGACTTGGTGAAAACTCTGGTCCATTCCAAGAGGGTCCATCAGGTTAAGAAGAAAGATGGGTTGCATTACTTTAAGCAAACCCGCCTCTACATTCCAAAGGGAGAGTTACGGAAGGAGTTGCTTCACGATTATCATGATATGCCGTTGGCGGGACACAAGGGTGTCTTGGCCACGTTGGTGGAATTGAAAAAAAAATACTTCTGGCCCTTGATAGATGTTGACGTAGAAGATTACGTCAAGTCTTGCGTCAAATGTCATATGAGCAAGACGAGTACCTTGGGTAGAGTGGGCAAGGTGCAACCCTTGCCAATTCCTGAAAGACCATTCCATTCCATTTTAATGGGTTTTCTAACTGGAATCCCGAAAGTGGGAGAGTATGATTGCGTGATGGTGATAGTTTGTAGACTCTCTAAGTGAGCTACATTTATACCATGCCCAAAGAGTTATACGGCGGAATTAGTGGCAAAGTTATTTTTTGAGCACTAGGTAAAGAATAGGGCTCTCCCTTGGGATATCATAAGTGATAGAGACAAAGTGTTTCAAACACTTTTCTGGCAACACTTGTTGAGGAAAACAGGTGTGAATCTCACAATGATAACGGCCTTTCATCCAGAAGGAGATGGACAAACTGAAAGGATTAATCGTACCCTCAATATGTATATGAAARGCTTACAATTGGCAAGCTAGGTATTATGCTTGGAGTGCATGTGAGTAGTCATGGGATTGGAACTTGACAATGTAAGCTGGAAATGAGGACAAATGTTGTGAATGCATAGCATGTGCAATGTTAATMAATCATGATCCAAGTACTACTAGAATTGGAGTGTGGTGAACCCATTAAGTTGTACACGAGTTTTAAAGGTTGTTCAGAGGTGTAAAGTATTACTAGGACCATAACATGGGATGTCAAAGTTTTTGTGCCATAAGACGAATTAAGATGAATGGACGTGAAGCTCTGAGTTCCTAATAGATGGGAATTGAATGGAAATGCAATTCAGTACTTTTTCTACAAAAACATGCTTCATACGACCTTTTAGTATACTGCATTATAAAATTCAAAATCCCTAGTGCAAAATCTTCCACAAACAATGCTCAAAGGCATCCACAATTCTCAAGCAAGGTCAGAATACAAACGATTTCTTTTCAAATGCCTACATCTTTCAATCTCTGTAATTGGACATCACAAACATTTTACTACCTCCAACTAGAGTCCCCTAAGAAAACACCTTGATGTAAATTTCAATGAACACAAAAGAAGTTGCAGTTTTGAGTGGGTTTTTTACCAAAGAAATGGCCTTGGTCCTTTTAGGGTTAAATAATCTCACCCTCCAAGATAAATCATCGACAAATGTGGCATAGTATACTCCAAAAGTGATGTCATWCATTCAAGGCATATCTTCAAGACAATCACTACAAAAGTGAAAATCATTAAACCAGTGGAGAAATGAGTATCAGTATATGCACTAAGATGAGATACATAAAAGGGCCAATATAAAACGTAATCCGAACTTCGGTTGAGTTCATCCACGACGGCAAACCGGCTGGAAAAAGTGTCAAGCTGAATGCGACAGAAGAGATACCACGATCGACACTGTGGTCGACACGATCTCAGCTGTCAAGTACAGATATAAAGTAGAATAGCTAACAATGTACAGCTACCGACAGACCAGAAACATGTCCAACTGAAACACGTGCTGGAAAACTCATGCCGATAATATATCCTTCAGGGCGTAGCCCGGCGATCAACATTCTGATCTTCAAGGGAAGCTTGAGGTCTACACTCCAACGGCGGTAATGCTCCTAAGTGGGCGGAGRTTTCCAATCACATGAACTTCCAAATGTTCCGAAGTCCCAAATGTGATTGACGACATTATGATTGCCGATCGTATTATCCAACTCTGCGACGATCTGGGGGTTTGACACAGCATCCATATTRGCAACAGTCGGCGCGCACGGAACAGCATAATATTCCGATGGAGTATACCATTCAGAGACTGTGTCAGAGTTTGCCAAATCCAACAATGTCAGAAAGTCCTCATCGGTGCATGCCTGCTGTGTCGCTCCACGTGGCATTCCTATCACGTTATCTTCAACACTTGGCAGAATTAGTTGTGGGGCTGCAAGAAAAAAACAAACGTTTATCAAAAAAAGAAAATTGGTCACAGCTCCACGGACAATCTATTTTTTTCCACCTTAGTCTAAAAGAACACGTCCGCAGGTAGAGAAGAAAATAGACACTTCTACCCCTGAATACCCCTGAATACCCCAGACCTACATATTTCATAATTTTTCTTCCTGAAGAGGAAATAAAAATGCCAAATCATTGATGAGGTTCAAAAATTCTTTTAAGAAATGCAAGCAAGAATCTTAAAGTACATATCTTATGGATCACATGGGGAAAGGAAAGACAACAATATCACATTTGGATTGCTAGATTGTGACATTCAATCACAAGGGGAGATATAAAAGTGACTAAAAGTCTTACAATCTGTTGCTTACATCTCAGACTAAAAATTATGGTCTGTCAAAAATATATGGTATCTCTGAACCTACTCTACAATTTCTTCAGACGAAGTTGCTATGCAATTTCTTTTCBAAGATCTAATGTATTTGAAGCACTTATGTTGAGAAAATCAAAGTTTTCAATGCAATTTTGCACAAAAACTTCAATARATAAGTAATTAGCCTTTCCTTCCAAAAATGATTTTTAATGATAAAATAGACTTGAGAACTGAGTCACCGAAAAATGTAATACAAAAARAAAGTGACGCGGTAACTTCAATGTTTTTGTCGACACGGAAATGTAACGCCTTGTACCAAAGTTGACGTAATTTCCTCACCAATAGCCACCAGCTTGTTTTCAGAAGCACCTCAAGTGCTCATACTGCAGCGGCAGCACTCTCTCCGCTTAAACAGTGTTAACACTGATAGCCTCAATTGTCTTAATGGAATAGCTTGAAAGTTGTAGCTGCAAAACAATTTATGGGGGAAGTCACTCACCAGGTGGCAATGAGTGCATTGTGCTCCCCTGAGGTCCATCCCAATTCCCAGATTGACACATTGGTGATACTTCCTCACTATAATCAGAAAAGGTTCGCCCTCCTAGTGGTGTAGTGGGATCGCTGTCCTCACCCCACCTACGTTTTTGAGGACTCGAAAGAACGGCTGCGATATCTGGCGGCACATTACCGGATGTGAGAACCATCAGCTGCTCAATAAGATCCTTGCTCAAGCGAACTTGTTCAAGACCTTCAACAGGATGCGCCTCCTGAACAAATACAGTGAATTGCATCATCGAATTGTTAGGATATTCAAAAAGTGAAAGAACTAAACTATATTAGTGAAGTTTTGTGTTTCCGAGCAAACTGTCATGAAATGTGTAAACCACTACGACGGCCATCCACTCAATGAGAATACATATCAACATTTATTCCTAAAAAAAACATGATCGACGTCACCCAAAATTCTAAATTCGATGCAAGCACGATGCAAAGCCACTCTCCAAAAGATCCAKGTGTATTTTGAAAGACGACGATAGGCAGCAGGACTGACAGCGGACTCTCTATGATCCGATACAAAGAAATTCGCAAATCACGAAAGGTGAAAGAAAGGAAAGCAATTTGCACATGATAAAGAAATTCAAATATTACCTGCATCAAAGACTCGAGGAAGTAGCTGGCATTTGAGCCATAACTTTCAACGTCTGAGTACATATGGTTAGAGTGTACAATCGGACTTGGATTAGTAATCGAAGACCGCTGCGTGCCTGCACTAGTGGCAGACTCCGCTGATTGGCTTGAAGGGAGCTCTAGTCTCAAGCTGGCATCTGATACAGGAGGATTGTAAAGCATGTTGAGATGTCCATAGGCAGAACTTGGATCATGAAGCATTATATTCCTTTCAGGATCACTCACAAACCCAGGTAACACAGGCCTTTTCATTGTSCCGTGCTCGCAAGCTTTGCTGGTTGCGTTGAAATCCGGGGGCAAGTTCAGATTTTTTCCATCAGAGAGCTGCGCGAGAGAGAAGGACCCATTCACTGCGGCATTCCTGCCATGATGGCTGTCTTGTATCACTTCTGCTTGCTCAAAGTGGTAACCTATGGTCTTATTCAAAAGATGAGTGCCCCCCTCATTTGTCGTTGAACTTGGTAGAACGACGCTCATAGATGTCCAAGTTCCTAACAAGCAACTATCACGTCCTTTGCTTTTGTRAATGTTCTGGAGATGGTCACCTGCAACAAATGAAAACTCTGGCTTAAAAAGAAATATCATGTCACCACAGCGAGCGACACTCTCTCAACCACACGGAAAAGAGTCGAATGCATAAGTCTGAATACCTGGACGCGGAAGGCTTGAAGTGAAATCACAATCTACATCCCTCCCAGGTATGAAGCTCCTTCCATCTAAACGCTCCGCATAATGCAGCGTAGCGCTGGATTTGATCTTCTCCGAAGTATACACTGGCAGTCCTGCTCGAGTTCTTCGCTTAATCCGTGTGTTCCAGTAATTCTTGATCTCATTGTCAGTTCGTCCAGGAAGCTGTGGCAAGACAATCGTCAAAAAATGGACATGAACTAGCGAAGCATAGGGCTCAACAGAAGAATGGACATTTGGCTAGTCCTCCTAATCCCCCAGAAAACCTCCAATTGAGACTAATTCCCTGGATGATCTTATGAATATTCGTGTCCTCTTGTCTTCAACAAATGCGTAGCCACTGAGGCAATTCACTGCTATTCATCCAATGCTCTCTGCCAGCTTCTTCACCTCAGTCAGAGAACATTGGATGAATAGCAGAGACACTACTAACAAAATCGCCAGAACTTGTCAGTCTGACCTCGATTCACAATTCCACCGATTCAGCGACCAAACTAGAARYTAATAAGWCTATTTCAAATAGAAGYTCACAWATTCTTTGAGGGACTCATYGACAGCTTCACTACTTGCAAAACTCACTACTTGCCACAAACATGAAATCAAGGCAATCAGCAGTCTCGCTGTGGATAATGTTGTCGGGACGTTCTTTGCAACAAWATGGATATGTAAGATATATTTATAAAAAGAGAACAGGTTAATGAGTTTGAATAACAGAGGAGATGACACAGACAAACCTAACGCGAAATCCACAGGTTTCAGAAGATTGAAAAAGCCATGTACCAGAGATAACTTTCATTCAGACTGCCGTGGAATAACAGGTAAAAGCAGTAAGAAAAAGAGTCGAGCAAAAGTACTTGAGCAGCCATGCGAGCCCACTTGTTGCCAAGCTTCGCATGAAGCTCGACAATGGTGCGCTCTTCTTCTGAAGTAAAAGCGCCCTTTTTGAGGTTAGGACGTAAGTGGTTGGCCCAGCGAAGTCGGCAGCTTTTGCCACAGCGAAACAAACCAGAGTGTTTTTGAACAGAATTCCAGTTGCCCTCCCCGTGTTTAGTCACATATGAAATTAAGATTGAATCTTCGGCAGATGTCCATGGACCTTTCTTCAAAGCTCCCGCGTCAAAGTCGATATCAGAAGCCAAATCCATGGTTCAGCGCGACGGAAACCTCAAAAAAAATGCCTCCGAATTACCAGAGACTGAACACACTTTTAGAGCGTCAAACTCCACAATTTTCTCCTTTCTAGAGAGCATGCACTTTACCCGACCTGTCCACCAGTAACAACGACCGATGGCGGGTGCCCTATTTATCCCAAAATCAGACTGCGATCTCGCTGACAAAAACAAYCGTCCTCACTCTCACTTCTAGCGTCCAGTGGCCTATAGTTACAGGATCCACAGAGCTACGGTACGGCTCAGCATCCTCCCAGCAATTCTTCAGTGTTTCTAAATTTAAAGAATGAGCTCAAAACTCGAACAAACCTACTCTTAGACCTGCAAGCAGAATAAATTTAACAGCCAGAAGCTTCACTTACCACAAGCACTCCCTTAACTCCACTCCTCGCCACTCCACCATAGAAATAAGTAATTCTCTATACCTGACAGAAAGACGAAATCAAGACACGACAGCCACAGAAACGACAACAGTGGTCGAGCTCTCAGCGAAAGAAACCCCCGCCACAACTTCACTCCTTTCCACAAATACAACAAACCTCGCAAGCACTGATAACTAAAAACCCGCACGTCCCATTACCTCCACCACTACRACGCCTGTAGCAACWCAAAATCAACGTCGGAAACACTAGAAAGGCATAACACTGCWCCCACTCTAACTCCAACCATAAAGTGTCATAGAAAGCCCAGAAACACTGCCGGCATGAGAACCATCTCCCGCAATCTGCTCATCGTCCTCAGCACAATCTACACCTCTCAATCCCTCCGAGTCGCCAACGCCGCCAGTACTCGCTCCAGCTCCATCTCCTGCCAACAAGACCTCACCATGAGGGTTTGCTGCCTCTTCACTGCAGTGCCACTAAGTTAACTCAACAAAGCCATTGCACCATTTTATGAAACAAATTAATACTGGGCTACAGATAAGGACGTGTCATTCCACTCCTTTCGAATTCGAGCTGGCATGTTGMGAATGCGCATAGTTGGCAGTGGCGGAGAGCTACGATACGTTTGTGTGAACCAAGAAAATGAAGCCTTGTACAGTGCTACTATAGTACCACCAATGCCAGCTCTGCAGCTTCCGTATGCTTCGGATGAAGAGGTTTGCAGCGATTGACCGCCATCACTCCCTCAATTCGCCGGGCCGGGCGAATTGTAAAGCGGGCCCGGTAGAAACGGGTCAGTGCGAGGGGTTCTTCCATCCCCTGGCCGCCTGCTTGGATTTTTCTTGCTCAGCACCGTCTACACAGTTTTGCCGCACATGGAAGTTGCACTATGAATCAGATGTTGCGGTGTCAAGAATCGAGACCCTTAAGTGCGCAGGAAGGTTTTAACAAAGCCCCAGTGCCTAGTGAAGAGGGGGCGCTGGGCACTACTCACAATACTGTACAATACCACACTGCAGTGAGAGCTTGTGAGAGCATCGCCACCAGTTGTGGTTAATGGTCTCGGCAACGGCACTTTAGCTTTGCCGTGTATTTTTAGCGGTAAACGGCTCCACACCAACACCCCGTCACTTTATAAATTGTAGCGTATGTCCCGTCACATTCACATTTTCACGGCAAGAGAGGGCCTTTGTAGGGGGCAATATTATATGTCACGTTAAGTTAGATTCTTAGTCAACAAACATTGTTCCCTCCATGGATGTCGACGTGGAAGCCATGGGAGGTGGAGGTGGGCATGCAAAGAAAGGGAAGAACTTTGGTGAGGCGGAGGAGAAGCAACTTTGTTTTTCTTTTTTGCATGTTTCACAGGACCAAAGGCAAGGTACCGGATAAAAGAGTGGGAATTTTTGGAGACGCATCACGGAGCACTACAATGAAAACAAGCCAAAGGGTGGATGATAATCACTACTCACCATCAGAGAGTGATTTTCATAGTCACCATGGATATCAATCTCATTATGATACTACAAATATAGTTCATGAAACACAAGGGGAAGGTTTGGACTTCAACTTGAATGTTTCATTATTTTTTTAATGAAATCTAAGTTCTAATGACTTCATACATGATTTTATCTTGTTCTTTCTACAAATGCTTTCTTTATTCCTTACAACTTTTTCTTATAAGGTGCAATTAGAATTGAATGTTAAATTTTATAATTCATTGCATTGTATTTTATCTAGGTTTGCATCTTTCTTAGGTTTTGGTTATTACCAATGTTCTACACATACACCAAGTACAAGTGGCATTCCTAATTTAGTTCAGTTGAATTTATAAGCATTACCTAAAATGTCAAGGCATCTCATGCATGCCCTTCAAGGATGTGGAGACGCTTTGGAACCGACCATTCACAATGCACTCAAAATACATACACATGTCTAGATGTTTGAAATGTAAAAGATAAAGCTTTTATTTTTAATCCATTAGTCAAAGTACATGCACATGTCTAGATGTTTATAATGTAAAAGATAAAGCCTTTATTTTTAACAAGTAATCCATTAGTAATGTGGTCATGTGGGCCCAATCTTAATTTAAAAGTTGCCTTCAACTCAAGTGCATTCCACTATCTTTTATTTATTTTTTAATGTATTTACAAAAAACATATGCATATGTTTGTTTTAACTTTGAAATCACATTAGGGATAGCTCATATGACTCATACACTCTTTGTTCTATTTCAAATGCATGTTTGTGACATGGCCTTTTTTTGATGACGGTTTCATTGTGAAATGCTCTAAAATTAGGATTTTTTTATTTTATTTTTTGGCCTCATGAATTGACCTAACAATTGTTGCATGTGTTCAATAAAAACAGGGAGGGCAAATAGAGAGTGCATCCATAGTTGAGGCTCAACATTTTCCAGTTCCTTCTAAAGCGGGACCTTCGGAACCTTTAATTCTGAAAAATTTAGCTATGGAGGTCTCTTCCGATTCAAAAGACAAGAAAGGCGAAGAGGAAGAAGTGGTAAGTTTCTATGACATCATGGATGCCACTGAACGTGCTACAGATGCTCTTGAGCACTCGATTGCGAGTCGAGTGACTGACCCCAAAGTGCGTAGATATGTGGCTAGATTGCTGGAATTGGCTAGACTTAGGATGACAGTCATGTCTCCTGAGAGTTTTGACACGGAATATAGCTCGGAGACTCGGGTTTCTATTACTGTCGACGGTCTACCTGTAGAGGACACATGTCAATGTGTTCATAGCACTATTCAGGGTAGACAAGAGGTCTTCATCATTCACCTCAATTCAGACTCGAACAAAGATGTAGACATTAATTGACCCTACGCACTAGGAGTCATTTTGTGGACATGTTATTTGTAGACTTGGCTTGTCTAATACACGTGCTTATTGCATACATTTTCAATTGAGTAATGTTGAAATCCTTCATTTTAAGTTTAATGTTCCATGTTTCTGATGTTGATTGTTTTTTATTGTGGCACACGCAGATGGATGAATCCCCTCTGAAATTGTCACAAGATGAGACCATTCTAGAGACTCAAAACAACGACAACACCTCCCCAGCCAAACATTGCATGTGATGATGAAGGAGAGTTTATGGAAGAGGAACTTCTTGACTCTAGCTTCGAGGAAGAAGACAAAGACTTGAACAAAGATGAATTGCGTTCATATCATAAGGTAGATCCGGTGAAGTCCATCGCTTCTCTAAGGATGAAGTCTGATCATCTCTTTTGACTGCAAATTTCACTGTGCCGAATGGTTTCTATGCCAATGGTGAGGCCAACACTTGCGTGAGATTTGAAATTACTTGAGCACGAGTTTAACAAAGGATACCGAGATGAAGCTGCAATTTTTTATGTCACCACAACAAACGAAGTCGGACAGAGTTCTACATTCATAGAGGAAGAGAAAGAGGCGTGAGATCCATTGTGGAAAAAGAGAAATGCCATTTTCAACACCCATGTTGAGTCCGTGCCTGAGCTGAGGTTTTTGAAGGACCTCAAGTTCTTTGTTTGTGACGGTAATCACAGACTTCTTTTTTGGATGAATCATATCACCAAAAAACACTCCACGGAATGGAAATAGCATTGTGTTGTGGACTCAATTGTACTTGACACAAAGGGGAAGACAAAATTGGTCATGCATATTATGTATGACATAAACAAGTGAGTAATGTTTCTAAGCTTTGTTCATTTTGCATTCACCATATGCTTGACATTTCATTTGTCAATGACTCAATATTGCATGTGGCGTTCAAACTACGAACGAATTGTTGGAAATATAAATTGCAAGTCCACAGAGGATTCTCATGTTAAGACCAATTTGGTCCATACTTTACATCGAGTTCAAAAGTATGGACTTCTTCCCATCGAACACTTGAACGAGATGTTGAGGCCATCAGAGCTGAAACAATGTGGAGCAGTGAAATCAAAGAGAACTTGGTACTCTATGCCACTTGAGGTCTTCACAACATTTGTTTTTTGGGTGAGGAATTACTAAATTCAATTCTTTTCAATGTATGTAGCTTTTACTGTTATTATTTCATTTTGACCTAAATATGAATGTTCTTAATCTTTATTTTATTTGTCTCTAAAGTTTCACATCTATTTCTATTGGTACAGTAAGAAATTGCCCTGGCTATGGATTCTGCACTTCGCAAGTACAATGAAAGTATGCCTGAGGAAGAAAAAACGTCTGAAGGACTTGCTTATGCTATGAGAGCTGGAGCTAAAGAAAAGATAGGAAAATTGAATATCAAGATGGCAAAGTTGGTTGCAGTGGCCAATCCCGCTCATAAACCAGAATTCCTGTAGGAGGTAAGTTTCATGAACACAGAATCATTGCATGACAATATTTTTGAATGAATTGCAAATTAAGATATAAGTTGTGGATATTTTTGGGACAGGTGGAGAAACATTAGAGTGAAAATGAAGTCCTCGAGATGACTCTTGAAAAACTTCAAATGGTGGCCACATGCAATACCACTCATTTTCACAAGACGAAGTTTTTGAAGTGGTGGAACTCCTCGATGCCTTCACTTGATGCTCGACGTTTTCCATCGAAGCCCGTGTCCGAGACGCTCTTGGGTCCTTTTTTGAATAGATGCGTCTGGTATGCTAGGGTAAGTCTCTCTGTAATTAATATGTTTTGTTGAGCTCAAGAGTTTTCGATTACTAGGTTTTAAATTTTCAAAGTTCTTGAGAATATGTAATTTTCCAAAACTAAGTAATTCATGTTTGTTCAGATTGAAGACGCAGCTATCGAATACTTCCAAGACGTAGTAAGAAAGGACAACATGAACATCAACATGAATGTTCCATTGCAACCCGAGACATTGTCCGAATACATAGAAGGTTGGAGGAGGAAGATCTGGGATCAAATGTTTATGGCGCACCTCAGAGAAGCAAACTACTTCAAAAAGAGTGACAATTTCATGACTTATGAGGGCTCGCAGCAGGCGGTTCGAAGGGTTCTCCTTCGGTATGGCTCAATTATTTCCTCAGATTTTGATTCATGATATCTCAGCATTTCAAATTCGGGGATGTATTTGGTTTTGTTGAAAAGAAGTTTTAAAATAAATCAAAACAATAGAAAGGAACATAAATGGGGTGTTCTTGAATTACCTTAGAAATTATTTTTGTATTTGTTAGTGGTTTCAAAAGTGTTTGTTGCATCCCTCATTTTTTTCCTTCTATGTCATACAATGAAATTGTAACCCTTACATGTAATTTCAAAGTTTGACAACTTCTTCTGATGTAGTAGTGCGTGTGACAAAGTTCGCATTTTTGCCTTCTTTCCTAATTGCCAATTGATGTTTGATGTTGTTTTGACTTCTTTGCTAGGTATTTCAAGCACGAGCTGGTGCTGAAAGGTACCATGGACAGAGACGATTTGCCTGGATTCCTGCAAAATTTTCTGGACCGTAATTTTGCAGCTTGTATGTATACGGCAAATCAACAACAAACGTATACAACGGCTCACCTGAATAGTGGTGGATGGTACATCAATTGCCCCATTTCATACACGCATCCGTCAGAGGTACAACTACAACAATCTCTAGAGGGAATTGGGACTATTGACATGAACGTGGACGAGTTTGCAGGCTTGACTGACAAACAGAGGGAGAGGGCCATTGCAAGGAGGGAAAACAATGATTGGAAGAAAGCAGCTCGGATCCAAGTTGCTCTAGAAAACAAAGAGAAGAAGGAGGCCGAGTGTGTGGCCAAGTTGGCAGAGAAGGAGAAGAAAAAGGAGAAGGAGAAAGAAGAGAAAGAAAAGGCAGAAGGGAAGAAGAAAGAGGAAGGCAAAGGCGGTGTCCTTGCATCATCTACCGTAGACCAAAGCTTTCAAATGGAGGCCGGAGCACCAACCAGGATGAAGTTGAAAGCCGTGCTTGCGGAGTTCACTAAAGACATGGTCACTCAAGGCACGCAAGTGATTGTCATAGGTGATGATGACGACGTTACATCAGACGAGTTACTTCTGAATGTCTCAATTGTGGATGTTGTTGACCATGAAACCAAAGCCGGTCCCAACTGCTACGTAGAGGTCATGGACTTTTTGAAGAAGGTAAAAACATTGTATTAATCCATATGATGAAGTTTTATTAGTGATAGTACATTATCATACCCTCTTTGTGATTGAGACTCATAAATTCAAATATTTTTTTGCAGATGGTGGTATTGTGGTAGGGAAGGCTAGGGTGTACGATGGAGTAGTCAACCGGCACCCGGGATTTGATCTCATGCTTTTTGACTGCCAAGAGAATTTGCCAATGCTAGGGGTGTCTTTTTTGGATACTCATGTGCCTTACTGGAACTCAGATCCAAAGTACAACATGATTTATCAAGCGTTTTTCTTTGCCCAGAAGCATTTGCAGGACCATGGCTGCATTGTGGTGTTTCATTTGTGGAGCATGGACGCGAAGAGCACCATTGCCGGCCTATGTGAGGAGTACCCGAATATGGTGAAAAAGAAAGAGTTCATGGGCATGAATCGGGTGCACTTAACGTCGGCCATAGACAAAACTAGCACAGTATGATTTAATTAATTCTTCAAATTTTTGTTTACATTTCTCATTTTAGAATTTTCTTCAAGTTGTGGTTGACGAATGTATTGTTTCATCACTTTCATGCTTGCAGACTTTGAAGTTTGGCATCACCCTCTTGGTGAAAGACTTGGGTGCAAGAGGAAAGTCTCAGTTCATCTTCAAGCGCTCCAGGACGATGTTCAAGGCTAAATTTGATCTCAAGTGCGACGACTTCTTGATTAACTATACAATTGAGGACTCCATGATAATGAACAACATGGATCGCGTGCCGTGGCGAGGGGCTCGAGAGAAGGACGCCTGCTTTGTCCAATTCATTATTGAAGGGACTACCGAGGAGGGGGACGTGGTCTTTGATTGCACAGCATCTACAGGTGATTTTGGACTTTGGATTTTCACAAATATACTTCAACTCAATGTCGACCATGTCATACAACAAAATTGAAGTATTGATTCATATATTGTTTTCATCAGGTGCCTTTATTAAAGCATGCCACGCAACGGGACGCCATATTGTGGCATTGGAAGCAGATGAAACTATTTTTTCATTTGTCTTTGAGCCCATGAAGAAGAACACTGCTCTTGCAGCAACAACTACAGCTTTCGAAGCGCCTACAATTGTCGCATCTCAGGATCCAGATGCCATGACCGTAGTACCTCGCAAGTTTGTTCGACGCGATAGACCTAGTAAGTTTCTACATTTCTCAATAATTGTAGTGCATGGTATTTGTAATGCTTCATGATTCTGACCTTGAATCACTTGTGTCTGCAGTAGCAAGGGAGTGATTTCAGCGAATGCAATGAAGAAGAGACAGAGGCTTATCTTGAGTCCGGCAAAGTCTTTTGATCTCCCAGTGTATGCAGAGCAGCTAGCTTCAGCGTTTGCGGAGTTGGGTACTCCGTAACCCAAACCCCGTTAACCTTCGTACGCTTTAAATGTGTTGTAGTTTATAGATGGATCAACATCCGAGGGGAGAGAGACTTCAGATTCTTCTAGTGACTTGGAGTCTGCAACAGAGTCTACTGCAACTTAGCCTCATCAAATTGACATATCTTATGAGTGCACCTACTATGTTTTGATTTTCATTGTGACTGGATTTGTGTGTTTTATGGCTACATGCTGTGTAAATTATATTCCTCTATTATCTTGAATTGTTGGTCTTCTTTCGCAATCAGGTCTTGTTTAAAGTGTCCTAAATTCTAGAATTGGATTTTCAAGAAGTACTCATAAATGTATTGTGTTACAAGGCTATGACCAGGACCTTGAACCCCCCCAAAAAATTGAACAACGAATACCTATTCACACCCTGCAAAATGAAGACAATAGAGTGCCCATGAAAAAATCATTTACACAAAAAACTCTTTTATATGAACACAAAAATATCATGAGAGTAATTAAAAAAACTTGGTTTCCATCAAAACATTACAATACTAGAGCTTTCATAATAACAAACGGCATATATAAGGAAAACTCATGTAAAAAAATACTTATCTTTTACACCCTCTTAGGTTTCCAAAAAAGGGTATGAGAAAAAGAAACTCATTCACACCATCTAAAGTATCCTAGCCCAAAAGAATAGGGTGTGGAAAAGAAAAAAATTATTCATACCATCCAAAGTGTCCTAGCCAAAGAGAATAGGATCTGCAAAAGAAAAATTCATTCATACCATCCAATGTGTCCTAGCCCAAGAGAATACGGTGTCGAAACGGAAAATTCTTTCACACCATCCTAAGACCCTAAAGCCAAAAAAAATAGGTTGTCAAAAAAAACAATTCATTCACATCATCCAAAGACCTGAAGGCCAAAAAAAAATAGATTGTGGAAAAGAATAATTCATTCACATCAGCCAAAGATTTGAAGGCCAAAAAAAAATAGGTTGTGAAAAAGAATAATTCATACACATCATCCAAAGANGTGAAAAAGAATAATTCATACACATCATCCAAAGATCCGAAGGCCAAAAAAAAATAGGTTGTGAAAAAGAATAATTCATACACATCATCCAAAGACCCGAAGGCCAAAACAAAATAGTTGTGATAAAGAATAATTCATTCACATCATCCGAAGACCCGAAGGCTGAATAAAAAAAAGGTTGTGAAAAAGAATAATTCATTCACATCATTCGAAGACCCGAAGGCCGAAAAAAAATAGGTTGTGAAAAAGAATAATTCATTCACATCATCCAAAGACCCTAAGGCCAGAAAAAATAGGTTGTGAAACAAATAATTCATTCAAGTCATCCAAAGTGTCTTACCTAAGAAATTAGAGTGTGGAAAGGAATCGACTATAAATGATGGTGCAAAATTCTATATTTGAATATTTTGGTAAGTACCCTAAAATCTGAAAAACTGAACTTACATATTCTGGAAAAATAAGTTCATTATATTTACGGTCATAGGGCCCTCAGTCTTTTTTCTTATAAATTTTTTTCCTACTCACAAGCTCACACGCTAGCAACCCTGTTCCACGCGGATATTGTGTCTTTTGTGAAAGACATGGATCTTAGGGTGGGTTGGGAGGGACAGACAAAGGAAAACAAGGAAAGAGTCCTGCAACGTCTACTGCATGATTACAAAATGTGTGGAGAGAGCACAAGGTTGAGTGAAAATTACCTTAGAAAGCAAGCAGACAGTGCCCTCATACAATTCGGATATACATTGAATCAAAGCATCGACAAGGGTTTTGATAAACCGAAAGATCTGGACAACAGTTATTGGAAAGCACTGAAAGAAATCAGAGAGAATATGGAAGCCTAAGAAAAGTCTGTGAAGATGGCCACAATTGCTAGAGGATAGGGGTCCAAGAACACAATGAAAAAGGCTGTGGAGCAGTTAGTGCTAGTCAGATTGGTAAGCACGAAATAATGCAGTTCCTCTACCTTGTTCTGTGATGTCATAGTTGTTTTCTGATTTCAAGTGGTTAAGTACATGCTTCTACCGTCTTGTAAAGAGTTTAGTACCTTCTGATGTAAAAAGTATTCAAAAAATACTTGAACTTACGTAAGTAGTTCTTGAAATGATGTAATGAGGAACTGAATGCATTCATGAAAACTATGAATTAAGTTGCGGTGTTTTTTACAACACGTTTGATCTACTAACAAGATAGTTTTGGGTTCAAGATTTGGCTGATTTTTTTTGATGATTAATTGATCACACTGTTTGCAGGCACGTGACTTGAAAAGGGAATTGTTTGATACAAAGATTAAAGAGGAAGTGGAGAAAGAGTGGGCCACTATTCAAGAGGAAGCGGCTGCAAAAAGAAGGCTGAAGAACGTAGCCAATTCCAGCAATGTAGTCGCTTGAGCTAGCCTAGAACTCCAAAAATGAATTGAAGTATCGGAGACATTTGTGCAGAATTGGCAGCCACAGCTGCTAGAGTGGCAACATATGAAGATGGGTGTGAAAGCAGTGGACTTCCCATGTGGCAATGCGGTTGATATAGACGCCGCCAAAACAATATTAGCATCGGAGCAGACAAAAGATGACACAGATTACTAGTCAATGAGCTGCCCAATGACATTAATGAAGACAAGAGTGAAAATAGAAGTGAAGAAGAAGGGTCGTCAGTAAAAACTGATTTGTCAGGTGATGAAGGATGTGACTCGAAAGAAGAGAAGAATTTGTTGGAAGGCCATCCAATAAATCTTGATAGTTTGCATCCAACTATCATTGTTGAGCTAGAGGAGCAGAGCAGGAGCAAAAGTGCCAGTAAGAAGATAATTGTTGCTGCACTTCATCATGTTGTTTCAAAAACAGCGACAGTGACGACAACAGGGGTGAGGTCAACCGGAGTGGCTCCTAAGGCACCATCAAAAGGGAAACCTCAGCAAAAGAGAGTAAGCCTTCGTCATACAACAAAAGGCGTCGGGAAAAGCAAGCAAGTAGTATTTATGTATTGCAAAGTTGTCTATTAGTACTGGCAATCGTAAAACTGGTTGTCTATTAGTACTGGCAATCATAAAACTGGTTGTCTATTAGTACTGGCAATCATAAAAACTGGTTGTCTATTAGTACTGGCAATAAACTGGTTGTCTATTAGTACTGGCAATCTTAAAACCGGTTGTCTATTAGTACTGGCAATCATAAAAACTGGTTGTCTATTAGTACTGGCAATCACAAGTACTGGCAATCATAAAAACTAAATTTTGTGAGGTTCAATCCTGACCTTTGTAGCATTAGGAAATTGAGATTACTAACTTGGCTAAGATAGAGTCGCTTTAACCCGAATTCAAGTTAAGTCCATTTTGGAATCACAAATCTCCCAGCAGCCTAGTTTTTTATTTTGTTTAAACTTTGAAGTTGGAGTGGTGAAGGAATGGCAAATAGACAATGTAAATGATTTTTTTGACCGCAAGACTCTATTACTGTAGCCGAGAAAGACATAGACCCTGAAATACGCTCAGGTAAGCGACAGAAGGTCGACATGAAGACAGTGGAGGAACCTGCTTCCATCGATGAAGATGCAATTATTGTCAGTGCAAAGAGAAATGGGAGCCCCAGCAAGAGTAGTCAAAATGCTCAAAAACATGCAAAGCCTCCGGTACCCAAAATCAACAGAAAGGAAGTGAAGGTATGTACAAAACCATAACCTATTTCATTGTAAAGAAACAACATGTACTAATCRTTGTCAATGCCACGTATTGTGCACAGGGACCTTGGTAAAAGTACCAGCATGTACTCAAGCATTGTAGAACTTCATTTTCAATTTAGTCTGACCTGTTCTTTGCAAGGACTGAATGGAAAGAGTGAGTGCAGCATATTTGCAAATGGAACCTTCGTCTGAATTAGTTTCTGTGGTACAATTTGTGAAGGTTGGTGCTTGAAAAATTAACGGTCCAGGCATTTCGCATGAGCACGTGCTTATGCGTATTTTAGTAGTTGTGATCAGGAGCTGCAGTTCCCTATGACAGGAAAGGCGTGCAATATAGGCACGTAGAGAAGTTTAAAAGCCAGACAATATGCATTGGATGTTGATCACACCCTCTGACAATATGTTTGGTATGTCACAGAAAGCAAAGTGAAGAGCATTTTTATTAGGGAGCCCTTGAGTTTCCAGAGTAAGTTGCCACAATGCCTTGTGATGGGTTTTTTTGATTGATGACATCTCCTAGCTACTATGAAGTTGTATGTGCTATTTCACTCTAAGATGATGAATTTTTTCTTTTTCTTGACATTAAAAAAAAACAAGCAATGGCCACATTATAAGAGCTAATTCTTTGTGTTGATGGCAGGAAAAGAGTTCAGTTGTGGGAGAGGTCATGCTATTGGAGAATAGTTGGCCTAGGAAGTATCTTGCATCATGAAGTATTTTGCAATTTGATTTTGACCAGGACAAGGTCCCAATGCTAGGCCATAGTGACAAAAAGTTGGTCCGTCTGCTTCTGAAGACGGTGGTTCATTGGATACACCCCTTCCTTTTCTTGAACTCGATGGGGRGGGGAAAATTGAGTGCAAGACATTGGGAGAGGCTTTTATGAAGAAGTGCGTGATTTGGTGGCTTGCTCCACTTGGTTTGGAGTAGTGACATGGGGTAACATCGGTGTCATCACTGTCATGCTATATGTCATGGTAGATATCAATTCATACCCATTTTTTAAGGCAGTCATTGCATTTGGTCATTATGGCTATTTTGAAGTATGGCTTCTATTTCATAGTGTTATAGGCTTTTATTTTATCAATGTCTTGTGTGCAGGGAGGTTTAGACAGAGGACCTTGACTGTAGAGTGTGTGAGTTGACTAGCAAAAGTAGAGCTGGACAATGTGTTTGAGGTATTTTGCCACACCAAGTACAGGAATAATTTTTTTTTTTTTTTGGCATGAAAACTTTACTTGTGAAAGTGAATTAGTTATGTCTGGGATTATAAGGGCAAAGGAGAAGTTGCCCTAATCAATATTGCCGGCATAAAAGAGGTCTGCAGTGCTGTCTATGAAAAGAGGGTCATGTAGACTATACATCACTAGAATTATTTTATTGGTTGTTTATAGATGAATTTTGATGTTATAAGTAGACAGTTGTATTTATTTCTTTATGAAAATCATTGCACATGAGACCATAATTTATTAGAAGTAGTGGTTCATGGTTGTTGTTGAACTACGTTAGTACGGTCTAAGTTCGACAAAAGTGGACCTGAGCAGACTGCTTTTCATGAACAATTAAGTGGACGGGTTGCAGTCATGAAAGAATTGTTTCTAGCTTTCCCTTGCATTTGCAACTCAACACTAACCCGCATGACATATTCCAGCATTGCTGTTTTGAATTGAACGTACTTGTGTGTATGTATTTGACCTTGACAGTAGAAGACATCCATGTATTGGTTGATGTAGGGAGGTCTTACATTTGGCCTAAACTTAATTTTAATAAGGCTGAATTGGATACAATGGCGGCCCTACAGTTGAAGAATGTGGACACATCAATGTCTGTCATGTTATGTTCATCATGTGTTGGACTTGTACGTGCAATTCTACATGCATGAGTTTGGGCTGTAAGGTACTGAAATTTTATTGAAGATATATGTCTCAATCGTGATATTCGTTTTGGAATGCACTGTGATGTGTGAGTATGTATGTTTTTCCTTTGTCTGTACTTCGGTATTTTGAATTTTGTTGTGTAGGACATGGAGGTTGGCCAATTTTGTAGACCTCATTTTTGAAGACGTAGCAAGATCTATTGATGAGGTACACGTCATCTTCAAAGGCATAGTATACATCTTTGTGTCAAAGGCTAACAATACAAAATGACTGTAATCCTAGACTATTTTTAAGAAAGATTGCATTATGTGTAGCAAAGGACATGGGAATTGTTTATTAGTTGGGCTCTTTTGTCGCATGCAATTTTGTATTCATAACCTTCTTCATGGGCGTGGTGGTGTGTGCTGATGTCAATTCCATGAAAGGAAGTTGTAAGCAGGGAAGTGTGCAATGACTGTGTGACACGAAGCACTATTGTGCTGAAGTGGGCTTTCAAATCCTAAGCATGTCAGTTCTATGTCTTTTTTTTTCAATACAATAATGATCCTTACTAGAATGGGTGTAGCAATAAAGACGGCTCACCATGTGAAGTGTGCTCTAATTGCAAAATGTTTTTTGATGTAGTGTTTGGTGTGATTCATAGTTTTTGTAGGACATTGTACGTGCAGGTCAAGAATATTGTGGTGACGGGAAGGATAGCCAACGATGGCTGAAAAATAACATTCTTTACAAATAGGTGAGTGACATAGTGCCAAAGAAGTTGGTCCAATGCATAAGAATGACCCCACATATGTGGATAAGARTGGAGTGACATTGCAGTAGGACGTGCTGCTGAACGGTGTGATTTGGACAATTTGCAGGGAAGCATACGTTTTTTGGAAATGCATATAGTACATCATGCCTGCAATTTCTATAATGAATGTAGTACTTTTGATAATCCTTTCTATTGAAGACATAAGAACATGTAAAGCAAAGAGATTCACTGGAGGAAAAATAAATAGGTAGCTTGTGATCTTCAAAGGTAAAGTGCAAAATATGGCAGATGCAAGTGTGTGCACATACTGAGGCATAGGTATGCGCTTGTTTGTTAGAAGACATTGGCTCAGTAATTTAAATGTGGACGACTATACTTATTGCACTGAAATTTCTTTTCAATTCATCTTGTCCTGACTTTTTGTAGTTTATAGGCTAGGGCAATTCTAGGGAGTATCATATTGTCGTGTATTGCATGCAGTCCATGAGGTTCTGTAGATGTGTGGAATATAGACTCCATATCATTTACAAGGACATCCAATTATGATGCAGACCATTTTATTAATTAGCATTTCTAATTACTATGGAACTACAAGTTTGTTTTTAGAACTTACTCTGTACACTTCAGTGGCAGGTGGACCTATTCCACAAAAGTGCAATGTAGTTCAACTTAATTAGAGGAAGAACTGTCATTAATGTAGAAAGAAATTGTAACACTCTAAATGGAAGCAAAAAGTTGAAATTGCATTATTCACAGGTATGTAGGTGACTAGTTAGAAGATGTTGTTCACAAAAACAGAAGTGTACATAACGCATACATTGCATGACTGTTGGTCAAGCTGAATTCTACGCTAGTAAACATGAAATCGCGTTACACAAAACGCGCTCCTACCATCTGCCACTATAAGAAACCCGTGTTTTGGAGGATGTTTTCACTATTTTTCTTGACGCATTTTTGTGGACATTAAATAAAACAAACCATGTTTTTATGTCAATAGTGATGCTCAATAATACACGTGTGAGCATGAGCGATATTTCTTGAAACATACGGATGATTGTCTACCGAGACATGTGTCGGAATAAGACAATGTGCCGATCCTTGACAGAAGATGCCACGTCATATGTGACGTGGAAAAGGAAAATTGAAAATGTGCACGAAAATATTGACACGCCTAACAGAGAATGTTAGTGCTAACACGGCAAACACAAAATAAAACACGCTCTGCAACATTCAAAACAAGTCACTTTATTCATGTTTAAAACATGGTTCTCAACAAAATCAACATGATGTTTTGTGTTGGCTGGAAGCATTTTTGAAAACGTGTTTTTTACGTTTATGAGCTGTTAATACCAACGTCTTTTTCTTCTAGTGTTCCTATTTAAGCTACACATCTTCTATCATTTCTAGATTTTAAGCTTTTATGCATCTTGTCTATTTTATTCACTCCTTTAAGTAGGCAAGTCCAAGAAGTGAGGAACTTAAATCTTGTGCCGTTCTTTGGGACCATGGTCTTTTTCCAAGCCCACCAAAACTATTTTGTCTTCCTATATATGCTAAAGGAGCTGCCCAAGATTTTGTTGCCCTCAATATTTGGCCTATTAATAGAACACATGGAGTTAATCCTCAAGTTCTAAAGTATGTAGGTGACTGTGCTGTAGAGTCAGATTCACAGGCTTCAGACACTAAAAATACATCATCATCATACCAGTCTAGCTAAAGTACTACTATCACACAATGTAGTCTACTTCACGTTCTTTATTTCCAAATCTATGCTTTCTGATGTATTCTACATTTTCGTGATATTTAATTTTATCTAACTAATAGATTCTCAGTATTGGCTGTGATGCATTCATGTTTTTTTGTCATGAAAACTCAAATCAACTAAACAACATTTCTGTGTGGGGTGCTGAGCTTTGTCTTTATCTTGAAGGCAAAATTATGCTTCATGTTTATATAGAATGACTGAACACAACTTCAACTGGATTTAGTGATCGGCTTTTCCAAGTCAAATGAATGTTTGCAATAGTGCATTTGTCCACAAAGGCCTCTCGGTACCGAGAAAGAATCATGTAGAGTTGTTGTTGTGCGATCTAATCCAGTTTTAGGAAATCCACTCTCATTTGTTCTCGTCATTCACAGGATATGTATACAAGGAGGCATTAGTCCACAGAGGTCTCTTGGTACCAAGAAGGTGCCAGATAGAGTCATTGTTATGCCACCTAGCACGTTTTTGGGACTTCAATCTGATCTTGATTAATTTTGAACAAAGGTCATAAGGACAATGTCTACCACAGTATGTCATTCCTTATAGGGCTCTTTGTAGCAAGAGTAAACCAAGTAGGGTTGTTGTGTTGTGCTTGCAGTAAGTAAACATTCAATTGATTTATAGTAGACAACAATAATCACAAAACTTTACAATTGTTCTATTACATCAACATCTTTGATCCTATATATTAGTGCCTTGTCACCTTAGATTATCCTACACCGCATGTGAATTGACAAAGGGTTCTAATTGCATTAGAGAAGTGAAAGAACATCGTAGAGTGCTCCGCGTCAATTCCTATGCGTGTGTGATGGTTGTTCCCAATGAAGTTGATGCATTAGCTCTCACCAACAACAAAATCAAAGCCCCGATACCTCTTTACAAGATTGCCGAGACATCTCTTGTCACTTGTCTCACGTCGTGATAGTTGAGGTCAAGATATTTTTTTGAATTGTTGTAGCAAGCTTGTAGTGCCACGGTCGTAGCAACCAAAACCTCTGTGGAAATAGGCTATCTAGAATTCTAATTACCATATTCAGTTGAACTTTTTTTTGGGATCAAAAGTCTCCTTTGTCTCCACCTAAATCTAATTGTAACCTGAATTTTTTTTCATCCATTTTTCATCCATTTTTTCATCCATTTTTCATCCATTTTTCATCCATATCTTGCATCCACTTTTGTCTCCAATTTCATCCAAATACATCCCTTTTTCATCCACTTTCATCCATTTTCATCCATTTTTTCCATCCACTTCCATTCATTTCTCCATCAACTTGATTCCATTCTATATCCTGAACTTGTACCCATTTCTTCATAAACATTTATCCATTTTTTCAACTAATGTTGTCATTGTTCCCATCCTGTTTTTCAAAATCTTTTTTTTTTCTCTAATATTGTTGCTCCCTACTTTGTAATCCTCGCTTTCCGCTTGCGGCTTGTTGCTCTCTGCTTGCATACTAGCATTCCCTTGCTCACGTTGTTGTCTTCCTCATTTCCTAGGTTGTCGTCTCTCTAGAATGTCTAGATATTTATATTGATTCACCACAATTCATTGTCTATAATGGCTTTTTCGTTGTCATATTTCTATAGTTTATTTGTCTGGTCTACTTTCCTATCGTGAAAGATGCCTAAATCCACCCATCGCCTTGTTTTTGTCCAAAAATTGATCACCTCTTACTTCCCTTTCAGTGAGATGTGCTGTGAGCTTATCTCTATTTCAACAATTGAAGTGGACTTTGTGTATTCTACATGAATTTGTGATTCCAGACACGTATTGAAAACACTAATGTCCATGCAAGGCAAGAGTCTCCTAGCTGTGGACTTTTCATGAGTACATTATCAATAGCTTCCAATGGTTATTCCAATATTAGCTTCGACTGCACACCTATCTTGCTTGTCGTGAAGACTTCACCTACCAATACCTAAGAATCCGGCCACTATGTTTTGAAAGTGCGTAAACCACTACCAAAAAATGCGCTGTTCATTGCTCAGAAGGATTCTACAGAGTAATTAGGGTTTCATGCCCGTAATGCCCCATTACGCGGGCAAAATTGCTTAATTGGACATTACGGATTTTTCATCCAAATTTTTTTCAGTCATCCAAAATTTTGCATTTCCTGGCAGTGGCTTACGCCTGGCCAATGGTCCTCGTCGTCAAGCATTGAGTGCAAACACTAGAAGAAAACTACGTTGGATTCCTCCAAAACTGCATTAGATTACACAATTAACATCATATGGTTTATGTTGAAAACCACGTTGAAAACACTGTGAATTGTGATACAACTTAGGGAAACGCAAAATCTATGTTGGATTCTACGATGTCTATGTTTCTCTTGGTTTTCGCTGCATTTTCAACATTGTTTTCAACATAAATTATAGGATGTTTTTTGTTTAATCTAACGCAGTTTTGGGGGAATCCAACGCAAATTTTGAACAGTCCAACGCGATTTTCTTCTAGTGAAAAGAGTGCCTCCTTGTCGGGCTCTGCCCTCCTTGTTGGCCCTTTTAGCACGCAATGCCCTCCTTCTTTGGCATTGCCCTATACAAAAAGTTGTCACAAGGTGAGTTTCCACAAGAAAACCCCCGTGTTATTTTGGACAAGCTCAAATATTTTGGAACAAATTTTACTTGACATCTATGTTAACATCTAGCTTTTTTTTTTTTTCATGATGACTATTGGAAGTAATTGTTGGCACAAAAACAACTAAATGTCAATATAGATGTTAAAGAAACCAGTTTCAAAAATTCCAAGCTTGTCGTAAAAGACATAGGGTTCCTCTAGAATTCATATGGTACACTGAAATTTTTTTGTGAATGCTTTGCTTTCCATTTATTACCCCTAAATCTTGTGAGCCTTACAACTCCTCAACTATGTACTATTTTTATTTAGTACTAATTGTGGAATTTGACAACAAATTTAGTATGTTTTGAGTATATATTTTTCTATGATAGTTTTGAAGTTATTATTTATGTTGGAGGCCAAATGATTCTTTACAGCTTCAACTAGCCTTAAAAAGTTCTGCACAGCTCAGTGGCCTCACCACTTTTCCATTCTAGCATTACTTGGGTTACAACACTACACATTCCACGCACCTACAACATTAGTCATGTCATAGCACAAAGAAGCACAAATTCGTTTTTTAGGTGTTAGAATAGTGTTAAACTCTTTAGATGATTTGTGTATCATTTCCAAAGGATTTCACTCATAGTTTTCCCAAAATTACCGGAACATAACACAGAAAACAAACCCAAGACAAAAGAATCCAAAACTAAAAACCAGAATCTCTAATCAATTGTCTGTATTTCCAGGAACAAAGACTTCTCTTTCAACTCATACAGATCCTCATACTACATCCAGACATAGGAGAGTGTTATTATCCAAGGTCGTATCCGGATTCGGTAATCAAAGGAACCAACTTAATAGATTAACCTTTACATCAGAGGGGTCCGCTCTTGGGTTTAAATAAGGGAACGTATACCCTACCCTTCATACGATTAGAGTGAATGAAGTTCCACTAAAAACAACAATAGCACGGAAATCAGTTGGACATCCAATTATCCTTCACAACGGATCCAAAACTTATTCTCCATGCGCAAGTCACTCAGGAATCCCCTCATCGCTCTTAATGCTACAACGACAAATCTATTCAGAGTTCATCTTGCGAGCTGGAACTAGTAATTAGCTAACTAAGAGATCCCAACTACTTTCCCATTCCTCTCTCTTGGCTACACCAAGATCTCGTCAAAACTTCAACTAGTGTGCGTCCATTTATTCTGTGGATCACATCTAATCTAGGAACGACTTTCCCACTCAAATGACAACCAAGGAACTTCAGTATTGAGAAACTCCTCCTAGTACACCAAATTTCATAATGCACTTTCCATGCTTCTCAGAATCGGTTCCATAGAGAATCCGAAGGACTTTTCCTCCACTCCAACACCAGCAAACCAGCTATCGTCACCAAACTATGGTTCAAGCATAGCCGCCATACCAAACCAAAGTTGAGACTTTTCACACCAACGCTAAAGAAGTGGAAATTTGGATGAATTTATCAAATGCTGAAAATCACAAGAAAAGAATTATCGCGGTTTTGAGCTAAGTTCAACCCCTAAATACTAACCCAAGGGAATCTTAAAAGGCCCCAAGGTACAAAACAAGAGAAAGATAGCTGTCGTGGATGTAATCTAGCAGTAAGTACCTTTACTACACTAAATGCTGTAAATCGACACAGAATATCGTCCCAGGAGACTCTAGTTGTGCTATTGTAAGTTTCGTTTATCCGGTTTAAAGGTATTGGCCACTTTTCCTCACTTTTTATCCTAATCTTTCCAAAGATATTGATCCGGTATTGATTTGGATTGGATTCTGGATTGTTACCCTTCCGGTTTCCGGTTAATACTTCTCTCAACAATTCGGTTTATGTTACCTCTGTTTCACCTGCAGAGGGTCACCTTTGGTTGTTTTAAAAGGGGTTGGGACTAATGTCGCAACCTAAATTTTTGGTTTTCTTGAGTTAATTAGAACCTTCACCAGAAACCAGTCAGTTGAAATCCGGATTTAGTTAAAGAACAGCAGAAAATTAGACTTTAGTCACGACATTGAAGTAGTGGAGCATCTGAAGGAATCCGGTCCAAAAGTACCTAGGACTGGAATCCTGCCCTACTTGGATTAGGGTTGGACCGGATAAGAGGACCGGACCGGATTGAGTCCGCGGGTTATATTAAGCATGAGACTGCCAGTCTTCATTCTTTTTCCTTTGCTGTCTGTGGAGTCCGCAAATTGCGCCGCTTTCCGTCAGTAAGCGTTCTGCGTTTTGGTAGTGTATAAGCGGAAGAGAGAGGAATTGTGGGTGAGTGTGAGGTTGTTTGCAGGTGCCGGTTGAGATCGGAGAGAGGTGTGAGGAACGGGACGTGCGGCTAGGTTAGGAGCGGATACTTGTGAGGTTAGATTTTAGTGTCGATGCCTATCCTGCACCGATCGAGGCCGAGCAGTACTACTCCAACCGATCCAAAGGTGAAGTTAAAGAAGGTCGTTTCGGTTATCCCCATGGATGAACCGGAAAAAATCCAGCTCATGGAGGGCCTGGAGACTATGGGGTGTTTGGGTTTGATCAACAAACCCTGGGGTTTCTGGGAGGAGCGGATGGTCCAGAAGCTTCTCGGACGGACGGCAAACCAGTTCAACAGCACAATCCGCAAATCACTTGATCAGTGAATGGAAGAGATGTGGAGAAAGGTGTACGAGTTCAAGGAGGGCAGACACGAAATGGCAAGCCAGAACGACAAGTATATCAAAGGGAAGTTCTAGGGAGCAGTCAACCCCAAGGACAGATATGCGGTGGAGGATTGCATGGATGATCGGGAGCGCCATCTGTTGGAGTTTTTGATTCCGGTCGTGCATCCGGAAAAGCCGACCACGGGTCACAATCACGCTCGGAAACTTAATCTTTGGATCTCTGAGCGGGGCACGGAAGGTGGACTGGGGCCGGATCATTTTTGATCTGGTGGCCCAATTGGTCAGCCGAGTTGGGAAAAGTAGGGCCACACCAGTGAGTCCCTACATCTTCCATCTGTACAAAGAGAGGGAGCTCTTGTCAAAAACGGAAGAGAAGACTTACAGGATGCAGGAGTCGCTCTTGAAGTATGGAGAGTCGGACGAGGATGCGGATGAGGAGAAGTTTTCCGATTCCGGATCCGATCGGGACAACGAAGAAGACGAGGAGGATCTCAGACGGAAGAAAAAGTGGCAAAAGAATATGTCGCTAACCGGGAGAGGAACTCCCCCGAAACGGAATACTCCGGTCCAAGAGGAGGCTCCGTTGTCGCCATAGCAGCCAACTGCAGGACTGGATCCGCGCCGGACTGATTAAGGGAATTCAAAGGTGGGGACTCCGTTCGAGGGCCTCATTGGCCTCTTGGCTGGAATTCGGACGGACTGGGAGGAGAAGTAGAGTATCTTCTCCAGCATCGGCACATTGGTGGGGGCAGAACCGGATCGTAATTTACCAAGGAAAGTTGCGGAGTGCATCTCGGATCCTGCCAAGAAGGAAGAACTAGAGAAGGAAATCCAGCGACTGAGAGAGAAGGTCGACCAGCTGAAGGTGGAACTCCACGTGGTTCAGGAAGATGCTGTGGCCCGGAAGGAGGCAACCGAAGGGATCCGAACTTTAGTGGACCGGATTACTGAGACGGTGGGGAAAAAGGGAGAAATCTTGGCCCGAGCCAAATTGTACAAGGAGCTGGAGGTGCAGAAACCTTCAGAGGGACGGATTGTGAGAATCCTATTGGATTACTCGGAAATCATTGAAGGGACAATGCGTGATTCCCTCAAGTTGGTCGAACGGATCGAGGAGTGCAGCAAGAAGTTAGTAAAAATCGGCTGCCCGACCGGATTCCATCTCTCGGACGTTTCCTTTCCAAGTAACTTCCAAGTACTGATGAACTTGGATGGAACGTTTCCAACTTCGGAGTCCAAGAAACAGCCAAGGGTGAAAATTCTAGTAGCTGAAACGGATCCTATTGACTTGGATTTGCCACCAACTTCCCATGGACCGGATCCGGACGCTGGTGGTGCTTGCATCCGAGTGTTGGCTGAGACGTTTGAAGAAATGGAGCGGGAGGTAGAGGAGCCCACCATCGGTTCTGTTATTAGGGATGCTGAAGAATAGGTTTGATTTTGATGTTAGGCAGTTAGGACTGGAACCGGATTTGTCCGGGTAGTTAGGATTTCAAGCTGATAGTTAGGCGGACTTTGCGGGCCTTGCCGCCCCTTTTGTGTTTTGAGTTGATATTTAATTCAGCCCTGCGAGGTCGACTGGGAGTCTTTTTATTGCAAACTCGCGTGTACTTCCTTTTTGCTCTCTCTTTTGTATGTTTTCCCATGCTTGGCAGAATTGTATGAGGAGGAGTTAGGAAGGCGCATTCCAGTTGGCAGGAGGAATTCTCCCCTTGGTGATTGTATCTTCAATTCCATGTGCATGTGAGCGGGTAAGTAAGTGTTGGGAGGGAATTCTGGACTCCTCAACACTCTGTAGTCATCAATTCCAGGTGAGAAAACTGCTGGCTAGGCTAGGCGGATAGGGAGGGGATCCTTAGTTGTGCTAGAACTCCTGGATAGGAAATCCAGTTGAGTATCCAAATCTTCTGAGGGGCCTCATCATCCAAAGATTGGTAAATGGGAGAAGACTGTTTGAGTCACTAGAAGAAAACCGCGTTGGAACTATCCAAACTACGTTGGAACTATCAAAAACCATGTTGGAACCAACAAAACTTATGGGGTTGGTTCTGTTGAGTTTCTCGTTGTGGGTGCTGGTTTTTTGAGTTGGAAAGCATTTCTGTGTTGGTTCCAACGGTAATTCCAATGCAAAAATGCTTTCCAACACAATCCAACGCAAAAAATCATCACCCACAACGAGAAACTCAACAAAACCAACCCCATAAGTTTCGTTGGTTCCAATATGGTTTTTGATAGTTCCAACACGGTTTTCTTCTAGTGAGTGTTGGAACGGATTGGTTCTCTTGCAGCCACCTTGACTTTGCACGGACTGGAGAGAAAGCTAGGGTCGTTGTAATATGAGTGGATCGTACGGGGGGTTTCTGAGTGACTTGTGGTTTGGATTAGTTTCTGGGTTGCTGTGAGGAACCAAACCAGATCCGGTTTAGAGTAGAAGGTTCGACAGTGGAGCTTCAACCACTACAATTCACGGAAGGAGTGGCGAGCCTACCACTCTCAAAACAAGATGGTGGTCCCTCTGATGGTTAAACAGAGGTAAAGTCAAACCGGATTGGTTCAGAGTGTATCCAGGACCGGAAGTTGTAGGGCCTTGGGATTGTAGTTGTTTTATGACATAGGAAATTGTTAGGATCATGAGAGGATAGAATCCAGTCCTGGGTTTCTGTGTGTTTGTTTGTGGTTTTGAGTTTTGCCTTCTCTCCACCAAACACCCGGATTACTGTTCCAGTAGTTTAAGGGTTCCATGCTAAAGACCTCTGTCAAGGCTTTCGTCCCTCAGTATGAACATTCACATAAAAGACAATCCTGAACTTCCTTAGTTTCGGATTCCCCCTCTTCTCACTTCCAACTGATCCGTCCATACTCAAGTGATCTGCACAAGGCAACACACTCTTCAGGTGAAAATAACCCAGCATTTACACTGATGGTTAAGATTAGCTTTACTGGAAGTACAAAATATATAAAATGAAATGCAAGGATGGAATGGCAAGGCAACAGGCTGCCCGCCCTTAAAATTCAAAATTTAAAACGGAAAATGAGCCACTCAGAAACCCAGGTGGCCAATGAAAAGACCCGCCGAGATCCTTAGAGGATCAACCTAACTGCCTAAAAATAAAATCCCGGATCCGGGCCTAAGCTCAAAAACTCGATCCGGTTCCGAAACGCAGTCCGAAACTAACCGGAATCTGCACTACTAACAACCTAACCCTTCTTGGTCTTCTTTGACGCACTCCCAATGAAGCTTGGTGGCATCCGGACCGGACCCTTCACAGGAGTCTTTTCCAGAGTTGAAATCCGAGTGGTCTTTGTTGTTGCCCGGGTTAGAATCTTACGGTTTGGGGGTGGCAGAGTGTCCTCCACATTTGTGTCACCGCTACTCTCAAACTCTCCCTCGGACTCATCGAGGAGTTTAGTATCATCTTTGTCTTCCTTGTCCTCTGATAAAACTTCTGTCCAGATTGGTAACCTCAAGTCTGGCCTTCCCGATTCCTCCTTACCCAGATCAAAGTCATCCGGATTGGTCCGAGCCAGATTGAACTTGGACAGTCGTTCTATGAGATCCGTCTTCAGTTGTTCTGCCGGAGGTTTGAACTTACTACTTTGAGTCGGACTTTCTTGTGCAGGTTGGGTCGATCGGGAACTCTTGGAAAGTGTCTCCATTGATTTCCCTTTCCACCTGTTTCCCGAATCTGCATTGGCCTTTGAGCTTGCCTTGCCTACTGTGAGTTTTCTGTCTTGCATCGCCTGGGACAAAAGATCCAAAAATCCCTAGGCCGGCGTCTACAAGGTCGGCTTCTCAACTGTTTCCGTTTGAGCGGCAGCAGAGAGTTCCAGAAGTTCCGAAAATTCGGAAAATCCATAGGTTTGTTTGGATCCATCCGGTCTAAAAGCTGCCGCATCTCTGTTAACGTAACATCCATTTGAGTAGCAAAATCCACCAGAATGGTGATCACCTTTGATCTGGTTACGGAATCCTTGGTAATCTTGTTACTAGAAAGGGTGGCCCGGTTAATGGTATCTGCTGGTTCCGCCACCAACCTAGTCAATCCTTTTACAAGGTGCAACGTATCTCTTTCTCTTTTCTGGGATGCTTCCAGCCGGTTGACCTTGTTCTGCATTTCTTCTGCCTCCTTCCGGATCTTCGCAATCTCCAAGTCCCATTCCTGGAGGAGTTCCGGTGATAGCCTTTTCTAGATGGACTACATCACCTCGCGGGAATCACACTTCAACTCGCTCGTTACATCAGCAAGAATATCTGCGTAGGCCCGGAGGTAGCCATTTGCCTTCTCTACCCACTCAGTTCCGGTGTTGTAAAACTCCTCCAACCCGTTCTTGGCCTCGCGCCGTTCCGGAACATCATCCGGACTACTTTCCGACAGTGGTTTCCGAGAGCCCGGATCGGTCGACTTCCGCTTCTTCAGCTTCCGCTTGTCTTTCAACGGCTCAATGCATTCAATCTCCTCTTTTTCCGATTCGTGTTGCTCCTTCTCGTGTTCCGACTGCAATCCGTACTTGAGGAGGGTGCTCCCGGTGTCGTACTCCACCATCTCTTCTGGATTAAGTACCTCGTGCTGGTGGTACATGTGGAATAGGAAGGCGCTGATCAGGCTCTGTTTTGCCTTTCCGACATTGTCCACCAGCTTGTTTACCACTCCTTGGATTACTCGTCCCCAGTGAACGGCTCTCCCTTCCAAAGTCCCGAAGATGGTATTCGCCACCGTAACCGTAACCCGGGTCGGCTTATCCGGATAGAGGATCGGAATTAAATATTCCAAGATCCGTCTGTACCTCACAGTGCCACAGTTCGCGATAGCAAACCCCTCCTTCACATAGGCCGGATTAGAAAACTTTCCAGCCATGAATTTGTCCGTTTGGGAGGTCAATACGGCACCTCGTTTCGGAAAACCATATACCTCTGCCCAAGCATCTTTCGACCACGTCTCTCTCCTGGCTCTGACGGTCCGCTCATATTGATTAGGAGCTCCGGAAATGAGCTCCTGAATCATTTCTTCATTCTTTAGACTCCAAGGTCGATGAATCAGTCCGGCGCACCCTATTCGCTCCAAGTCTTTGTCCAGCATCTATTGCTTGTCTTTGTCTTCCGGATATGTTGGCGACACCATCTAGGCTGTCTTCTACTGGCTGCTTTCCGCCATACCAAACCCTAACAGTGTGGGCCGGATCCGTGCGGATTCACCAACCCCACCGTTGCGATCTCTATCTCACCACTCTTTCTCTCAACTATCACAAGCGCAGGAGTGAACTCCGCAGAGAAAAAGAGAAATGACGGAAATGAGGGTCGGTTAAGTACCCATCGCTCCAGCAACGGCCTCAAAAATGGCATTTAATTTTGTAACGGTGACCTAGTTTTGTAGGTCGGACCTATAATTCGTAGGTCTGTTGAATCCGGCTATCCTCGGATTTCCGGATTCGGACTAGATCCGTAATTACGGAAGTTCCGTAATTTACTACCCAATTTCCGGGAAGTCTTCTAACTACTTCCGGAACCATTTCCGTTTCTACTTCCGGATTTCTATTCTAAAATTTTGAAAAATCTATCCTATAACAACCCAAATACATCCTTACTAATCGCGTTGCCAAATACGAACTCCAACAATAGCTGTCATTCCTTATCCTCCTAAGTTGATTTTCTACCTACCCATCCAATCCGCAAAATGTGGATCGTAGATCCTAAAAACTCGGACAGTGAAGTCTAGGTGCATTCAATTTCAAAAGTAGCTAACTGTTAGCTTCCTACATATCAAAAACTTAGGTTCTTCACCCTATTGGCCTAGGTCTAAGCTAAACAACTCCTTACCTACTTCCTAGTCTGCTTTGGAGAAGGTTCCTCTTTCTTGACGGCTCCCTTCCTAGGCGTCTGTTTCCTGCTTGTTGATCGCTTTTTTCAAGCTAGATCTTTCTCCTTTGATGTTGTTGGAGTCTTACTTTTGAAGCTCAAAGGTGAAATGTGCATTGGATCAGATTCTTCCCCCGATTTTGGGTCTTTCTTGAACCCTGACTCGGATTAAGATCCAGATCTATTTATTGTCCTTCTTCACCGAGTTGCTTGGTGACTCATCCTCCTCTGACTGATAACTCCTTAAGGACACTTTTCTGGCCCGCTTAGCCGTCTTCTTCTTCTTTGTTGTATTGAATACATGTGGAAAAGATTTGGAACCCTTCTTCTGGGGTGTATCTTGTTTGGATTCTGACTTTTGGATCTTCTCTTCGGATCCGATCTAAAAGTAGATGCTAACTTTGGCCTAAAAAGATCTTTGGCAAGGGTCTTCTCCTCTTTCGCCTTGTACTTCGGTTTCACAAATGTAAAAGGTGACATAGAGTAGGCAGGCCGCGTCGGTATGATTTTCTCCCTTGGCCTCAACCTTCTCTCCCTTTCTGGAATCTGGAAACTATTTTGCTTGCAGTACAGCATCTCAAATCTTGTACATCATCATCTCAATCGCCTCCGAATACTTAGCCAAAACCATCACTGCCTTGGCTGCTGCTTTTGATCCGGCCTTGTGAATCCCCTTGTCTAACAGCTTATCCTTATTTAATACATTCGCGGAATGCTCCACAAAATTATTGATCTTCCGAGATGTCTCCTTTGATGTTAAAAAAAGCCATCTAATTTCCTTACTCTTCGCTACACTCTCTCCAACTGCCTTTGGAGGTCTTGGTTCCTCTTGGTTAGCTCCTTGACACAAGTTTCCTACTTCCAGGAATCGGTGTTGTGGATCAAATCTTCTACTTAAATTCCCGCAAGTTGAGACACCTCAACCCCTCCAAACAGTCCACAAACATTTCGGAATGCACCCCTCTCAATGTCTAACTCCTCTTGGACCTTCCCAAGGTCCTCAATAATCCTTCCCAATTGCTCCTCCCGTTCTACTTCCGGGAATCAGTATCGCGGATCAAATTTTCTACTTTATCCACGAGTTGAGACACTTCAATCTCTTCAAGCAATCCATAGACATTTCTAAATGCATCCTTCTCAATGTCTAACTCCTCTTAGACCTTGCCAAGGTCCTCAATAATCCATTCCAACAGATTCTCTCATTTTACTTCCGGTTTTGGGAAATCCTTGCGCTCAGTCTTGCGTCCTTTCTTTTTGGCGGAGGCTAGGATCCTCTCAAAATTTCTCTATCTCTCTAAAGACTCCTTTCTCCTCTCTAATAAGGCCTTCCCAAACTCCTCATCATGTACTCTTTATGATAACTATGATTAACTTGTCAAAAATTGCGTTTCACTTGTCAAAATTGTGTTGTACTTGACAAAAAACTGTGTTTTACTCAACATGAAAGTGTGGGTTGGATTTTGTTGAATTCTCCCGGCATAACGCAAAATTTTGCGTTTCATCATTTCAACACAGAATTTGACAAGTGAAACGCAAAATTTTGTGTTAGAATGCAAAATTTTGGATTACAAATAGACATCTCAATAAAATCCAGCCTTCACTTTTATGTTGAATAAAACGTAGTTTTTGACAAGTTCAATGCAGTTTTTTTTTGTGTTACAATGAGGGGGGTTGGAGAACTTACCCTCCGCAAACTTGTCAAGCCGAGAAGCCATCCCTTATCCCTCGTGTGGAAGGTGTAGACCCTCTTCCAGATTTCAAGGGTCCATTGGCTGGGCAGCGCTCGGGAAGTCTTCTCCCATTTGTTTGACTAGTCCCTCGTCAGCTCCTGGATCATCTCCTCATCCTTCACAATCCAAGATCAACGTAGAAACTCCACGCATCTGAGTTGCTCCCACTAAAAGAAACCCGTGTTTTTCTGGATGTTGGGTTCCAGCATCGGGATGCTGAGTTTGATGTCCTACTACGTCCAACTTAACGTCCAAAAACTTGCATCAAGTTGGACTTGCCCTTAATATGTCATGTCCAAGAAAAACATCCGATGTTTTCCCTTGGACATCAGAGATGACATTGGTCAACGGGGGTTCAAAAGTTTGACATGTGGCTTCCACCTAAGCACGGGAAAGCCAGCGTGGAACTTTTTTCATCCATTGCCCGTCCATGACGTGTCATCTGGAAAATTTGCTGACATGGCACCTCAGGATGCTGAGGTGGCATGTTTGTAAGGGAACTTTTGGCCACTGCGTGCTGAAGGGATGTTTTTGGTAACATTCACTAAGAACATGATATTCAAAATTTTGGAAGGTTACGGTCCTCTCAAAATAACATTGTCCACTTAGACATTTAGAAATCATGATTTACTTGTAGCCAATTCAGGTTGATAAACACTAATTTCTTAAGTTGTAAAGGCAAATTTCCGTTAAAATGAGAGTTTAGTGCAATAGAAAGTCCTCCACTTCATCTAGATTGTTGTAGAAGCAGTGCCCTAATTCATATAAACGTAGATGATGTCATTTGTTGAACACCAAGTCATGAGCACCACGGTTGGTTGTAGGGGTGATTTATGTCATCTAGGTGGTCCGAGTTTGATTTCTATTGAACTTGTATGAGCGCTTAAGAGAAATACATGACTTGGTGCTGCTAAGTGTGCTTTGCAAGAAGGAAAGATTCAACAACCAACCAACCCCGTACCCAAAAATGTGACAAGTGCTTACCACCTTAACAAAAAAAAGTGGTTATCCCCACTACCCTCTTTGACATTGGTTTCAAATTTTAAATTTCAAATTCAATTTACACATATATTGAAAAAAACAAATTACGAAAATTGAAAAAACATTAGAATAAAAGAATATGGTAATAAATCAATTATTTCCATGTATATATATATATAAATAAATGTAAACACACATATTTTGCTAATGTAAAACTACAATCAAACACATTTTTTCAATATAAATCGCTAAAACCAAATCAAACAAACACCATCTACTAACATGTAAAAATTCCATTGGTTACGCAAACACCCCTATAAAACAAATATAAAGATAAATATCCTCAATAAAGACGTTAACTACTTAACACACATGTGTGTATATAAATTCAATACATTAAGCATATGAAACAAGGCTTTGGTTGATGATTTCGATTTGTGCGCCTGGGATCTTGAGTAGACATTGTCAAATATCCTTTCAGATTTGAGACTTTTATGCGGTCATGAGAGCATTAGGTCCCTCCCAAATAGGCGATTCAGCTACATCAACCTTCCAACGTAAATCCCTTTCACTGTCCCATCCAGAGTAGAAGTCTTGAATATCTTGACTCCTCGAGGTTGGACAAAAGTATTGCAGGAAAACACAATTTGGTTTCTCAAGCTTATAATTTGGATCAGATAATGCTCTTGCAATCCAAATTGGTCGTGTGTCACCATCTGCGGACGAACAACAACAAAATAACCTTCGAAGAGATCACGCCCTACCCTAAAGGATGGTTGTGGACGGCCCCGCAAAGGCCCGACATAAGCGTCATCCTCTCGTAACTGATCTGCCGAAGTCGCTTCAACACGGGGCTTGGGCCAAAAACCGTCCTTCAAAACTAGAGAGACAATGAATGGTTAGTGCACAACGTTCTTGACATCAGGCCAATAGTGCACTAAATGCTCATAACGCCTTCTGCACTCTCTCGTGACGTCTACATTGCACAAGTTCTTCCAATACTTTACAAATCCACCTACGCCTTTCTGAATGTCCTCCAAGTTTTTCATTGGCTTCAGAGAAAATGACGAGGGCACTTCACAGGGCCACAAACTACGCCCCTCAAAATCCTCCTTCTAGAGCTTGATACCATTTCCATCTTCCCCTAACCATTCCACATTAGTGCACAACAATTTGTACTTCATGACCGGAATTCCATTTGAATCCAAGTAGAACTTCACTTGTTGTGGCTTTGTATGTCCAACAAGGATCTCACCGCCATCTACAAATGCACCTGCAATGAATCCCTTGAAGCCTGGCACCTCCTCAATGAGATGAGGGATAGTGGGAATGGACTCCACATCCATGAATGACTTCATGAGCGTTGGGATTGTTGAAAAATTCTCCTTCTTCAATAGCATACTCCATCTTCCAAACAATGCATTAATGTCATCATGCGTGTGATCTACAATCATGAAGTTCACATACACTTCACGGAAGATCTTGTTTGCCACAAGTAGAGACCAAAAACAAAAAACATATTTATTCTTGTTGTCCCCAGTGGCATTGTCCATTTGAATGTTGAGAATGGGCGGCAATGGCATCGCCGGAACCAAAACTCTCGGGGCTGGTGGTAAAGAGGCTACGCACATCTCGGCACCCTTTAGGATCTTTTGAAATAAAGTGGAGGACCCTGCTCCCACAAACAATTGTTGAGACGAAGACTTCGGCGGCTCTTCAAGAACTCGCAACAAATTTGCCATCAAATTGATGGCGTAATTTGAGTCATGGGTTTAGGATAGCTGTGAGAGTAGTTCCGGATTGATTTACAGGAGGCACTGTCCTGTAAATCAATGCGGAACTACTCTCACAGCTATCCTAAACCCATCTAGTCGGACTCACAGGAGGTAGTCCAACCTAGAGTAGTAAGTTCAAGCAAACGACAGAACCAGTCAAGACAGACCTGCTAGATCGCCTGGGGGAGTTGAATCCGGCTCGGACCAATCCGGATGATTTCGATATGGGTGAAGACTCGCCAAAAAGAGTGGACTCAAGGTTGCCGGTCCAGACAGAGGTTTTGTCCGATGATGAAGAAGAGAAAGATGACATCAAGTTCCTCAGCAGATCCGAGGAGGAAGAATTCGAGAGTGGCAACGACACGGAGGATGAGGAGTCGCCACCATCTCTAAACCGAAAAATCCAGACCCGGGCAGGAACGAAGACGACTCTAGTTTCAACACCGGAGAGAACTCCTGTGAAAGGTCCGGTCAAGATGCCTTTCAGGTTGTTTGGAAGCGCGTCGAAGAAATCGAAGAAGGGTTAGTTGTAGTTAGTTTTAGTGTCCGATTAGTTCCGGACTGCGTTCCGGAACCGGATCGGGTTTCCAAGCTTGGGCCCGGATCCGGGTTATTATTTTTAGGCTGTTAGTTTGATCCATCAGGGATCTTGGCGAGTCTTTTTATTGGCCACCTGGTATTCCGAGTGGCTGGTGTTCTATTTTGTCTTTTGGTTTTTAAGGGCGGGCCGCTTGTTGCCTTGCCATTCCATCCTTGCATTTTTATTTTATCTACTTGTACTTCCTTTGATGTTAATGTGAAACCATCAATGTAAGTTCTGGTTTTTACCTCCAATTGTGGAAGTGTGTCAACTTGTATGATCCGCTTGAGTATGGACAGATGAGACGGAAGTGAGAGAAGGGAAAATAAGGAACTGGAAAACTTGAGATAGCCGGTGTGTGAGTGTTTGTACCGTGGTGTAGGAATCGTAATGGAGGTCTCATGCGTGGTGCCTTCGAAATACCGGAACGGTAATCCAGTGGGTAGGCGGTGAAAATGCAATTCCGGAACCAGGAAAGGTTCCGTGCGGAGATCAGCAACCGCCAATGGAAACTCCCCCACACCGGAAAGTTTGCTAGCTTCGGAACGGAC
The DNA here is from genome assembly GCA_006891605.1 of Pleurozium schreberi. Taxonomy (NCBI): domain Eukaryota; kingdom Viridiplantae; phylum Streptophyta; class Bryopsida; order Hypnales; family Hylocomiaceae; genus Pleurozium; species Pleurozium schreberi. Next base: position 898,146 of record VACF01000001.1, read on the forward strand.
TAGACTTCTAGAGAGCAATCCCGAGGCAGATCCTGAGTGCTTTCTGTTCTGTCGTTGTAGTGAGGAAAGCTGGAAACGGCTCTGAACGACCTACTACCCGGATAGGCCATCCGGATAGCTGTGAGAATAGTTCCGGATCGATTTACTACGGCATAATATTTGGTGGAGGTTAGTGTTCTAGGAGGAAGAGAATGTGAGAAGGTCAAGTGGTCTGTCCCAATCCCTTTTAAAACAATCAAAGGCGACCCTCGGAGAATAAAATACAGGTAACACAAACCAAAGTTAAGAAAAGACGTAACCGGAAAGACTTTAAAGTGCACAAACATCATCACTGCTACTGTAAGTTTAAATTATTTGTAGCTTCTTTAAATTTTTGATAACCTCATTTTTTAAAATTTTGAATTTCAGAAATTCCACAAGACTGTTCAATATAATGCTTCTATATAAATAGAGGATAGATTTGGTTTAATTTCAATATAGTTCAAACAAATATTGTGTGCATTTGTTTATCATATATAAAAAGGGACCAAACATTCATTTATGTCAATTACTAAGTTTAAATAAGAAAGTTGCTTGGATTAACTTATCTTGGGTTTAGGAAATTCGCATTTATATTTGCAGTTTTGGAAAGGAACAAAAATAATAGCCTTGTGGAAATCTTTAGAACTTCTATGTGCATTTCTTTTAAATACAAAGATATTAAAAATGATAATTTATTTCAGGCCAATTAGATTTTGTAGTTTAGAAACAGCATCTATTCTTGCAAAAAAATTTAAGATTTACATATTTAAGAAGTCATGACAATTGTAACTTTATGTAAATATCACCAATCATGTATTACCAAGAAAATGATAGATCAATTAGATGTTGGACATCCCAATTTGATGTAGTATAAATATATTAAATAATGCTTCAAGGGCATATTTTATACTAATATTTGGAAAGAAAAAAAAAATTAATTTTGTTTCCAACAATTTTTTAAAAAGAAAATGTAGTGATTTTGTCCTCTTGAGAATACCATGTGTATCCTAACTTTAACCAACGTAGCAAATTCTAAAGTGCACAAGTGCACATGTTGTACACACTTTTTAGAACTTGTACATGCAGTTTTTAATGCAATTGGTCCTTTAAATATTATGTACTAAGAACTTTGGTAGCTTAAATCCCACCCTGAATTACAATTCAATAATTAAATAGGATTAAAACATGTCAGATATTTAAATGGAATGGTTGTAGAGCATGAATGTCTTAGGATGTAATGATCGATTTATGCCCATCATTTTAAATAAAAAATTTATTTTATTTACTTTTGGTCCTTAAAATCCAAAAACAATGCTATGATTATTTTTCTTAAAACAATATGTATGCCTACTTTTTACGCAGTGGACCTAAAATTCAAATCCATTGTTTGCGCAAATAAACTTTGAATTGAACTTGAATACGCAATTATTGGGGCAACTTCACATGTGGATATTTTTATTTAAGGGTTTTGGCACCTTCAATGTAGGCTTGAATTTGAATCTAATATTTGTTTTTAATTTTAGCTCTATAACCCAATTTGGAAGGGGATGATAAATCATGAAATAATGCATAATTAATTTATGCAACTTTCTACATATTATTTCCACGTAAGGGTACAAGCATGCTCAGGGTACCCCACAATTGGCGTCATACAATATATTTCACTGAAATTCATTTCTTTAATGTAGATTGAGTTTCAAATCTTGTAGAAAAATTATGATTTTAATTCAAATTTTCTTGCTTTGTATAGAATACAAAATGGAATTATCTCCAAAAAATTGCCAAGAATAGATTAATGTTGTTAATTTGATTTCTATAGCTTCATTCAGGACTCTGCCACATTGTCCATTTTTCATTTAGGAATCAAAAAGGAATATAAATATTTAGTAGAAAGTATTTTCAAATCACTTCATTGATTTATGATATTTTGATAACCAATTGTAGTCATTTATAACTTGATATGGAATATTTAACTATTTTTTATTATTTTTCAAATCATCTAAAACAGCACAAGGAGGGGCTACGTCTAAAAGGAATTTAAAATTGAATATTCTTGCGGATTTCATATTTGAATCTTGAAAAGTGAGTTGATAACTAGTGAATAGGCAAGAAATCATAGTAAAATTCTTGTATGTACATATATATTTTGTATTGACATGATATCAGTTGCTAAATCCTAATAAATATGAAAATTAAAAATTAAAAATTTCATGAGTTTTGATTCATGAAAATGATTTGACTATATGTATTCTAACAATAACTAATGTTTTTAAAAAATTACTCTCATTTTTATTTGTAAAATAGGATTCCTGAAAATTATTTCATTCATGTTCCTTGGTTCCTGAGTGGGGTACCCCAAGCATGCTTGTACCTGTAACCAAAATAAATTTCTTCACAATTGTCTTTCTATTGGAAATGCAGTGATCAATTCTCAAGAAAATGTCTGCTTAAGTTGTACAGCATGCAAACGAACTTGGAGTAATTAAAACAAGTTATAAATAAAATTTGGAAGTTTGATATGTATTTCATGGTGCAAGTTCATGTGTGGGTATTTATAGGTTTTTGTTCAGATACCTCAAATACAATAATGAATTTTCATTTAATACATATGCCACATGGTTGCCATAAATCCTTAAGTATTGCAAACAGAAATTGTGGAATACTAGTTGGGGGTTTTCCTTCAAAAATTTTGCAAGACACGGAAACTTTCATTGTATTTCCAAATTCTTGTTTAAAATAAATTGCACAATGTAACTTATGAATATCATACAAACACCAAAGTTTTTAGAAAACATACAGTGATAAGTTAAATGCAAAGAATAAATTCCCTCTGTCTCACAATTCTTGAAATACTGAGATCCTAGTAAATTACTAAGAGCTCCAGATGTTTTTTATACGAAGATTTAATGTTACTCTTTAATTGAGCTCTACCTTTCTATAAATTATAAATTACTCTTTAGAACTAATATTGTGGCTTGTAATTGACATTTTATAGAATCATGATATTAGAAAATTCAATGAGCTGTAATTCAAGCGTTATCATTAAAGTAATTGCACCTAGTAATGAGGACTCCCTTGTGACATAATTCATAATCATGAAACACACTATTTAGAAGGTCATAGCTTTTAGTGATGATGGCACCATCATTCTTACCACCATCATTAAATTGAACTCCAACTTTACTCTTCATAATTGACGTCCAAATGAGTGCTTCTACATGAAATTTTTCAATTAAAAGTATTGAAATTATTCACTAAAATCATGACGTTTCCACTTACCTAGAACTTACCTCAATTGAAACCACAAATTGAAACACTATTTTAAAAATTAGTATAAGACAATTCAAGATGCATTAATTAAGTAGGCATTATATAAGTAAACAAATTAGTGATTAGACCATTTTGATGGTCTAAAAACTCCACACAAAATTTCTATTTTTTTTGGACGCAAGATTGATGTTTTGCTAGTGCCATGCAAGTGTTTGGATCATTTTATTAATCCATAAATTGTTCATGGATTCAACAGCCGCATGTAATGAATCTAAATTATATTAAATGAATGCTTGGTGCATTTTTTTGGTCCAAAAAAATGCACACACAAGTTCCATTTGGTTTTTTGGACGCGTGATTGATGTTTTGATAGTGCCATGCAAGTGTTTGGATCATTTTATTAATCCATAAATTGTTCATGGATTCAGCGGCCTCATGTAATGAATCTAAATTATATTAAATGAATGCTTGGTGCATTTTTTTGGTCCAAAAAAATGCACACACAAGTTCCATTTGATTTTTTGGACGCGTGATTGATGTTTTGATAGTGCCATGCAAGTGTTTGGATCATTTTATTAATCCATAAACTGTTCATGGATTCAGCGGCCTCATGTAATGAACCTAAATTTTATTAAATGAATGCTTGGTGCATTTTTTTGGTCCAAAAAAATGCACACACAAGTTCCATTTTTTTTGGACACAAAATTGATGTTTCATTTGATAGTGCCATGCAAGTGTTTGGATCATTTTATTAATCCATGAATTGTTCATGGATTCGGCGGCCGCTTGTAACAAATCTAAATATTAAATGAATGCATGGTGCATTTTTTTGGTCCTAAAAAATGCACACACAAAATTCCATTTTTTTTTTGATGGGAAAGTGATGTTTCATTTGATAGTGCCATGCAAGTGTTTGGATCATTTTTTTAATCCATGAATTGTTCATGGATTCAGCAGTCGCATGTAACAAATCTAAAGATTAAATGAATGCATGGTGCATTTTTTTGGTCCTCAAAAATGCACATATAAGTTTTAATTTTTTTTGTGGACCTTAAACCCTAAACCCTCCTGTAGAAGCACAAACCACATCCGTTGTTTGCCACTATTTGGAAATACTAAATTTCTAGTACTTATACAGAAATAAACAATTTTTTCTCTACTAAATATGGAAAATTTGGATCACAAAATTGCTTCTTTGTTCTGAAGATGAACGTACTCCTCACGGTGGTACTAAAAAAACAAAGTGTAATAAATGAGCGATAGAATGCATAAAAAGGCATTTCATTATTTAGTTGGAAGCATCTACCAGTTTGACCCAAGTGCATAAAATAGAAATTAGAAAGATCCAGGAAAGTGTGATATTGTGAATGGCAGATAGCCACGTCAGTGATCAAAGTCAACAAGTAGATGAAAAGGGAATCTAGTGAACATAGAGGACCCCACAATGCATGTAGGTCCATTTATTGAATTGAGCATCCCATGCCTTTTTGTTCTTGTACAGCTATGACGACTATCGTGATTCCCGGATTTTGAAATTCAGAGATGCTTATTTTGAAGAGGGAAGTCAGCTGGCGCTCTTTCCTTTCCACGCAAGGAGTCGGGCGTACATCGGGAACCCGATTGCAATCATTCCTTTCCACCTTGCTCCTGTATTGTGTTGATGTTGAGGAGGTGTACGTTTGTCTCCTCTCATGTGTATTCAATTTGTGTTCTAACGCTTTGTCAAGCCTTCCAGTAGTTCGGTTATCAACTTGTTGTTTCCCATCACGATTTTCAAGGAGGCTTTCTGTCGCACAATCACTCAAGTTAGCCGTTTACACCTTCGCACTTACTTTGTCGTTGTTCATTGCATACATTGTAAGGTTTATAAGTTTTTTGTCATTCTTTCTTTGCGGAAAGGAAGTTTTGCATACTGCCTTGACTTCTAGAGCAACTGATTTTGCTGTGTATTGCACCTCTTTTGCATCCATTGCAAGCCCATTTTCATACATTCCTGAAGGAAGCAATTCCTCTTGCGAGAGAGAGTATGAGCCGATGATGGTGCCGCAAATGTCGGATTACTATTTATAGCATATTCAATTTTTATGTTTTGAACTCGAAGTCTCCGAGATTCACGGGAATGGCGTTGTTCATTCCAACATTGCATTTCAACTCGACAAGAGCTAAAACGACATTCCAAAAGAATGGCTTGTTTCTCATGTCTGACAGAACTGACTGTAAGCTGTAGTGCCTATTTAGCTCGGATTGAGCTAAATGGACAGCCAAAGACTCTGTACGTCTTCATGTTGGAAGGATTTATCCCAAGACTACATTTCAGCTCGACTAGAGTTGAATCGACATTCCAAAAGAATGGCTTGTTTCTTGTGTCTGACGCATTTGACTATAAGCTGTAATGCCTATTCAGCTCAAATCGAGTTGAATGGACAGCCAAAGCGGGAATGGTCTTGTTCATTCTAACATTGCATTTCAGCTCGACTGGAGTTGAATTGACATTCCAAAAGAATGGCTTGTTTATCATGTCTGATAGAACTGACTATAATTTGTAGTGCCTATTTAGCTCAAATCGACCTCAATGGTAGCCAGAGACTCTATATGTCTTCATGTAGGAAGGATTCATCCAAGGACGTTTGCAGAAGGAATTTTGGAACATTCAATGAAATTGTTAACATCACACTTCAGCTCGACTCGAGCTGAACTGCTCCAGTTTCAATGAATATATACTCGTGTTGAGATTGTTTGAGATGAAGACTAGATCCAGGATGAAATATTGGGCAGGCCTTAGAATGAACACTTACAAGAATCCCTCTCTAGCAGTACAGCTCGACTCGAGCTGAACTGTTATAGAGTGCGTTGCGGATAGGCACTATATGATTCTACCGCATCTGATCTCTAGTGAGTAAACATGGTATGTATAGACAAAGCGCTTGACTAGTAGTTCGGCTTGATTCGAGTTGAACTGCTGGGGAAGACCTCTTTGACACTTCTGATGTAATAGATCTTATCGCATATGCTCGACTCCGGATTATGATTTAGAGTAATAAAATCAATATACGAGGGCCCTTCTAGCATTTCAACTCGAGTCGAGCTGAAGTCTTGTGTTTGTGATATTCATGGTTTATTTTGCTTGTTTCACAGGTATCATGAGTTCGACAGAGAATCCAGTTGACATGATCTTCTCCTCCGATGACGAATTCCAAGATCTTAAGATGATGAATGTTGGTGTTCTAGAGTGCGAAGGTCTTCCACGTCGGCTTTGGATAACGAAGTGTGTAACTCTATATAATGATGATGGCATACTCGTTGAAGAAGAAACTTATCATAGTGTGAACTCAGACCTCGTGCTTGGTGCCAACGATCCTCTTGGTAACATGCACGTTGCAGTCCACATTTCGAAGATGCATTCCGAAGAGGACTTACCACATGAGCAAGTGTACTCTCTTCTAGCATGGCCTGGCCTATCAAGCTAGTCCACTACCGTGGAGCAAGTTTGCACAACCATGATGCTCAAGACAATTTTAACCGTCTCCAAGGTATTTTCCAGAATCCGCTGTCTTCGACCTCGGCACAGCTATATACAAGTGTCATCTGCAATCTACCTCAAAAGACTAGCATCAAGACAAAGGATCAGAGCTTCTATCACAGGAGTCTATTTACTTGATGTCGAGCAAAGTTTGCTGCAGCAAGAACTGCGTGCAGCCATTATCAAAGGAGAAGATCCCAGCCTTCCGTGAACGCATGTACCAGAGATCCACATTCAAAGTCAGAGCGCACATGAAGACAGATGGTCACAAATCAATCCATCGTGACTTGCATAGGAAGAAGATGGTAACTGTAGAAGAGATATATAAGTGTGTGTATGCGAGCGTGGATGCTTATTTCCGGGGTTGGGGAGGGGACGTTCTATCACTACATGAAATATGCAAAGAATAAACGAGAAGCTAGGTACCATGGCAATTCCGGATTGCTTAAGCCTAGACAACATAGTGAATTAGCCACTGCAACATTGAAGTGCATCTTTGACAAGGAAGCAGATCACATGCCACATAAGTCCAGAACTTCAAAGTCTGGGGAGAAAGTTGTGTCCAAGATTTTGCCTTTTACCTTTCAGTAGAAGGGTCAGGTGAACAAAATCAATGAAACTAATGCAGCCCTTGGATTGAAAGAAGTCTCTATTTCGAACTTGAGTAAAATTAGATCTATTAAGTTTCCGGAGTATGAAGTGAAGAAGCCAGGAGATAATTTTGCTCATTGCACCACTTGTGACAAACTGTGGGAGTTGAGGAAAAGTGCTCTAGCTGGATCTCATGGCGCTTTGAAATGGTCAAGAAAGTTGGACAAACATCTTGCCATTGCTCATGCCCATAGGGAGTTGTACTATGCAAATCGGCATCATTCGCTCAATTATCCAAACTAGTGCCTTACAATCATGCACGACAAGATGGATCATGTTAAAACCGTTTGTCCTGTCTTCTTCTACAAGACCAAGGAGATGGACGCCTTCATGAAGTTGCCTGTTTCTATCACTGGCATGATTGTCCATGGGCATGGTGACGTCCGTTATACCCACTATGGCTTGGATATCTCCCCCATGACTCAAATTACACCAAGAAGGACTTGTTCCTTAAGAATTTAGACATGCTTTTTGATTACGTACAAGGGGGATTCAATTGTGACAATACTGTCATAGTGGACGACCGCCCCCGTAAGCACATAATGAACAATCCTGAGAATGTTATACTCTCGGACACCTGGAGTAACCGGAGAAACGGCAACAAGGACAACTTCCTCCTTGCAATCCTTCTTCCTTGGTTTAGGCAACTGCACGTCCATCGCAACGTGGGTCTGAAATCGTTTCGGGGTAATATAAATGGGAGAATCGGGCGGCGGATGCTCTGCAACAAAACCGGTCGTCGAGAGTACAAACAGCTCATGGAGGTGGCCCGCGGCTCGCCAAGAATTAGTTAGCAGAGGTATGTAGTTTAGCTTGATTCGAGTTGAATGGTGGCACTTACACAATACTTTCCGTACGTTGTCGGATTTGGCAATTGAGCTCGAGTCGAGTTGAAATGCTTCATGGGGATACGTCGTGTGCCGATTCTGGGATGGCTTTTTTCTATGGTTCCCGCTCAACCAAATTTGATGGACTGCTTGATTTGAATCTAATTCACTATTGTCACGTTTCAGATGTTGAGGGCCTCAACGTGCCGTCAACCAAGGGGTCAGCTTTCATGCCGAGCATTCGAGGACTCCATCATGGACTATGGACAATACGTAATCCTAAGCACGGGGAACTTCCTCGGCTCGGCACCCACACTGAATTCCTCTATGGATTTATGTACCAAGTCCATCAACAACGGGGTTGTGGACAGTCCTCTGGACCGGATGCCTTGTACAGTTTCATGCTTGCCTTTGCCTTTGCGCTCGAGGGGGAGGGGCGTCGTCGTCAATGGAGCCATTTGCTTCGGACAGGGTGCCCCAGAGAAAGCTCTACGATGACGCAAATTATCTGGTGGAGGCACCCAAAATCAAGTCCCACGTCTCGGAGAATAAACAAGAAAAACTTGTTCCCCGACATGTCATTTTGCCCTCTATTCCGCGTCAACGTGCGTCGTCTCAAGGAGAGAAGTTGCAGAGAAAGATTGATGAGCCTTCGCGTAATTAGTGCTCCGCTCCGTCGTGGGACTCGTGGAGGTGCAGGTCGTTGAAGGCTCAACGAAGGCAACAAGTCTGCAAGGCGAGGAGAATTGCCAATGGGTATAGTAGAGGACCCAAATTTTGGAAGCCATGGAGAAGATGAAGAGTCTCTCGCGTAGTTAGTAAGTAGTTGTGCATCAATACAGGAAAATTATTTAGTGTGATGTAGGTATAGAAATAAATGTGTATATTGTGTACTCCTGATACATGGTTACTTGGAGTTTGAAGACATGCTGGAGAAATCCGCACCATTGCAAGGAGGAGTTTGGGTGGATGGAACCCCAAAACGTCATGAAGAGAGAAAGGATGGTCTTTAGAGCAACGAATTCGATAGTGGAGGCAAACTAAATGAAGCAAAAGCATGAAAAACGACGCAAACAAATCATGGCACGGCCATTGAGAATGACCCTCGTAGACTGAGCTTCACACAGTGCGGTGTGCGAGGGTCAATTTCAACGGTCATGTCAAGATTTGTTTCCGTAGTTTTTTGTGCTTTTACCTCATTCAGTTTGCCTCCATCGTGGAATTCGTTGCTCTGAAGACCATCCTTTCTCTCTTCATGGCGTTTGGGGTGCTGTAGCCAATTCCTAATCATCCACTTGCATAGGTGGTGATATCTCCAGAATTGCTTCAAACAACTTGTAATTCACGAATTGGAATGTAAGGACTCACTTAGGCTTTTCAATTCTTCTTCAAATTTCTATTTTTCTATGTAGAGGCTCAGGGCAGGCATTTTCATGGCAATATTGTGTGCATCCAATGCATATACATTGTGTGCTTGTATATTCAATGACTATAGTGTATAAAAGGTGTTGTCATTTTATACAATATTGGCTCCAATTTCGGAATTTTACTCTATGAATGGGTCATTCATTGGTAATTTGATAGTAAGTTTCACTTCAGTTCTTGTATTGTAGTCTGTGCCAAACTCTCATTTCATTGAAAATCTCTCAAAATTTTGAATATCGTGTTTATGACCTATGAATGTCATCAACTACATAAACTTAAACACGTGGTTGCTTGAGGTGACATCCAAATCTTGGCACACGGTATTTTTCAAGACGTCGTGAAATGTACATATAGTGTCTTTTCAGATGTCTACCGTGCTGTCAACAGTTGTAATGTAGAAATAGTGGATCTAGAAATGTAGCATGTGGAGATGTTATGAAGGACATTTACATGATAATTTTATTGAAAAACGGGGTGCCGTTCGCAACGTCAACGTCTCTTCTAGGACGTCCTTGCGGGTGCGTTCATAACTTGCTGTGTACATAATGATGTTTCCGCCTGCATTACTTCTCCAGTGGCCTAACGTTTTACAGAACGTCAATGGCGACACCGATAAAGACATGAGACCCGGATGTTCAAACGTTGGAATGTCCACTATAAAACAGACGCGTTCATGTTGGGTGCAGCATGAATGTGTCAGGGAAGACACCAGAGAGGACATTTCTCAACAAACAATGATGTCCACCACTATGTCTACAAGAATTCTTGGATTTGTATTGGAGGTGTCTTGTTAGACGCTTTATGCCACGTCCTTGTGCTGCATTTTTGTAGCGTTTTGAGTATTATAATGCCATAGCGTCCGTCGCCCTGTCAAAATTTAAAATTGGACATGTGTGCCACTTCCTCTTTGCGACCCATGGGAGTAGCCTTCACATACATGAACATTTGGAAGAGAATAAAACAAATTCATATAATGAAAGAACAAACACATAGACAAACACATCCCTACAATAGGATGGAGGATGCACACAAAGCTAGCAATAGACAAGAAAACTAACAAAACTAGAACTCCAAATTCTGCACTACATTGTCGTCATGGACAAAATGACCATCCTAAACACCTGTCTACAACGTACATGAAGACGTCTTTTTGTTGCACATGACGTCCAAACCTTGTTTTCTGATCCTGCAAAACACAAGTACTAATGAGTGATATCTTCCACCAACGTTAAGCAAGGTCATATGGGTATCACAGAACGTCACAATGCATGGGCCTAAATGCCAAACTCACTTGCAAGCTTCACTTCTTGCATGGCGCCTCCCTTTTCTTCTGTAAATCTGCCGCCTTGGGAGGACTTGGCTTTGCCACCCTAGCTGGAGTTGCCTTTGTAGACTTTGCCGGAGGTACATACTTCGGTGCCTTGGCACCAACAAGGTTCCTTATGACACGATTCGACAGCGAAGATGACGCAGATGAAGGGCACTAGAAGAAAACTGCATTGAACTTGTCAAAAGTTATGTTTTACTCAACATAAAAGTGTGGTCTGGATTCTGTTGAGATCTCCCTTTGTAATCCAAAATTTTTGCATTCTAATACAAAATTCTCCATCTCACTTGTCAAATTTTGTGTTGAAATGCTGAAATGCAGAATTTTGCGTTATGAAGGGAGAACTCAACAAAATCCAGCCCACACTTTCATGTTGARTAAAACGCAGTTTCTGTCAAGTACAACGTAATTTTGACAAGTTCAACGCAGTTTTTGACAAGTTCATCATTTTTTTCTTCTAGTGGGGAGACTGGCAGCCTACACAACCTTCACAACAGAAGTCCAAATCTATAGGTTTAGAAGGCTGAGGGCGTGCTACAACTCCATTTAGAATCAGTAAAGGAAAACCTGACATCACATTGAACATCTCCATGAACATTAGATATCATGAGACGTTGAAGAAGACGTCTAAGTTACCTCAGGCGTTGTCGCCAGCAATGCAACATGATGCGCAATTGGGAACAAGGTAGGTCCAACTTCCTAACACTAGAAGAAAGCTGCGTTGAACTTGTCAAAACTATGTTTTATTCAATATAAAAGTGTGGGCTGGATTTTGTTGAGATATCCTTTTGTAATCCAAAATTTTGCATTCTAATACAAATTTTTGGGTTTCACTTCTCAAATTCTATGTTGAAATGCTGAAAACGCAAAATTTTGTGTTATGAAGGGAAAAATCAACAAAATCCAGCTCACACTTTCATGTTGAGTACAACGCAGTTCTTTGTCAAGTACAACGCAATTTCTGTCAAGTACAACGCAATTTTGACAAGTTCAATGCATTTCTTGAGAAGTTAATCATAGTTTTCTTCTAGTGTAAGTACCAATGGTGAATGGATTTGTGAGGTCCTCTACAAACACAACAACGTCTTGGGCGGCGTCATTTGCAACGAGAGTGGAGGCCCTCCTAAGGGCAGTATTGGGGACATCAATGCTAAAGTCTTCTAGTCCATCTGCGTTGGCGTTGTTGTCTGCACCAACATCTGAGACGTGGTCCACCAAGTAGTCCACCTCAACGGTTGCATCCGCCCCAGCATCGGGTGCAACGTCAGTTGTCTCAACAACATGGGTCGTAGCGTCATTGCCAACATCGGGGTCTTCTTTGGCTGCAATTTTTGCTAGCATTGCATTGCCGTCCGCGACATTTGCATCAGCTGGTAGGACGTCAGGAATGAGCTCCGTGTCAGGTCGTCCAAGAGCACGCATGAGCTGCCGAAGCATGCGTCGGAATCGGACAAGGCACGCCCCCATCTTTGAAGTCCTCTCATGCACTTTTTGTATGCCTTGACCATAGTTAGGAGGGGACTTATTTGCCTTCGCAAGGCATCGACCATACTTTTTTGCAGTTGCGTCATCAACCTCTTCTTCATAAGGAATGCGTCCAAGACAGATGGTCTGAGAAAAGAAATAGTCTGCACAAGCATGCTTGACAGTGTTGCAATGAAAAAGAGAATGTCATGCATTGTACCATGCAATTGAACAGTATACGTCAGAAAAGACGCTCACGGGAACATCACATTTGAGGAGGGAGATGCTGCAGAAGACAAACTTGCATCCACAATGACACTGAAAATACTTCAAGAGGGTTTAGGGTGCCTATCACAAGTTCCCTAGTTATAGTCTTTTCAATGGCCCTCATTTGTTCTTTTTTGGAGCCCCTTCCTTTTGATATAGCCCGCATTTGTGCCGATTTCTCCTTTGCTTGCTCTAATTTCCACCCTGCAAGCAATGTCTTCCACACAATCTCATCTACCTCCACAGGCCTTGGAATTTCAGCGTTAATGAGCTTTATCAAATTATGGCGAACATTGCACTATATCAAAACATGGTAAAAAAAAATCGTAGCCAATTTCCCACTACAAGATTATTTGCCATGGTTTCGCGACAATGGATTTTATTGTTGAAAATACTATAAAACGTTGGTAGTTGCTCGATTTTTTGACTGACAGTTGCACTTATGAAAATAATGCAAATAAATATATTTATGCTGAGGCGCAAATTTTGTTTAATGACAACAACGCACTTGCATATGATAATTAGCTAGCTACCTAATCATTGAGTGCGTGCATGTAGAACTAGTAACTACGCATTCTAGAAAACTCTTTCGCGTAGTGAACACTAGAAGAAAATTATGATTAACTTGTCAAGATTGCGTTGTACTTGACAAAAAACGTGTTTTACTCAACATGAAAGTGTCGGCTGGATTTGATTGAGTTCTCCTTTCATAATGCAAAATTCTGCGTTTCAGCATTTCAACATAGAATTTGACAAGTGAAACTCAAAATTTTGTGTTAGAATGCAAAATTTTGGATTACAAAGGGAGATCTCAACAAAATCCAGCCTACACTTTTATGTTGAATAAAACATAGTTTTTGACAAGTTCAACGCAGTTTTCTTCTAGTGGAAGTACATACACTAGAAGAAAACCGCGTTGGACTGTCCAAAATCTGCATTGGATTCCCCCAAAACTGCATTAGAATAAACAAAAAACATCATATGGTTTATGTTGAAAACCATGTTGAAAATGCAGTGAAAACCAAGAGAAACATAGACATCGTAGAATCCAACATAGATATCATAGAATCCAACATAGATTTTGCGTTTCCCTAGGTTGTAACACAATTCACAGTGTTTTCAACGTGGTTTTCAATATAAACCATATGATGTTTTTCGTTTAATCTAACGCAGTTTTGGGGGAATCCAACGCAAATTTTGGGCAGTCCAACACGGTTTTATTCTAGTGATATATGTATATACGTACAATATAAATTGTAGTTGCAAAAGTGTAAATTGTTTGTACATATTGATGGCATGAATTACTTAAGAGCTATAACAAATTTGAAGTGGTAGTTATTTATATAAACATAAAACCACACTTAGTTCTCAATGGGAAGTTATGGGCACATTGGGATGTGCTCGCGTAGTGGTTAGGTAATTGTCCTGAAGTTTCACTAGAAGAAAACTATGATTAACTTGTCAAAAATTGTGTTGAATTTGTCAAAATTGCGTTGTTCGTAATAGAAACTAAGTTTTAGTCAACATGAAAGTGTGGGCTAGATTTTGTAGAATTCTCCCTTCATAACGCAAAATTATACGTTTTAGCATTTCCACATAGAATTTAACAAGTAAAACACAGAATTTTCTGTAAGAATGCAAAATTTTGGATTACAAAGGGAGATCTCAACAAAATCTAGCCCACAGTTTTATGTTGAATAAAACGTAGTTTTTGACAAGTTCAACATAGTTTTCTTCTAGTGTTTGTGTTTGATATATCCAGCTGTCACACACATTTTTTAATGTTTATTGATTACCTACTTATTTATTTATGTATACCTAATTCATTTTTAATACTCATGCGATTGTACATATGTATACGTAGTTCCATTGTGTATGTGTTTTTAAGCTTATTTGTAGCTACATGCGCGCCTACAAAAATAAAAGGCGTGTGCACGACACTTTGTGAATAATAAATTAAAAGTTCAATCCCAATAGAACCTTTGCGCGCTTCTTAAAGAGATTGCTAACTAAGTATATAGATTTGAGTAAAAATGCACATGCATTTGCAAGCTCCATACATTAGAAGAAAATGGCGTTGAACTTGTCAAAAACTACGTTTTATTCAACATAAAAGTGTGGGCTAGATTTTGTTGAGATCTCCTTTTGTAATCCAAAATTTTGTATTCTAACACAAAATTATGTGTTTTCCTTGTCATATTTTGTGTTAAGAATGTTGAAACGCAGAATATTGCGTTATGAAGGGAGAACTCAACAAAATCCGGCCCACACTTTCATGTTGAATAAACTGCACTTTCTGTCAAGTACAACGCAATTTTGACAAGTTAATCATAGTTTTTTTCTAGTGATATCTCTTAAATTAATTAGTGAGTACGTAGACGCATATGCGTTTTATTCATATATATATATAAAAGTATTTGCGTACGTTTGTGCACAGAGACACTTACGTGCGCATTTACCTCTACATATATGTATAAATATTTACAAATACAAATTCACGTACGCAGTTAATTACTTGGATATGTTTATAGAGCATGTGTATGTACTACCATGTGATCTACTACGTACCTATGTGCATGTAGAAGCGCGTCCTCACTACATGGACACATACATATTTACACAATTGCCACGTACAACACATGCTATATATCATTATAAAAAAATATTGTAAAAAAAACCCACATCCAATGTCAAGTGCAGTTTTTTGCCATGTTTTAGTGCATGCGTGAGTAGTAGGTAGTTAATTTCTTTTGTAGTTTCCGACTGCAATTCCTAGAATTTTGGAGCATGTGATATGTCATTGGACAGTTCTTTAAATTACCTTTCCAATGGTATACTACACACTCCAAAATTCCAAGAATTGCAGTCAAAAATTATAAAAGAAGTTATCTATGCGCGTAGTGGGGTTGAACAAAAACATGTACTATGTGCGGGATTTTTTACCATGTTTTGTTATAGTGTATACATATGATTTGGACATGAATGTAAATGTCTGTAGACACATTCAACTATACGATACCTTTTGTGCAAAATTAATCAACTACGTGCGTGCGAGTTTAGGATATAGGTACTTACAATGTAGGAGATGTGCATGTGCTAGCTAGACGATGTGAAAGAAGGCATGTGCGCACACAATACACGTTTAGTGCGCGCGAGTGCAAGTGCGCATGCTAAAAACATGTGCGCATTAAAAATTGAATTTGCGCATGCGGGTTTCGGGTTTCGGGTTTTAAATTTAGCTACTTCCACTTCTGTTATGTGCACGTGCTAGCTACACAATGTGAAAAAAGGCACGCATGCACAATACGTTTTCAGTGTGCGTGCGTTCAACTACGCGCTCTGAAAACGTGCGCGTACTCAATATTTCACTTGCCCACGCTCAAAATCAAGTTCAACATTCTTCAACCTAGTCGCATGGGGGCACATTCATTAGCGTTTATATGCTACAACAGGCATGCACAAAGTCAATTTGTGTGTGTGCGCACATTCACATGCAAGCTTGTACAAGTTCATCCAATTCGGTGAATGCATATCCGTAATTTCATATTAAAAGTCAAATGATGTGCACTCATGTTGGTGCAATGCAGTTCAATTCACAATTCAAAACACTCAACATCGTGAAATACATACAATTATGAAAACAAATAATCAGACAAAAAACTCATGAATGGAGGTACTAGAAATTATTAAAAAAAAACCCTGATACGCCAACAAATTCGTTTGAACTTCTATAGGGCTCCACGTCCTTTCTCTGATAACGTTGCTTTCAACTAATACGAGACTTCACATAACCAACTTCCATAACTGTGATCTCAACAATTTTGTGCTGACCATTTTGAAAATGAGCAACAATTGAAATGAACTCTTAATTTTGTTTGAAAACCTTCATTTGGTTCATGAAAATCCCTATTCCCCTATCAAACTTCCAATCCAAAACAAAGAAGTTTGAAGACATGATTGGTCCATTTTAGATTTTTAAGGATACAAATAAAACTGCCACTTCTTTCTGAAGCGACGAGTTCACGAAGCATATGTGGTATTGAATATTTTATTTTAGAAAACTTATGACTATTTTCCTAATTGCCTCGCTCCAAAGGTAAACTTACATCACATTTCTGACATATTGGACACGTACTTCAACTTGACCTACACTAATGACCTTTCATGTTTAGATTGTCCAGTTCTACAATCAGGTCTGCTATTTACTTTTTCCATCGGTATTCACTAGATGACGCCAAGTGCAAATTCACACGCAATCCTCAAATTCTTGCCTCACACTGACAGCTACTGCATGCTTTGCTTTTTCAAAATGAATCCACATACCCAAGTTGAAATTTCTAAACAGGACACGGATCCGAAATGAAAGTACCCTGTGAGTACCCTATTCTGGAACATACTCCTTTGCTTATTCGTTTCTTGTCATGGAAGAAGTCTTCCGTGTGTATTCCATTGACGTCTGACAATTTCTCTTTCTAAACTAATCCTCGGATTAAACAACAAATTAAATGCGAGAAAGTTTAAAAAACGCACAAAACTGCTCACTCTGACTTGTTTCCCCCACATTCAAGTATACATCCCTACTATGTGGTTGAGCACGCATACACTATCAAAACTCATTCAATCTTCAAAACCCAATGCATGTGCATATCGCTACCCGCACCAAATAATGCCCTTCTGAATATGATATGGTATTCGCCAACGTCATCATACATTCATAAGCACATGCGGCTCTACAATCTATTTGCCAATGCGCATAAAGTACGGTGTTTCTGCAATGTTTAATCAACACCGATCTTCTTTCTCCGTCATTGCCACTGTTCCACAATGACTATGAGACACGGTAATCCGTTTCTGGCAGTACAACATTCATATTTTGTAAATGCATGCATAACCATCATCCACGACATGAAGACTGCCAACACAATAAGCACTATTTTTGGAACAACTGATACCATACTAAACTGTAATCCTAATCAAACTTCCCACTTCTGTTTCATTCGAGTACTTCAAGAAATACGTGCATGTTACAAAGGAACTCACAATGCACACTCATGATACAAGCATTCCATTCCTCCGACCATACATCCGGGAAATACAGTTGTCGCAACGTGAATTTTTTATTTTTTCTAGTTTACCTGAAATATGGAACGGAAACTAGTAGAAACGGATCCGGATTCAATTAGGAGACAAAAGAAAACTAAAATTAAATAGTGACAACAAAGTAGTGGGTTGACTAGATGATTTCCGGTTAAGTATAGTTGTGAGCGGAAACGGCTCTCAATCCGGATTAGGGTTGAACCGGATCTTGGAGGACCGGACCGGATTAGGTCATGATGACCAGTCACAAGTCTTGAGACTATATAAGGATTGGGACTTCCAGTTGCACCCCGCTCTTTTTCCTTTGCTCCCTGGAAGCGTTAGCATGTTTCCACTTTCCACCCAACAGAGTTTCCGTGTTTTGAGATTCAGTGCAAGCAGGAGAAGCGGAAGTTGGGTGTTTGTGTATTGCAGGTGTGTATATAAAGTTGAGATTGGAGAGAGAAAGTGAGGAACGGGACGTGCGGCTAGCTTAGGAGCGGATTTGAGTGAGGTTAGTTCATGTCTGTGTTGCAATTATGTAGAACGAGGCCAAGACCATCTAGTTCCTCCGCGGTCGAGGTGAGCTCATAAAAAGTGATTTCGGTTATTCCCTCGACGGAGCTAGAAAAGACTGAACTCATGGAGGATCTCACCTCCATGGGGTGCCTAGGGTTTGCGGAAAAACCTTAGGATTTTAAGGAGGAACGGATTGTGAGGGAGCTCATGGGCAAATTGTCCAATGAGTTTGACAACACTATCCGCGGGATTCCGAGTCAGTGGACTCAGAAGTTATGGAGGGGAGTCTATGGTTTCCGGTCCAAAAGATTAGAAATGGTTGGCCAAAAAGACAAATACATTTAGGGTAGGTTCCAGGGGGCTGTCAATCTAAAGGATGGATACGCGATCGAAGACTGCATAGAAGACCGGCACCGCCAACTTCTACAGGTCCTCATTCCAATCCTGCATCCGGAAAAGCCAATGAGGGTTATAATAACCTTGATTTTTGGTGCTCCAAGCGGAGACCGGAAAGTGGACTAGGGCTAGATAGTTTTCGATCTAGTTATCCAACTCATCAGTAGAGTCAAAAACAGTAGGGCCACTCCCGTGAGTCCCTACTTTTTCCATCTCTACCAAAAATGCCAACTTCTCACTAGCATAGAGGAGAAGATGTGGAAGAATTAGGAGGATCTCCCAAAATATGGTGAATCAGAAATGGATGACAAAGCCCATTCTGATTCCAGATTGGATCCAAACACTGAGGAAGAAGAGGAAGAGCTGTTGATACCACCCATCAAACGACAGAAAATGACGCCTCCACTCGGGAGGAGGAGGCCTTTCGGTCAAGATAAATTGGCCCCAGAAGCTAGACCAGAAGTCAAGATGACGGTATCTTAAGAAAAAGAATCGGATCCTTTCACTATAAGGGAATGTGTCCGAATTGACAGAAATTGGTCCGAATCAACTAGTCCTAATTGACAAAAAATTGATAGAATTTGTCAATTCGGACAATTTTTGGTCAATTTGGACAAAAAATTGTCCAAAATTGACAAAAATTTGTCAAGTTTTTGTCAATTAGGACTAGTCGATTCGGACCAGTTTCTGTCAATTTGGACACATTCCCTTGTAGTGAAAGGATCCTTTCAACCAACTGGTCACAATCCTCTGCAATATAAGGGCGGATTGGGAGGTCAAGAAGAAGATGTTCATTGTGATCGAAAAAGCTAGTGGATGGAGTACCAAACAGCACGCTATTAGAGAAGGTGGGCGATTGCATCGCGGATCCAGTCGAGATCCAGAGGCAAGAGGTTGAAATCCGGAGGTTGCACGAAGAAGTGGACACTTTGAAAGCGGATCTTTTTACCTTCAAAAAAGATACAACTGCCAACCAGGAGATGGCAGAGGAGACTCGGAAAGTAGTCGAGCGGGTGAAGGCCACCTTTGGGGGAGACCGGAGTTGGCGCCGCCAAGGCCAAACTTTTCGACTAGAAGATATGTTGGAGTCCGTATTAGGCGAACGCAATTAGATAGGATAGATTTGTATTGAGATAGGCTAGATTTTTTCAAATTTTTAGGTTGTTATCCGGAATTGGAAACAAAAACGTTTTAGGAAGTGGTTAACCTTGTTCCCGAGGCATTTAGGAGTTACAGAGTTTTTGTAACCATGAATCCATTCCAGATCTGGAAATCCGGACAGCGCTGGATAACACAGACCTACAAGTTAATTGTAGGTTCGACCTACGGAACTAGGTCACTGTTACACAATTAATTGCCAATTTTTAGGACCGTTGCCGGAGCAATGGGTATTTAACCAACCCCTTGTTTTTGTCATTGCTCTTTTTCTCCGTGGAGTTTACTCCTGCGCTCGTGTTGGTTGAGAGAAAGAGTGGTGAGATAGAGATCGCAACGGTGGGGTTGGTGAATCCGTATGGATCCGGCCCACACTGTTAGGGTTTAGCATGGCGAAAAGTAGCCAAAGGCGAAATCCGGTTGCGGCCTGTATGGTGTCTCTGACCTATCCGGAGGACGATGGCGAGTGAAAGATGTTCGTGAGGACCTGGCGAGGATGGGCTGCGCCGGATTGATCCGTCGTTTGTGGAGTTTGAAGAACGAGGAGATGATTCAGGAGCTGGTTTTCGGAGCTCCTAATCAGTATGAGCGGACCCTCAAGGCTAGGAGGGAGACCTGGAAGGTAGAAGCGTGGGTGGATGTTTACGGCTTCCCGAGGCAAGGAGCCGAATGGGCCTCCCGGATGGATAAGTACTGCGCCGGAAAGTTTGTCGGAGTCCATATTTGGCAAATGCAAGTAGTTAGGGTAGATTAGTGGTGTCATAGGCTAGATTTTTCAAAATTTTAAAGTTTAAATCCAAAAGTGGAAACGGAAACGGTTATGGAAGTAGTTAGAGCACTTCTCAAAAATAGGTTAACAAATTACGGAATTTCCGTAATTACAGATCTAATCCGGATCCGGCAATCTGGAGGAAGACGGATTTCCTAGACCTACGAATTATAGGTCCGACCTACGAGACTAGGTCACTGTTATGGAATTTATTTCCGTTTTTGGGGCCGTTGCCGGAGCGGTCGGTACTTAATGAACCCTCGGTTCCGTCATTGTTCTTTTTCTCTGCAGATTTTACTCCTGCACTTGTGCTAGTTGAGAGAAAGACTGATGAGATAGAGATCGCAACGGTGGGGTTGGTGAATCCGTACAGATCCAGCCTACACTTTTAGGGTTGAGTATGGCGGATAGTAGCTAGCAAAAGAATCCAGTCACTACCCGTATGGTGTCATTGACGTATCCGAAAGACAACAACGAGCGGATATTACTGGACGAGGACCTAGCGCGGATGGGGTGTGTCGGATTGATCCACCGATTGTGGGGTTTGAAGAACGAAGAAATGATTCAGGAGCTGATTTTTGGAGCTCTTTATCAGTATGAGTGGATCGCCAAGGCTAGGAGAGAGACCTGGACGGAAGAGGCATGGGCGGATGTTTATGGCTTCTTGAAGCAAGGTGCCAGATGGGCCTCCCGGACGGGCAAGTACACGGTCGGAAAGTTTTCCAATCCGGTCGGCCAACTCGAAAGAGGGGTTTGCTATCGCGGAGTGTGCCATTGTGAGACACAAACGGATCTTGGAATTTTTTAATTCCTGTCCTTTATCTAGATAAGCCGATCCGAGTCATGGTTATGGTGGCCAACACGATCTTTGGAGCTATGGAAGGGAGAGCCGTGTACTGCGGAAGCTTGATCCATGGGGTTGTTAGTAAGTTGGCGGATCATGTAGGTAAGGCTAAGCAAAGTCCCATCAGTGTTTACCTCGCCCACATGTACCACTAGCACAAAGTACTAAGTCCGGATGAGATGGTGGAATATGAAAACAGATGTACCATCCTCAAATACGGGTTGCATACGAAACACGCAAAGGAGCAGTACGGATCAGACGAGGAGGAGATCGAACGTGCGGAGCCGCTAAAGAACAAGCAAAAACTGAAAAAACGAAAATCCACTGATCCCTGTTCCCAAAAAGTTTAGACAAAAAGCAGTCCGGATGACGTTTCGGAAAGATCTACGGCACGGACCAGGTTGGAGGGTCATTGCAAGAAAGGCCTGTCCTATTCTCCGTCACAAATAGTGTCGTTCTCTTCTAATCTTCAATAACTTTTGAAGCATAAAACCCCTAAACTTGAAATTATTATTGGAGATGCCTAGCTTGATGATAATCATATATTTTATTTTTCAAAAAATTAAAAAATAAATTTATATTTAAAAATCATTTTTGCTAATTTGTCACACTTTGAGGTTTAGAGGTTTTCACTASGTTGTGAGTCACTAAATTTAATGATTTGRRGCTRAAATTTTCATGGTCTATTAACATAGTAGAGAAGCATAGACCTACCAAAGGGAATCTAAAAATTTATTATTTTATATCCTCCACATGAGTGCAAACAACACTCCCATTGCGCGCAATTTCAAAACATTGATGATGGTTTTAAGACCATTTATTTGGTAAAATATCATCACCATCAACTCTTCCCAAATGGCCAATTTTTAATTTTTGAAAAAAATTATTTTCCTATTTTTTACAAGTTAAAATGTCAAAGTACCTAWTTTCATGAGATTTTGCACTTTTCTAGTTCACCTAGTTAGAAAAATTTCCTATGCTTTTCCTTCCTAGGGTACCTTCTTYTTAAACGTATATACATTAAGCATATTTTTCATATTTTTTTAAAATTGTTTTTCTAATTTTAAAGTACTCCCGCAAAATCATGAGTATTGTAGCAAAGTGTCCAAAAAATGGCAGGCCTTTCTTGCAATGACCCTGGAAGAATTCTATGAATCCGGAACTTAATGGGTGTAGCAGGCAAATAGCTATATCAAGGCGTATGCAGATATCCTCAATGATGCAACAACCGAGCTAAGCTGCAACCCCAGCGAGTTGGTGCAGGCTATCCGGAAAAGACTGTCCCCGGAACTTTAACAAAAACAGGTTGAGGAAATTGAGAAGATCCGGAAGGAAGCGGAAGAGATGCAGAATTGTATCAGCTGGTTGGAAAGGGAGATGGCAGCATCCAAGAAAAGGGAGAAGGAGGCATTGCACTTAGTGAAGGGGTTGGGCCGGCTTATAGCGGAACCAGCAGACACTATCAACTGGGCCACTCTATTTAGCTCCCAACCCGCCAAGGATTCTGTTACCGGATCAAAGGTTATTAGCATCTTGGTAGATTTTTCTGCCCGGATGGAGGTAACGCTGACGGAAATGCGCCAGCTGTTGGACTGGATGGATCCCGTCAAATCAATGGACTTTTCCAAGTTCTCGGAACTTCCAGAAGTCCACGCTGCCACCGGAACGACAATAGTAGAGGAACAGACTCCACAGTAAAAGTTACAAGGCATGCAGGCACAAGGGTTCACAGACCTCTTGTCCTAGGCGGTGCAAGACAGGGAACCTACACGTGGCTGGGCGAGCTCAAAAGCAAGTGCTGAGTCGGGATGGAAAGGGAAGAGGAAGTCCATGGAGACACTATAAGGAAGTACCCATCCAGTCCGACCCACAATAGCAAGGTTGTCTATCTGGACGTGACATGGGCATTTTACGTCGTGATATCACGTCACATCCGTCATGACGTGTCACGAATCCTGACATCCCTAACCCTAATCCTAAAATTTAAAAAAAAATTGAACTTTAGTTTCATTTTTTCTTACAAATATAATTGGAATATCAATTGTACTACTACTATTAAACATATTAGTCTAATGTACAACCTTCTATGTAAAGAATTTTGCAAAATTCCTTCAAATTTTTAAAATATTCCATTACGACGTTGTTCGAGCAAAACGTCACGTCACATCCTGACATCACGTCTGTCCAGACGTGACGTGACACGGACAACCCTGCACAGGAGGTAGTCCAACCCAGAGCAATAAGTTCAATCAAATGGCAGAACCAGTCAAGACAGACCTACTAGATCGACTAGGGGAGTTGAATCTGGCTCGGACCAATCTGGATGATTTCGATATGGGTGAAGACTAGCCGAAAAGAGTAGACTCAAGGTTGCCGGTCTAGACAGAGGTTTTGTTCGATGATGAGGAAGAGAAAGATGACATCAAGTTCCTCAGCAGATTCAAGGAGGAAGAATTCAAGAGTGGCGACGACATGGAGGATGAGGAGTCGCCACCACCTCTAAATTGGAAAATCCAGACCCGGGCAGGAACGAAGACGACTCCAATTTCAACACTGGAGAAAACTCCTATGAAAGGTCCGGTCAAGATGCCTTTCAGGTTGTTCGGAAGCGCGTCAAAGAAATCGAAGAAGGGTTAGTTGTAGTTAGTTTTTAGTGTCCGATTAGTTCCGGACTGCGTTCCGGAACCGGATCGGGTTTCCGAGCTTGGGCCCGGATCCGGGTTATTATTTTTAGGCTGTTAGTTTGATCCTCCAGGGATCTTGGCGAGTCTTTTCATTGGCCACCTGGTATTCCGAGTGGCTGGTGTTCTATTYTGTCTTTTGGTTTTTAAGGGCGGGCCGCTTGTTGCCTTGCCATTCCATCCTTGCATTTTTATTTTATCTACTTGTACTTCCTTCGATGTTAATGTGAAACCATCAGTGTAAGTTCTGGTTTAAACCTCCAATTGTGGAAGTGTGTCAACTTGTATGATCCGCTTGAGTATGGATGGATGAGACGAAAGTGAGAGAAGGGGAAATCCGGAACTAGAAAACTTGAGACAGCCGGTGTGTGAGCGTTTGTACCGCGGTGTAGGAGTCGTTATGGAGGTCTCGTGCGTGGTGCCTTTGAAAGACCGGAACAGTAATCTAGTGGGTAGGCGGTGAGAATGCAATTCCGGAACCAGTAAGGTTCCGTGCGGAGATCAGTGACCGCTAGCGGAAACTCCTCTACACCGGAAGGTTTGCTAGCTTCGGAACGGACTAGACTTCTAGAGAGCAATCCTGAGGCAGATCTTGAGTGCTTTCTGTTCTGTCGTTGTAGTGTGGAAAGCTGGAAACGGCTCTGAGYGACCTACTACCCGGATAGGCCATCCGGATAGCTGTGAGAGTAGTTTTGGATCGATTTACTACGGCATAATGTTTGGTGGAGGTTAGTATTCTAAGAAGAAGAGAATGTGAGAAGGTCAAGTGGTCTGTCCCAAACCCTTTTAAAAACAATCAAAGGCAACCCTCGAAGAATAAAACAAAGGTGATACAAACCGAAGTTAAGGAAAGATGTAACCGGAAACCACAAAGGTAAAAATCCAAAATCCAGTCCGGATACTTACGAGATCAACATCTTGAGACAACAGTGAAAATTATGAGAAAGAGTGAGATAGTAGATCAACATCTTTGAACCAGATAAACAGAACTTACAATGACATTCTAGAGTCTCCTGGGATGATATTCTGTGTTGATTTACAACATTCAGTGCAGTAAAGGTACTTCTAAGTAGATTACACATATGACCAAGTTTGCCAATCCGACTCACTCGAAGGAAGGCTTCGCTATTGCGGACTGTACAATCGTGAGGCACCGAAAGGTCCTGGAATTTTTAATTCCGACCCTCTATCCGGATAAGCCGACCCGGGTTATGGTTTCGGTAGCCAATACAATTTTCGGGGCTTTGGAAGGGAGAGTGGTTCACTGGGGGAGAGTGATCTGCGGGATTGTTAGTAAGTTGGTGGATCATGTTGGAAAGGCTAAGCAAAGCCCAATTAGTGCTTACTTCTTCCACATGTACCACCAACATGAAGTACTAAAACCGGAAGAGGTGGTGGAGTATGATACGGATGCACCATCCTCAAGTTTGTGCTGCAGTCGAAACACGAGAAGGAGCAACACGGAACGGACGAGGAGGAGATCAAATGTATTGAGCCGTTGAAGGACAAGCGGAAGAAGAAGAAACAGAAATCCACCAATCCGGGATCCCAAAAGGTTCTGACGGAAAGCAGTCCGGAAGACGTTCTGAAAAGACCCACAGCTCTGACCCGGTTAGATGAGTTCCGTGAGTCCGGAACTCAGTGGATGGAAAAGGCGAATAACTACATCAAGGCGTACGCGAGTATACTCAATGAGGCGACAACAGAGCTGGGTTGCAATCCTAGCGAGTTGATGCAGGCCATCCTGAATAGATCATCAACGAAACTTTTACACGTACAGGATCAGGAAATAGAGTAGATCCGGAAGGAGATGAAGGAGATTCGGAACTAAGTCAACTGCTTGGAAGGGGAGCTGTCAGCGTCCAAGAAGAGAGATAAAGAGGCGATGCATTTGGTGAAGGGGTTGGGCTGGTTGATGGCGGAACCAGCAGATACCATCAACCGTGCCACGTTGTTCAGTTCCCGGCTCGCCAAAAAAGCCCCAGTGACCGGATCGAAGGTTATCACCATCCTGGTTAATATTTCTTCCCGGATGGAGCTAACCTTGACAGAAATGCGCCAGCTATTGGACCGGATGGCCTCCAACAGGCCATTGGGCTTCTCCGAGTTTTTGGAAGTTCCAGAGGTCCACACCACAACCGGATCAGTAGTTGTGGAGAAGCAGACCCCACAACAGAAGATACAAGACATGCATATTGTCAATCCAAATTCTCTTTTTAACTAATTTAGAGGTTCCAGTTAGATTAACATAAAAGTTCCTTATGAAGTTTTCATATGTGCAATCTTAACATATAAGAAAGACTAAAGAGTTCAAGAACGATAATCAAAATAGAATATAACGAATTGCCTTCCAAGTGGACCGTCTTTTTATCAATGGTAAAATATGAGTTTATATATATATTGTTTTTGTTTTTTGTTTTTATATATATATATATATATATTTTTAAAGTAAAGTAAGAAAATGAATGCTCAATAAAGAAAAATACAAGAATGAGAGTGAGTAAAGACCCATATCCATAGAGTATACATTGCGAGTAGATCTTCTGCCATTGTAATCACCACCACATTCTTGTCCAAGCTTCAAATAAGGAGTATCTTAGTTTTCTGGATTCTTAACAACAAGAGCTACTTACTCCAAAAAGATTTATACTAATATCTTTTATTGCCTAAAAGATATGACTACAAACTCGAGGCTAAAAGTTCTACAACTTGCCTCACGATTCTGCTTCAAACCTCTCTTTACTTCTACAATTGTAACTTCTATCTTTGTAGTCCAAATGGAGTGCAACAACATGATTTGAAAGCACAAGAAGTGTGGGCAATTTCTCCAAGTTATTTCACATATATCCTGTTCTTTTTCACAAAGTTATGAACCTTCAAAGGTTCTAACCTTGAAAACTCAAGGCAGCTAAGCTTTTTTCACTTAAACAGCCACAACTTTCTACTCACAATCCCAATTACTACGAAATAAAACTTGATAGAAAGCTTGATAGAAAGCTAACAAGAAGGTATAGATGCTCTATGAAAGTGTCTTAGTCAACTCCAAATTGTCTAACCTCTTACAGGTGGGAGAACTATGACTATATTGAGCACACACTCAACTCTCAACTATCTTCGATGAACTAACTCCTTGCCTTCAAGAGAGAGAGATGAAGAGCATGGAATACAAAGGTGCTAAGTAAGGATGTAAGTGTTGAGTAATAAGTTGTGATCATTTGCCTCCAAGACTCCAATTTATAGCTTGTTGATCTTCATCTTTTTTTTTGCTTGTTGATCTTTCCTTTTCTTTCTCATTTGTCTTCCGCATTGATTTTTCTTCCATTTTCTTGTACATCACGCTTTTCAAAGCTCAACTTTTCGTACATTCTCACATCTTTTTATATCTTCAGTCATTCCTAAGCTCCTCTCTTCCCAAAATATTTCTCTTTTTGAGATTTCTCTCTTTTCTAGAGTTCTCTTCCCTAGGCTTCTACTCTTTTCGAGATTTCTCTCTTTTCTAGAACTCTCTTCCCTAGGCCTTCTCTCTTTTCAAGATTTCTCTATTTTCTAGAACTCTTTTCTCTAGGCCTTCTTTTTTTTCAAGATTTCTTTCTTTCTAGAACTCTTTTTCCTATGCCTCTTCTCTTTTCGAGATTTCTCTCTTTTCTAGAAATCTCTTTCCTAGGCCTTCTCTCTTTTCGAGATTTCTCTCTTTTCTAGAACTCTCTTCCCTAGGCCTTCTCTCTTTTCTAGAATTTGTAAGAACTTTTGGACTACATATATATATCTATATATATATAATTTTTTTTACTGAAAGGTCTTAGGCTACAAATTCTGTACCTAATCTACTACTCCATATAGATTTTTTTTATAAAATTTACAAATATTTGGCTCAAGGCCAAATTTAGCTTCTAGGACTACCACTTATCTATTACTAAGAAGACCTATAAATGTCAAATTTGCCCTTGAATTCATGTCTAATATGCTAAAGTATAATAAAAAAGTATTAAATGAGCACCTAAGATGAAATCTAATGCTCACACATACACAAGGGTTTATAGACCTTTTGTCCGATGCGGTAGTGGGAAGGGAGACTACACCTGGACCAGCGAGTTCAAGATTGAGTGTCAAACTAGAACAAAACCAGAAAGAAAAGTCTATGCAGGCTTTATCCAGTAGTACCCTTCTGATCCGACCTGTAGATGGAAGTCCAAGTAGAGCAGCAAATCAAGAAACCAGCTGAGTCGACCAAGACGGATCTCCTGGAACGCCTAGGAAAGTTGAATCCGGCAAGGAGTAATCCGGAAGATTTGGGGATGGAGGAATCGCCAGATTGGGACAGAGCAAAACTAATGGTCCGGAATGAGCTTTCTTCTGATGACAAGGAAAAAGAAGATGACACCACGATCCTCAATAAATCAGAGGAAGAAAAGTTTGAGAGTGACGACGACACGGAAGATGAGGAGTCGCTGCCACCTCCGAACCGGAAAATCTAGACCCGAGCAGCGACAAAGACAACTTCAGTCTCAACGTCGGAGAAGACTCATGTAAAGCGTGCAGCCAGGATACCTTTTAAGTTGCTTGAGAGCGCGCCGAAGAAGCCGAAGAAGGGTTAGTTAGTAGTTAGTTTTTAATTTCTGGTTAATTCTGGAATGCGTTTCAGAACCAAAACGGGTTTTCGAGTTTGGGTCCAGATCCGGGTTTTATTTTTAAGCTTGGAGTTTGATCTTCCGGAGATCTTGGCGGGTTGTTTCATTGGCCACTTAGGTTTCCGGGTGGCTACTTATCTATTTTGTTCTTTGATTTTTAATGGGCGGGCAGCTTGTTGCCCTGCCATTCCATCTTAGCATTTTAATAATCTACTTGTAGTTCCCTTGATGTTAATCTGAAACCATTAGTGTAAATACTAATTTTTACATTCAATTGTAGAAGTGTGTTAACTTGTATGATTCGATTGAGTATGAATGGATGAGACGCAAGTGAGAAAAGGGGGAATCCGGAACTGGGGAACTTGAGGCTGTCAACGTGTGAACATTTGTACTGAGGTGTAGGAATTGTGACGGAGGTCTTGAGCATGGTGCCTTTGAAATACCGGAACGGTAATCCGGTGGGTAGGTGGTGAGTGTGCAATTCCGGAACCTAGGCGGTTCCGTGCAGAGATAAGCAACCGCCAGCAGAAACTCCCCCACATCAGAAGGTTTGCCAATCACCGGAACGGTTTGACATTTCTAAAGAGCAATCCCGAGGCAAGTCTTAGGTATTTTTGGTTCCGTCGTTGTAGAGAAGAAGGCTGGAAACAACTCTAACTGACCTGCTACCCAGATCGTCCATCCGGATAGTTGTGAGGGTCGTTCCGGATTAAGGCGTTATTCGTTAAAATGAGACAAGTTGCAGTCTCATTTTCATGACATTTTATATTTAGAAAAAAAAAACTCTCATTAAAATGAGACTCTCCAATAAATTGAGACTTTGCAAAATCCAAATACATATTTAATAATATTTCCACAACTTCAAAAGGTAGCAGTAATCTGCAATGAACATTTGGACTTCATGATTTTGTTAAAATAAAGCAAACAAAGTAGTCCAAGATGTTATAAACTAAGATTTTTCTTCAAATTGAGACTTCTAAGTGTCGAAGTACTTAATATGTGAATATAAACAGAAGTCAAACTTTTACATTAAAAAGATGTCAATCACAATAAATTTCAAGAAAATATTTTGTATATAGTACGTCGAGAGACATGAATAAAAAATAAATTTACTATTAATAGAAATCAACATCTCTTACATAGTCATAATTTTGAAAAGAAAAACTAATATGTATATGAATGCAAACATGAAAAACATGTGAATACAAATAATTCTCTACTTCAATTGCAAAATCAATGTCTGCTATTATAACTAATACAAACTATTCATACTTGCACTATGGGCTCATCGATGTTTGCATCAATTGTAAAGGCCGCCAATGATACATTGATAATGTCAATTTGCGGCTTCGGAATAGCCCCTCTCAAATCTGATGTTCCCTCCCTTGAACGCGGCTTCCAAGCCGACATGATGCAGTCTATACTCGACCACGTTGTCCCCGTACAGTTTCCTTTGAGTCCCCCTGTCAAAGGCAATAGGCGACATTGAAGAAGCCCGACGATCCCTAGAGCGCAGAGGAGATGGCGAGCACGAAGCAGGCACACGGGGCTTTCGCTCGGGTGGGCTGTCGACCACCTCGTCGTCAATGTGTGTCACGGAGAAGTCCATGGTGGAATTGATAGTTGGTGCCGAGCAAAGGAAGCTCCTTGTACTTAAAATTACGTACTGTCCATAGTCCATGATGGAGTCCGCGGATGCTTGACACGGGAAGCCACCATCTATTTCACGGAACGTTGAGGCGCTCGATCTCTGGAACACAACCAGTCCAAATGAGAACCAGATTCCTCCAAGAAATAGAAGAAAGCACAAGATTCACTAGAAGTTAAACCCACAGCAAATGGCAGCCCTCCACCCATGAGACGAAGCATTCCCATGCTACGCAAGAAATCAAGTCGATTAGCGAAAAATAAATATGACAAACTTTTGCACCATTCGTGGCACTGCTACATATCAGCGCCACTCGCGCTGAACTACATACCTCTCGACGTCGCTCTAACTAACACTAGTTGATCCGCGGACAACCTCCATGAGTTTTGCGTACTCTCGACGACCCCTTTCCTCGCACAGCATTCGCCTTCCAATCCTTCCCTTGTTGTTTTCGCGGAAGGACCTCAGCCCCACATTTCGGTTCATATGCAATTGATGGAACCAAGGAAGTAGGACCGTCAGAAGAAACGTATCCTTGTCGCCATTTCCCCGGTGACTCCAAGAGTCAGAAAGGATTACATTCTCCGGCTTGTTCATGATGTGCTTACGAGGGCTATCGTCAACTATAACGGTGTTGTAAAGTTTGAAACTCCCATGCGAGCCATTGAAAAGCACATCCAAGTTTTTTAGGAACAAATCCTTGTCGGTCCCCGGTTCTTTATAGGAGACCAGGCGGTCGGATCTATCTCTGCACTTAACCGTCTTGCAAGAATCTTGTCCAAGAACGAGGAAGGACACCCCCCCGTCCAAGAAAAGGTAATAACAAATGTCCATCGTGGTGGATTTCTTCATAGAGCTCCACACGGAAACGAACGCTATCTTTTCTAGTTCCTTTAGGAACGTGGAGCAATCGGGCCGAACATACACCACCTTTGGCCCCACAATTGCACCATATGTGGCAGAGTGTGGCTCCGAGCGTTGGTTAAATTGCCTGATCGACCCCTTGGACTTCCAATCTTCGCAGAGACAAAGAATGCCATTGAGGTCTAGGACGACGTTGATTCACCTCTCAGCCACCCCGGACCTCAATGAACGATTGAAGCCCATTGAGCTTTCCCCACGAGATACGGGAGGATCTGCTTCCTGGTGACAAATGGATGCACGCGAGCCTGTTATGTTCGAGTAAGTGGGCTCACTGCAAACGCCACGCGAAATCCATGCCAATCAACCGTTGGAAGCAAGCTACCCATATCTAATGAGATGATTAAAGACATAAAAATGCATTGTACCTTCGTCCATTGTGAACTTGAAGGCTGCCCAACGTCCCCTCGACTTGTTTGGTCGTGATTCGAAACAGACATATCCTCCCCCAACTCATTGAACTGCACCGAACATGCATGCACATCATCGACTTTCGGAAGACCAGCAGGCTTTAGCGGAGGAGATTGCACGCAAGGAGAATGAGAAACTTCAGGCAAACTTTGGAGATTCACAAGGCYTGCAATTCAGAATTAAGGGAATCATTGCCCATGAGAAATATATATTACATGCTCATTGTCTGATTCTCAAAATTACAAAATTGTGTCTGAGACATTGACCACTACGSTTGGCACCATGAATCATGGAGCTCCGGCAAAGGAAGAYGACTATATCTACAGCAGAATCTATAGCTYACACTCYWGCATACAAATCAGGGCRAGTCGCGCTAAAACTACATACAATTCAGACATCAGGTGATAATTGGGCACAACCTGCTGGTGGATCTCCGGTGGGCAGGGCATCACTTCCGCGTTCCACATCGGAAGGATCCATGGGCAAGTTGTGCCCATCTTCAATGTCCACAGCCGCGGGTGCTGTCGACTCCTCCACCCCAATTCCGCGCTCCTTAGGTTTGCTCGGATGCTCTGCTGGTGGATCTGGTGTCGTGACAGGAGGATCGACGGGCATAGGCGGATCCACGCTCATTGGCTCTGACGCGCTGGAAGCGTTGCTAACATTCGAGCCTGATGGGTGACCCTGAAGAGTAAGCAATGGAGGTTGCATTGCGGGTGTCAATTGCGCACTAGGCTCAATCCCGACCTTGTGCATTAGGAGTTGTAGCATTTCCCTATTCTGCTGAGCAATCTCCCTATTGTGCCTGGACTCCTCCTACATCCACAACTGGTTGCTCTTGTACAACTCCATGTTCAACATGCGTTCCTTCGCTTGTTCGGCCCTCAACTCCGCCATCCTGAGCTCGATCTGCGCCTTGGCAAGCTCGGCCTGGTTTTGAATATTGGCAAGCGATAGCACATTCTGGGCCTGAATGTCCGCAAGTTGCTTCACAACACTCGTGATCGTCACGCTTCCTCTTCTTCTGTTGTTGCCCAGGTGCAGTTGGAGTTTTGGGCGTCTGCGGCAAGGGTGGGAGCATTGATGAGGCGGACGACCCCAGCACGTCTGGTGATGGACGACTGCTCGGTGTAGGAATCTCATCAATTCCAAGAGCATCATCGTACTCGGGGACATCGTCCTCATCCTCGTCCTCGTCCTCGTCTTCATCCTCGGTGTCGTCCAAAGCAGGAGAGAGATTGCAGGTTTGCTGGCTCCGCGAAGATTCCTGGCTTGATCTTAGCTTTCGCTTTGATGTTGAGGGCGCCGAACTGGGACCTCCATGGACAGGGACACGATACCCCGTGTCCAAAAAATCCGCCTTGTCCAATGTCAAAGCCTTTGTGCAGATTTCCTCCCACCAAGAGGACTCTTCCGCAAGACCAACGGCATACACTTTCATGCAGCTCATCTACACAAATTAGTACATAGCGTTAATACAACCCAACAGATCAGTGCAACTCGCGCTAAACTTACAGACTAGTTATTCTGATGAAACAAACGGCATACAGGCATGACCGCCGAGCAGAATATGGATATTAATGGTGGTGCTTACAATTGCAGCGCAGGTGAGCTTGCCACCACAGAACCCAGAGAAGACACACTTCCCCGGATTGCAGAACGACGCAACCAGCGACAAGTAAAACTCCATCCGCAACTCGGTGATTTGCATCCGGTACTCAAGCTCACTGTACGAACGACCCTTCATATACCTTGCTGTCTCCGGACAGTCAAACTTCTCCGGAATCTTCACCTGAATCAAGTTTTTGGGATTCTGCAAAAACATGAACAGAACCTTCTTGGGCGTCTTCGAGGCTGCCTAGTCTCCCATGCGATCGTTTTTTCCCGCCGCATACACAGCATAATTGATGCTGTATGAGTTGAGGACCTCGTTGGACTCCATAAATTGCAGAACTTGTGCTTGCTCCTTCTCATCTGCGCACATAAAGAGCCAGGATGGGACTTCCTCTAGCGCGGGGTATTTCTTCTTCCAGAGAGAAGTCATCACTTCCACAAAGTATGGGCTATCGATGGTGGACTTCTCCTTTTTGCCACACCCCGGAATCATCCGGAAGTCTATGACCCCCAACGACATCCTCGCAGCTGTCTCTGGAGTCCATGAATTTGCTGGCCAATCGTTGTGGAAGTTACTGATCTTGTTGTAGGGGCGATAGTAACCTGCTGCCGTTGGCTTCTTAAAATTCTTCTTGTGCTCGAGAAACATCCTGAAGAATTCATATGCCTCCGGAGAAAGTTGATATACTGCACATTAAGAATACGATAGAAATTAGGGTTTGAGAGACGTACCTGTTTGCTCAAATCACTTGTATCTGCTGGATTTCGTGTTCGGTATGCAGCCAACGACTTCTGAATTCTGCAAGAAAATGGACATGCACAGAAGTTCGGAAACTGTTAAAGACAACCACATTCAAAGCAATGAAGCTGTACAGAAACAAGCAATTCCAGGGACATTTGAATCACAGAAAGTTCAGCAGTAGTCTTCAGTTTGTTCCCTTGTCATTCAAAGGGACCAATTCAATGTGCACTCAAACCCTAAGCAATTCAATGTGCACTGAAACACTAAGCAATTCAATGTGCACTCAAACCCTAAGCAATTCAATCTGCACTCGAACCCTAAGCAATTCAATCTGCACCCTAAATCCTAAGCAACACAATCCCAAAACCAAACAAAAGAAATCATTCACTGATTTCAAAAGTAATCAATCTGTACCCTGAATCCAAAGCAACACAAATTGAAAATCAAACGAAAAATATCAATCAGTCAATTCTAAACCCTAGAAAAGACAAGCCTAGAACCAGAACCAAACCCACCACCGTAAGCCCTAAATGAGCAACCCAAACCCAAATCCCAAAATAGTTTACTTACCCTACGAAATTGCAGACCCAAAGCGGAAGTTGGTCTGATTTTTGAAATTCCAATTGCAGCCGGTCTTCCGAAACTGCGCTTCCACGCATAAAACACAACAACTGCCGTGAATGCAAGAATTCCGAAACTCCGAAACTCTGAAATCGTGAAACTGCGAAACTGGAGCTGCTCCAAAACCGCTCGAACACTGAAGGCGCTCCTGCCAACACTCCAGGTGCTCCAACACTCCAGCCGCTCAAGCAGTCAAGCTGCTCCAACACTCAAGTCGCTCCAACACTCAAGCCGCTCCAACACTCAAGGTGCTTCGAAGCTGCTCCACCGTGAACGCAAAATGGCGACAAAGTTCTGAAAACCTGCACGTTGACAAGTCGGCAACCAAAAAATTGACTGAAACCCGCTTGCACGCCCCGCTTGCACGCCCCGCAAGAGAAAAATCGATCACGGCACGAAAAATGAAAGCACGGCACTTGCACGCCCCGCAAGCGAAAAATCGATCACGGCACAAAAAATGAAAGCACGGCACGAAAAACCCGCTCGCCAAAACACTCGGCACGAAAAACCTGCTCGGAACGCCCGCAACTCAAAACAGTCTCGCCGCCCCTCGGCACTAAAGGCTCCTCGATGTAGGGCCTACAATTTTTGTGATATTGGAGTTATCCTAAAATATAGTGTTTCAAAATATAGTGATATTGGAGTTATCCTAAAATATAGTGTTTCAAAATATAGTGATATTGGAGTTATCCTAAAATATAGTGTTTCAAAATATAGTGATATGGGAGTTTTCCTAAAACACAAGTGGTATTTGAATAAGATACCATATGTTTTGCTTTAATATACTCTTATTTGAGACACTGGGGACCCCAGGTTTAGCACTTGGGGCCCCAGTTGAGATCTTGGGGACCCCAAGTTTAGCACTTGGGGCCCCAGTTGAGACACTCGGGACCCCAAATGTAGCACTTGGGGCCCCAAAATGAATTACTTTTAGCTTTCTTCTTTTACTTTGAATACTCCCAAAACTTAAATTTAAAGATCATTTTAAAGTGTGAAAGATTATTACCCGTATTGGCACCTCCAACTGATACTCCCACTGATACTCCCATTGATACTCCCACTGATACTCCTACTGATACCCGGATCAGCACCCTCAACAATATCCGGATCAGCACATACCCATAAAAAAAACCACGTCATACGTAAGTGACCCCTCCTCTGATACCCGGATCTAACTTTTCTGGACGCTAAGTATGACAGTAAAAATTAGCGGGATAATGATGCACAATAGTTTGACCTCCAATGAGTGCTTTCTTGTGCTTTCTATGTTGGCTTTCAAACCATACGCCTAGACAAACTGATGAATCTATTAGCTAATTACACAGAATTGGTGAATCTCTATTGAAYGGTGTGGTCCTATATTAAGATGAAGATCAACATAGTCCAC
This sequence comes from Pleurozium schreberi, assembly GCA_006891605.1. Classification (NCBI taxonomy): domain Eukaryota; kingdom Viridiplantae; phylum Streptophyta; class Bryopsida; order Hypnales; family Hylocomiaceae; genus Pleurozium; species Pleurozium schreberi. The sequence continues at coordinate 934,330 of VACF01000001.1, forward strand.
TACCAGCCCATAGTACCCAGATTCCATGTCCTATTGCTGGATGCCAAATGATCTTTGCCAATAATGCCCAGATAAAGTAGAACTACCCATTACCACCCTGATTCCAAATCTGACTACATTGTCCAGAGCCAACTGTAGGAAAGACACATATTTTGTAGTAGTGTGCTTTTATTTTAGAAATCAAACTGAAGTGGAATTATAATTTTCCAATAGAAATTGTAATTTATAAATGTAAATTTCTGAAGTGAAATTGCAAAACCGCCACTACACTCAGTGGATTCATAAAGTACGTCCTCTTACAACTCAATATCGCTTTTCAATGTATCTAATAGCACTTGAAGATCCACCAATCATTAATTGACATGTTGTCTTTTAATAGCATTAATAAACTACTCTTCTCAGAATCTGAAGCAAATTTGCATGTTTTTCTGACTTAATTGGGACAAAGCTATAGACCACGGAATTGAATCACTGATGGATTGTTCTACCTTAATGGATTCTTCTACCTTAATGCAAATCATACTCTTATACAACAACATACCCAAGCGCATATACACAAATTACTAGGATTAGATTGTTTCATACTAATTTCTAGACATTAAAATAGAACCAACGGTAACTAATATCTTTAGCAATTGCAACATGATCTTGAATACTATAGGGTATAGTAAATATTTTCAGAGGTGCATCAATAGAAATGACAGGGATTGCAAAAAAAATTATGATTTCATCGCTTGAATTGAAGTTACCTCCAAATTAGAGAGGTAAGGTTGTGATTAGTCAGTCCGACCACCGTCATGAAATTTTATATGCCATTCGAAGGTTGAAGAATGCGGAGGAGTCTACATAACCCCCCGTGAATGACGAAGGACAAGAAACATTCTTGAAATCAGCTCCTGGACTTTCTATAAATAGAAAGTTTTGTGCAATAAAATGACAATTGAGTGCACTTCAGCGCGAGTCGCGCTGAACTGCTATTCAGTGCCAGTCGCGCTGAAGTGTCGTCCCCGCAGTTTCCATTCTCTTTATGCAGACGCTTCAGCGCGAGTTGTGCTGAATTGCTATTCAGCGCGGGTCTGGCTGAAGTGTCTGCCCAAAGATAATAGAAACTAAGGAGACAACACTTCAGCGTGACTCGCGCTGAATTGCAATTCATTGATTGTCGCATTGAATTGCTATCATGAAGATCCTATGGTGACTATATTTCAGTGCCATTAACGCGCCCCTTGACACTTCAGCGCGAGTCGCACTGAAGTGTTGTCAGGCAAAGAATAGAATCGGTGGTGATAACATTTCGTCGTGGTTCGAGATCAATTGCCATTGTCGTCACCACAAGCTCCATTCCTTGCGCGACCACACTTCAGCGCGACTCGCGCTGAAGTGTCAAAGGGCAATCATCTCACAACAATCGGATCCGAATCGCGATTCATCGCTAGTCACGCTTAAGTGTCAAAGGATAACCATCTCAGCACTTCTTTTTCTGAATTGCAATTCAGCGCAAGTCGCGCTGAAGTAGAAATAGACAGTCACCTAAATGCTACCGACGCTGAACTGCAATACTCGTCCAGTAGCGCTAAGGTTTTAAAGGACAATCACCTCGGTGCTTGATTGTAATTAAGCACGAGTTGCGCTGAAGTTTCATTTGGGTATAGGCTTTCCATCAAGAACAATTAACATGTTTTTACAGCATCATTCAGCTCGATTCGAGTTGGAGTAAAAGGACATGCTATATGATGAAAATGGCACTATCCATTCTTGTCATTGACTTCTATATTGTTCTTTGTGTAGGTTTCCAGGTACACAACATGACTTCCTCTGCAACTCCAGACGACTTCATGGAATCTTCTGACGATGAATTCTAAGTTCTAGAAGGGATGAATGTAGGCATTCCTGAATGCGAAGGAATCCCGCGTCGTCTATGGAATACAAGATGTGTCACTCTATATAATGAGGAGGGTTTACTTGTTGGGGAAGGGACTTGCCATAGTGTCAACTCAGACCTGGTGCTTGGAGCTAATGGTCCTCTTGGAGATACTCATGTAGCAGCCCACATCACCAAGACATTCTTTGAAGTGGATATCCTTGTGGAGCACATTTATTATTTGGTAGCTTGGTCGATTGAGCGAGTCCACTGTGCGGGAGCAAGCCTTCACAACCATGAGGCGCGCGACAGATTCAATCAGCTACAAGCGCGTTTCCTGAATCCCCAACCTTTAACATCTGCTTGACCATATTCAACTATCCTCAGGAATCCACCTTGTGTGATATCCCGTAGATCTAAGGAACTCCTCACTCAAGAGTCCATCAACTTGGTGTCCAGCAAAGTCTGTTGTAGCCAAAATTGTGTTCAACCCTTTCCAAGGGAGAAGATTCGGGCTGTCCGCGAGCGTATGTACTCTGGTACATCATTTAAGTTCAGGTCGCACATGAAAACTGATGTACATAGATCAGTTCATCTTGATGCACGTGGGAAGAAGAAAGTAACCATTGAAGGCATCAATGTGTGCATGCGAGCGTGGATGCTTATTTCTGGGGTCCCGGAGGCCACCTTCTATCGATACCTCAAATACTGGAAGGACAAACGAGAGGCAGTGGATCATGGAAATACATGGTTGGAGAAGCCTAGAAAGCACACTCAACAAGCAACTGCAACTCTGAAGTGCATCCTCGAAAAGGAGGCGGACCACATGCCACATCGTACTCATACTCTAAAGTTAGGGGACAAAGTTGTATCCATGTGTCTTCCTTCTACTTTTCAGTGGAAGGGTAAGATGAAGGAAATCAATGATGTCAATGCAGCCTTCGGACTACCCGAATTTTCAACTTCGAACTTGAGCAAGATCAGGTCTTCCAAGTTCTCGGAGTATGAGGTGAAGAAACCTGGTGATAAGTTTGCTCGGTGTTCAGTGTGCGACAAATTACAAGAGCTACAAAGGAGCTGCATTGCTGGATCTCAAAGTGCTTTGATATGGTCAAGGAGGCTTGACAAACATTTGGCTATTGCTCGAGCACATAGGGAGCTCTAMTATGCAAACCGTTACCGGTYGCATGAGNTTCCACAYGAAWGTTTGACGATCATGCATGAHAAGATGGACCATGCYAARACCGCTTCTCYRGTCTTCTCCCACAAGACTAAAGAGCTTGATGGGCTCATGAAGTTGCCCGTTTCAGTCACTGGCATGATTGCGCATGGTCATGCTRATGTTCGGTATGCGCATTATGGTTTGGATATGTTTTCACATGACTCGAACTACACTATTGGTTCCATGGCAAAGTTGCTCCGAGATTTGGAATTGCCACTGAAATCATCTTCTCGGCAATTGTTTATGGGGTCGGGGTCCACAAATTTGTCCAAAGCAATACTCAAGGGTGCCGAAGTGTGCGAAGCGTTGCTACCTCCACCGCCGGAAACCTTATGTCCAGGAATGCCATTGCCTCCTATTTTGAATGTGCAGATGGATAATGCCACCAGAGACAACAAGAACAGATTTGTTTTTTGTTATTGGTCTCTTCTTGTTGCAAACAAAATCTTCCGTGAAGTGTACGTGAACTTCATGATTGTGGGTCACACTCATGACGACATTGATGCACTCTTTGGAAGATGGAGCATGCTTTTGAAGAAGGAAAACTTTCTTACAATTCCTTCACTTATGAAGTCGTTCATGGATGTGGAATCCATTCCCACAATCCCTCACCTCATAGAAGAGGTGCCAGATTTCAAGGGTTTCATAGCAGGCAAATTTTTGGACGGAAACGACATCATGGTTGGACACACAAAGCCACAACAAATGAAGTTCTACCTTGACTCGACTGGGTGTCCAGTCATGAAGTATAAGATGTTGTGCACTGATGTGGACTGGTTGCCGAAGGGGAATGGTCAAGGAATGAAATTGTGGAAGGAGAACTCTGAAGGGCAAAGTTTGTGGCCACGTGGAGTTCCAGAAGCAGTTCAGCCAAGTCCAATGAAAGGCGCAGAGGACATCTTAAAGGGCATTTCCGGATTTGTGAGGTATTGGGAGAATTTGTGTAATCAAGATCGCAGTGGGGAGTACCGAAGACGCTATGAGCACATAGTGCTGTACTGGCAGGGTGTCAAGGTAGCATTGCAAGAACCACTACCTTCATCTTCTATTTTGAAGGATTGGTTTTTGGCCAACTAGCCGTGTTCAAGCAACTGAGGTGGATGAATTAGATGAAGACGGCGAGGATCGTGAAGAATTTGGAGAAGATGATGCGTACGTAGGTCCTTTGAGAGGTCGCCCACAGCCATCCTTCAGGGTGGGTCGAGATCTCTTTGAAGGATATTTTGTTGCAGTTCGACCTGCAGATGGTGATAGTCATCCGGTTTGGATTGCAAGGGCATTGTCTAATCCAAACTGTAATCCTGAGAAACCTAATTGTGTACTCATTCAGTATTTTTGACCAACATCAAGAGACCAAGATGTTCAATACTTTTACACTGGATGGGACAACGAAAGAGGTCTACGTTGGAAAGTTGATGAAACTGAACCGCCACTTTGGGAGCATACAAATGCTCTTATGACAGCGTGGAAGTCTAACATCCAAAAAGATACTCTCCAATGTTTGATCAAAATTCCAACAGCTCAAAATGATGTCATCAACCAAAGTCTCGCATCGTACACTTGATATCTATAGCTATGTATGCATATATATTGTAGGTTTTTCAATTATGATGTTTCAGTCGACATATTTTGTATAAGGAATGGAATTCATATATGAATGTAGATGGTATAGGTTTCAGTTCATTGATTTATTTTATTGCTTGGTATTGCAATAATGATTTGAAGTGTATGTTTTGTGTTTAAATCTTAATATACTTTCTTTTATATTCTTGAGATTTGTTTTCTTTATTTTTTACTTCATTTTCTTATTTGTTTATCATTGAGTATGTTTCATTTTAAATTACATTGCTATGAGGAAAAAAATGTAGTGGATATATCTACTATTTATTTAGTGAACATGTAAAGCACTTCTCACATTCTGGATAAGGGGCTGGTTGGTTGTTACAACTTTCCTGCCTGCAAAGCTCACTTAGCAGCACCAAGTCATTTTTTTTCTCTCATGCGCTCATACGAATCCAACGGGAATTGAACCCGGACCGCTTCAATGAGATGAACAACCCCTTACAACCAACCGCGGAATTCATGACTTGGTGTTCACAAGATGACATAATCTTTATTTATATTAATCAGAACATTTATCTTAAGGAAAACCATATCTAATTGAATACTCCATCACTCTAAATACTCTCATTTTAATGGAAATTGCGCATTACAACTATAAAATTTAGTGTTTGTCCGCCTAAATTGGCTAACAATACAATTCATTTTTTGGGGTCTAAATGGACAATATTATTTTGAGAGACTCCAAACCTCTCAAAATATTGAATATAATGTTGTAACAGCAACAGGCATTTTCATGAAGGAATCTATAACTTTTGTCTTGTGAGAAAAGTGTGGCGAAGCTGTCTTTGAGTGATCCAGTTTATCATGGATAATGCACAACATCTTTTCTGGATATTTCTCGGATATCTCCCGATTTCCAAAGTAGAGTTCTCTATGTGCCCTTTGTCCCACAATGTGGTTATTCAGAAGATTGGTCCACTTATCTTGCGATTCCGAAAGTGGAGTGCATGCACTCCTCAATTGTTTATACGTATCGCATTGTCCACACCGTGCAAATGTGTCTCCACGAGCCTTTGAGGCAAATTCATGGAAAGAAACGCGACAAATGTTGTTCAAGCCGCTAGACGAAATGGGTTGTAAATTGAAACTTGCATTGGACTCGTTGATTTTTCCTAATTGGTCACTCCAACAAAATGCCGAAGGCAAAACCATTGCAAGGATTTTCTTTCCAGATTCCAATGTCAATGTTTTGTGTGGCATCTTATCAGCATCATCCACAATGAGTGTCCGGAGCGTGGCAGTCGCTTGCACAGTATGTGTGCGAGGTTTTTTGGATCCCAAATTCCCATGCGCCTTAGCTTGTTTCCCTGCATTGGCCTCTCCTTTGTACTTGTAGAAGGTAGCTTTGGCAATTCCATGAATGATCCACCACGCTTGCGGATACACTTCCCTTCCTTTCAAGGTTATCCACTCCTTGCCATGATTGTCCTTGTGGATTTGCCTATGTACCTCCAAAAGTGTCTTCTTGTATACATAAAATCCATCACGTACATGAAGTTGAGTTCGTATAGCATGGATTTGACCACGTGGGAAAGGCTGGCAGCAATTATGCTCACAACATGATTTCGTTGAGACTTCCACGATTGACTATGTAGTCAAAAGGGCATCTCTCTTTGGAGGCTCTACAAGTTCTACCCTTTCACGAGTGCTTTCGTACGAGTGAATCTCTTTACAAACTCTTCGACTCAAGGCCCTGATGGCCGTGTTGTAAATATGGGTTTGGTCATGATCATACAAGCTGACACCGTTTAGAAACACTCGCTTGATGTCCCACGAGTGCATAGACCACATCCAAGAGGACAGGACTACATCCTCACACAGAGACTCCGCAATTTGAATGGCAACTCGATCGTCACCCAAAGGCTCCCCGTCCATGTCAGTGACAAGCTCCGGATCAACATTTTGACAGACCCCATTTGCGACATCATTCCCTGATTCATCAATGACGGTGAAAGCCCTTCCAACCCACTTGTTGCATGGAATTCCATCGCATACAGCAACACCAAGGGATAATGTAGGCGCTGGATTTGCAAAATCTTCAGGACCATGAAGATCCATTTCAAAGGAGTATAATATTACGAAGAAATAGATATCTTTGACACAAAGATTACCTGAAAAAAACAAAATGACCATACATTTGTTTCAGTGAATTGACCACAGCAGAACATCAAATTCAAGTTCTTCAAAATCAGTAGTCTGTCAGCAAATACGTGATGCATCCATATATATATGGAGCCTCGATTTCCATTATGTTCCAAATATTTAACTAGAAATACACTAAACACTAAAGGTGCCAATTCACATTATCTTTGACTTGAAGATAATCTAAGACTTCAAAACCTCTACCAGATTGGCACAATATTTTCCAGGATATCTTTGATTCGAAGATATCTCATGAACGGACTCTAATACAAGGGTGGAAAGATAATGAACGGACTCTAATACAAGGGTGGAAAGAGCACGAATGGCGTTTATCTTTAGAAGAGACCTTGGTGCTGGTGTATTTCTAGGATTGGATGTTAGACCAGGTTATCTTCGAGTCGAAGATAATCCGTGAATTCCTAGCGGTGACGATCCCCAAACGATATTATATTCAATTTTAAGTCGGCATATACCTCTAATTTCCAAGATTAAAGCACCTATGTCATGACAGACTAGATCTCCAACATCTTTGAGTTGAGGATACCTCCTGAAATGGATAGGAAGAGGACAAGCCTATCTTCCACTGGAAGATATACTTGATTTGGAGACATACAAGCAGATCCTAAATCCTCAAAAGAACAGGGAAGTTCCGAGTGAACGGTAAGACTCCGTAATTCTTGGCGCATTTATAGGACTCCCAAAAAACTGCATTGCTGACCTTTGCTCACAATGACGCTCCCATGTCAAAGCACAAGTGATCATGAAACATTGAAATCATTGCATACGCGTCCATAAATCAAGAATGCCTGCACAATGATAGACTAACACATCCAACAGCTACTGCCAACGCCACAACACTGGAAAAGCTCAGCAATACTTACTATGAAGAGAGCGCAGTGTGCACGCCCTTGACTGTATGATTGACTTCTCTCCGCAAAAATACGCAGACAAGGCAAGAAACCATGGCGGGGGTGAGAATGCTGGAGCTGTGAGTGCGAGCTCATCAAAAACCAAACCACGGACTAAAAAAATGAATCAGCGTGGCTGCCTTGGAAATGGAAAACTTTGACTCTGAAGCTTGTGGGAACCAAAGGCGGACTTGGCACGGACGTTCAAGCGGGAATTGAATCGCGCTTGGCTTGGAATTCCAAATTTCTGTCAGTTCATGCATGTACCTTTCCATGCAGAATTTCTGACAGATTCCTAAATCGCCTTTTCAGAGCTGTTTCTACGATTCCGTGGCCTTTTCAGAACTTTTTCCCATGATTTCGTGGCTTCCTTAATTCTTGGGCCCAAAAAATCTTGCCCATTTACACCTCTATGCTATTGCTGCATTTGTTGACTTCTTCGCCAACTGTCTATTTCTATTTTGGCTATTCAAGAACTTGCAAGGTGCTTCTCGGATGATTCATTGTACTACTTTCCGCCTTTCAGGGTTTCGGGTTTAATGTTCCGAGTTGGAGGCTCTAGGCTTCAGGGTTTCAGGATTTTAGGATTTAGGTTTAGGGTTTAGGGTTTAGGGTTTAAACTGGCTTTCTACACAGTTTTTTTGGGGGGGATTCTTTTTGCATTCTTTTTTTTGTATCCCCTTGAAAACATTGAGTTGTCTTTTAGTATTTATACACAAAACTAAGATGAGGACGTTAAAAGAAAATCATAAGAGTCATAGCAAACTGTTTAGAATGTTCTAGCACTACAAGAAAACTATGATTAAGTTGTTAAAAACTGTGTTGAACTTGTCAAAGTTGCATTGTACTTGATAGAAACTACGTTTTACTCAACATGAAAGTGTGGGCTGGATTTTGTTGAGTTCTCCCTTCATAACGCAAAATTCTGAATTGCAGCATTTCAACACAAAATTTGACATGTACAACGCAAAATTTTGTGTTAGAATGCAAAATTTTGGATTACAAAGGGAGATCTCAACAAAATCCAGCCTACACTTTTATGTTGAATAAAAAGTAGTCTTTGACAAGTTCAACGCAATTTTCTTCTAGAGTTATAGTGTTTGGTTTGACCAGATTTTATGTAGTTTTTTGAAATTCAATAGAAACCACAATTTTGACCATTAAAAAAAATCTAAGTGTTACAGATAGAAATTGTATTTTTGGTGAATTCTTGAAGTTAGAACTAAGGTAGAACCACCCATTACCAACTAGTGCCCCATAACCAACTGTAGATTGACTAATTTCCAACCAAGGCTAGAATGTTTTTTTTTCATCTTTTCAAAGTTGGGATTAAAAGTTCATGACACACGTCCCAACTTAGTGCGCAAGGAAGCAGGAAGCAATTAGTAGAAAAGTAATTTTTTGAGTGATCGGAATTGGAAGAGTTTAAAGATTGGCAATGGGTCCAATGCACTTTTTGCCTTTGAAAATTCATAATAATTTCAATTCAAGCGATAAAACTACCACAGTTTTTGCAATCCCTAGCATTTCTATCATTGCACCTCTAAAAATATTGCTTTCTGTTGCGCTACAATAAATCATGTCTAAAATTACTAAAGTGATCGACTATKGGTGGATTTATCTTAGAAGATTCTTTTGAAGAGAATGTGAAAATAGTTTTATAATTTTGGCTATATGGATTTGATGTACTTCTTGTGCTTCACATAAACTTCTTTAACGCAAACTTCAATAAAAGTTATAGAAGGTATATTTAATAATACATTTTTAATTTGTACAAAACCCATCGGCTTTTAAGAGTTAAGTGTATATGATGTCCATCCTTGGTAAAATTTCATTATACTTTTACATTAGAATATTCATTTCAAAAATTTTGATATTTTCCACTTGTGGTAATATTTGTTTAAAACTAAATTTTTGTTTTTTGTAATTCAAAACATGAAATTTAATCCATATGACTTTTTCAAGGAATTTTGGTATGACATTCATAGTAATTACAAAATGCTTAAAATACAATTAATATTCCAGAAACATTGGAAAGAATGGTGTCAAACATCATGGTGTAATTGGTATATACTTGCAGCTTACAAAAAGAATAGGTTCACAAGAATTGAAAATAGCTACAAAGTGCTTTCTTATGTGCTTTTTACAATACTATCTTCAAATTACTATGTTATAGAACATGCAATTTTAAACATTTGGTGAAAAACAAATTGGAATAAAAAGTAGATTATTAGAGGTGCAATTTCTTAGTTAAACTTCAAATCAACTAAAATAAAAAACGATATGAAAAATAGAAGTTTGACTTTCAAAAAGTCTCTCAAGCATGCTAAGTTGTAGAAAGGTTAATACTTCAATAAAGTCAAGTACGTATTCATTCATAAATATTTGGTTGAAATTTTCAAGCTTTGTTGACCAAACCCTAAACCAAAAAACTAATGAAAGGGTGCAACTTCAAAATAATAATGACAATGACAATGGCATTCCATCATACAAACATTGTTGAGATGGTCCAACAAGACCACTTACTTTTTACATTGAATATTGAATTATGTATTCTTTATATCTTCATTCTAGATACATTATGGAAGAAGAACACATTTGTTAATAATTATGTCATTGTGTCCACATTATTAGCATAATACAACTTGATGTCATGTACAAATGACTCGGGGGGATCACTCTATGTACATTTTGAGTACCACATGCGGCAAGGGGGTAATTTTGGGGGGGCTATTTAGCTCCGAGGCAAGAATTAAGGATCTCTATAATTACTTAAATTGCCAATAGGTCTATTTGTTGAAACTCTATCATTGCTTATATTTCCCATGTTAATCTAATTTTTTGTAGGCTATATACTTTATAAGCAAAAAATTAGAATTGAAACTCTTAGAGAAAATTTCCTTTCCACGTTAAAAACCACAAGCCAATGCAATTGAAGTCCTTCATCTCTCACTTTCTCTCTCTCTTTCTCTCCCTTCTCGTCTTAGAGTAATCAAGACTATATAATGAATACACATTATTGGACAAATTCTTATCACATCCATGAAAAGTCCAATAAGCAATAGAACTCTCATGGAGACTGCTTCGTGTTGTTCATTGCTTTTTGCTGCTTTTTGTTGCTGTGCCTACTACCATGGATCCTGAAATGACAAATTAGGTTCTATATATTGTGTAATATTGTTGAGAGGTGGATTTACAATTTACTTGTAACGCATAGTTATGTAGTTCTTTTCCTACTACATGTATGACAATTGCAAAAATAATGCGATTTTAATGTACGTTACAATCTTTGCTTTGGATAACAACGTGAAGACTTGTTGAAGACACCTCGTGTATGTCCTCTAACATACTTTTTTGTCTGTTTGGTGGGCATGGGCACAAGTGAGGCATGGCTTCCTAAGATTGGAGCATTGCTCTTTGATCACAACAATCATTTTACTTCATTCTTTCTTGAGTCAATATATCTTGTTTGCTCTATTTCATGTATTAGTATGGTGCTCCTGTTAATAGAGTTCAAGATATCGTGTTAGGGTTCAAGAATTTCAAAAAGATTCATGAACAGGCTATTTGGTGTCAAGTTCTTTATCTATGGTACTTGGTATGTCACAATTTTGCACCATAGCATGAGTTTCCATCACTATGAGTTTATCAAATGAATGATTATGAAATAAGTGATGCCATGTTGAAATCACTCCCTCCAAGCTAAGTTACAGCTGCACAGATTGCAAATCCTATTGCAATCTCAACCTTTATAACTTTTACAAGTACTGAGCTTACAAAACTGGTCTTATATCAGCTTGACAATACACATAAATATGATGAAAATTGTCTTGCAAGAAAATGCCCAGACTTGGGGTGACATGACTGTCTATATATCTCTCAACCTTACAACCACATAGAAGCGGTGAGTTTCTATTGTATTCTTGCAATATAACGATCATGATATTTGTGCTGTGTAGAGCAACAGTGGACCTTCGCTTCACAAGCAGTGGACTCCCGAGCTGATTGAACTTGGCTACGGTAAACCATTTTCTGCCCCCGCACCTGCTGTTCAAGCAACCTTGGCTGCGCTAAAGTCGTCCGATATTCACACCTTTGTGCAAGAACGAGACAAAGCGGCGTTACAGGACGTTGATGACGATGGTGAGCATGCACCACTACTCCTGACTACTCTCGACTTGTCGCAGTGGATGTTGATCCTCAATTTGACAATTCATTAATTGAACGTCAAGGCCCTAGAGCAATTAAAAATGGCGCACACACAACTAGCCGACATGCTTGATTGGGAAGCTGAAGAGTTTGCCCAAGCCAAAAAAGATTCTCTGATCATGGATGCAGCGTTGAAGACTGCAAACCCTCATGAAAGCTCCCAAAAATCGACCTCAATGATGGGCCGCTTCAATGCAGCCAATCACTGTTTCTTGGGAGGATTGAACATCGCACTAGCACAAGCGGCAGCTCTTGACGATCTGGTGGGCAATATACAATCCTCACAAGTCTAGAAGGACTTGGCACTCCTCATGGCGTCCAATAAGGGACCGTTGGTTCCCTTTACACTGTCACGCACGATCGAAGCACTGGTAGCGTCGAAAGCTCATAGATGCTGGGGATTGCCAACATCAACTTGATGGCACCCATTTCGATACCAATGTGGAAGACTTGGACCAACATGGATCCCACCAAAATCACAGCTGTGAGGTCCAATGCTATTCATGGCATTGTTATCTTGCGTGAAGGCCAACTGATTCCCGGAGCATTTCCTCTGGCTCTCTTTGATCACCACAAGTGCTCATCATTTGAAGTGCGCATTCTCACAAAGCAAGCGCTCAATACAAATTATGGGCACATTGAGAAATATTCATCAGCTATATGGAATTGTCAAAGGCCCTATTTTTGTTGMACCTGTAAGCCAGATGCTAAAGGCTGCAAAGGAGATGTGATGTGGTTTGATCAAGCCATCTGGTACATGGTCAATAATCTTCATGTATTTTTTGATGATGACTATCATACATTGGCCACCAAATTTGGTTCCCTTGTGTTATAAGCAAAAAACTAGAATTGAAAAGAAGTTGAAAGTTTAGAAGGAGAAGGATTTTATTAAAAACTACAAAACATACATGCATGAGGGAACATGATTATTTTAATGGATTAAATGTGAATTCCACCTCTTGCAGCAAATATTTGAGTAAACATGAACCAATACAACAAAAAACCTGATTAGAAATTATGAGAACAAGAACTATGCTTTACAAGAAACTCTTAGAGAAAATTTCCTTTCCACGTTAAAAACCACAAGCCAATGCAATTGAAGTCCTTCATGTCTCTCTCTCTTTCTCTCTCTCTCTCTCTCTTTCTCTCTCTCTCTCTCCATTACAAATTTCATGTAGACGTATAACTCTATAAATGAAGAGTGACTTATTACATTTGGATGACTCTTAAACATAAGGGTGAGTACGGTCAATTACCTGTAATATTGCTGGAATGCAAAGAAATGCACCACCGTGGGTCACAAAAGTGTTACCCGTTGTCCTGTTGTAAATTTGTTCATAGTATAAAAACATATTATAATATGTATTGTTGAGTAGCTTCATGGTGACGCTAATTTGTTGAATAACTTCAAGATGACGTTTTGTGGAGGTACATGCCGTCTATTTAAAAGGACGGCTTTGCTTTAAAGTTTCATTGAAGTTCATTAGTGATATTTGTTTTCCACTTTACAGTCAGAATGTTGAACTGGAGGGTTTTTTCAAAGTCCCAAGACGAAGAAAGAGAATTGCAGCCTGGATTTGAATTTTCATTGTCACAACTACCTTATCAACTTCTTCTGCCGCTAAGTCTTGCGTCGCTGCATGAGCGTCCACAAGAAAAAGCTGGGCCTTCTCGACCGCCAAAGCAACCTCGTGTGGAGCGGCGATGGCACGGGAATCTTCAACGTAACGCTCGGGCACTGGTGATTTTGTTGCAGGTTGGATGTGTTGAGCCCGGCAGCCGAGATGTGACATTTGATAGATGTTTTGAAGGTCTCAATGTCGATTAATATTACTGCATGATGAAACCTATTGAAGGAAGTAGTAGTTACCATCGCTGGTTAGAGGGGCCAGTAAATCCTTTAACGAAAGCGAGTCGTGTTAATTACATCACTGCGACTATCAAGCGCATTCTCCAGTTCTTGGAGATGGAGTAAATCAACCTTAGAATTCTAGTTTTTTTACCTTTAATAGGCATTGGTTTAATTTTAGTACTTCAATCCATATTTGAAGTATTTTGTTGAAATTATTTTGTTTGGTTATAGTTGTAGAAAGAAAGAATGGAAATAGTTTGGACTTTGAAGTGATTTTCCTTCTAAGTTAAAGATAAAAATATAAATGTGGGGCCAAATATGAAGGCCATTAGGTGTAAGTTGGCTTTAAGAGGGAAATGAGGGCTGATGTACACTTATTTAGGTGGGGCAAAAGGTGTTGGAAAGGGGGAGAAAAGATGGACACTATTCATCTTCTCTCTCAATGTTGTTTTGGGGGAACTGAATGTTTGAAGGGCCATTGTGTTGTGAGTATGAAGAATTATGAAATAAAATTCAGAGGTGTTGTGTATCATAATTTGTAGTTTCCAAATTGATCTCATTTGCTTGATTTGGAGTTGTAAAGCAAAAGTTGTGCTAGTTTGAGTGGAGTGAGGTTTGTTGCCTTTAAAATGAAGAGGTAGAGACTTCAACTGACCATGAAAGATAGACAAAATCTTGTTTTGCAATGAAATTTAAAGGGAGTGTAGGAAATTGTGTTAGCTTTCCATGAAAATATCATTTGTTCTATTTAGAGTTTGTATGAGAAAGTTGTGAGTGTGGGAGCGAAGGAAGGTCTGCTGCATTTCCCTTCTCAAGGCCGAAACTTTGGATGGCCATAGAATTAGTATAGAGTTTTAGAATTGTTTGAAATTTGGAGGAGAAATAGATGATTGTATTAGCTTTCCAAAAAGCTATCATTTAGTTCATTCGGAGTTGTAGATCAACGATGACACTTATTCAAAGTTCAGCTTGGAAATTGGAGATGGAGATGGAGTTGAAGGAGTTTTGAAGACTTGTGTGTTTGTGTGTGTGGCTTGTGGCTTTGTAAAATTCATTTTATTGTTGTGGACAGTTTGGTTTACACCAACACTAACCTCATTTTGTATTGTGGATGCGACAAAGTGGGGTTAATTGCCCACATAGTCGAAACTTTTATGTTGTTTCCACTGGTGAGGCAAGTTTGCTGGTCACCATGGGTTTGAAATTTAGGATCCAATCCCTCGGACGGCTCAGCTTGTGGTCTGGCTGTCCCATTTTACACGTCCGAAGCCCGTGGTTTTTTATCACCGTACCTTAACCTTTGGCCTTATAGAACCACCACAGGATAGGTCAACGGAAGATTGAAGTGAAGGATCAAGCAAAGATTGAAGTGAAGACCAAGTGAAGATTCGAGTTTTTTTTTACTTGCCTTTCATCTACATTCACAACCTGCAGCCAGACACCCCGTGTGTTCCCTAAGCGCGCTCCTCTCTACGCGACACGGTTCTTACAGTATCCAGGGTACAAACGCCTGCAGTGATCGGGTACAGACACCTGTAGCAACCCATGTCATTACTCGGAGAGCAAGGCAGTTGGGATTTGTGGGGGTCTAGTATCAACAAGATCCTCACCTTGAAATACGGCAAGAGGCCTGACAAGGAACCCTCTTCTCAAGGCGCCCCTCCCACTGCTGTTCCGGCTGCTCAGCTCCTGCAGAGAAGACAGTCCGTTTGCAGCCCCAGTGTGTGGCAATATTTCACAGGAGCATGGACACCGAGATGTCAACACAGGTTCTGATTTCACATAGAGTTCAGAGTGAGGATTGGAGTTACTGCAGTAATGTATTGGTAGTTTCTTTTTCATTATGAAGCACCATTGAATATGGCTTGTGAAAGTTTTATTGCATATATTCGTTTTTGATTTGGATAACAACTGTAGTCACGTTGAAGACACCTTGTGTATGTCCTCTAACACACCTCTTGATTGTGTGGTGGGCATGGGCACAGGTGAGGCGTGACTTCCTAAGATTGGAGCTATGCTCTAAACTTACAATTGTCTGTATTCTCTTCTAAACTCTTCACATTGTCAGATAACATGCTCCCTACAATCGGGGAAGTTCAACAATAGGGTTCAAGAATTTCAAGGGTTGTGAGCTTTTGAGTTCTTAACGTGCAAGGGCTAATGATATGGTGTATGACTTTAGCTTGTGATCTCATGTATTAATCAACTGTGATTGATTTCATAGTAATGTATAGGGCAACCATGCTGCATTAATTTGCATGTGTCGGTCATACCAGTGACTGCAATACTGTTTCGGTTGACTGAACAAGAACTGTACAGTCCCGCCCTCCCTCCCGGTTGTTTGTAATTTTGAATTGCTAAATTTTGGATTGATAATCTGGGATGGCTTCAAAAATTTGGAAGCTTCTTGGACGATGCTGAATTAACAATGTTGTGTTGATTAAGTAAACAAACAAATGTATCGATTGAGTAAATAAACAACTGGATCAATTGAGTAAACAAAAATCTGTGCAGTCCCGCCCTCCCTCCCGGCGATTAAGAATCTTGGATTAAAAATCTTGGATTAATAATTGTGGTTTTCTTCACAATTTGAGAAGATTCTTAGATGTGGTCGGAATTCACAGTGGTGTGTCTTGCTAAGCTTCATAGACTTGCATGGTGGGTCAAGACAGATGCACTAAGCTGCATGCACAGTCTTCACATTTGAAGTGAAAGAAAGAGCCCAGATTGCGGTATCAAGATCAGACTCTTCTCTCTCTTCGATCATTGTATGTCGCAGACAAGTAAAGCAGACATCCTTAAGCTTGAAAAAAATTTCTTTTCTGAAACTACTGTAAGTTTAGATTGATGTTGTGGTCACCAGGAATATGTCAACTAGCAACCGCAAGTAATGACTGCACCGTAGTCAGATTGAGAACCAGCAGTCGTCCACTGAGAAGTGGCAGTCTTAGAATATTGTTCCAAACTAAAACCAAAACCTACAATTGTATGTATTCTCCTCTAAAATGTTTATATCATCTGATTACGTGCTCTCTACAGCCGAGGAAGTTCAACAGTAGAGTGCAAGAATTTCAAAAATCTCTAGAGTTATGAGTGTCTGAGGTCTTAAATGTTCAGTGGCTTATGAACTTGCATAATGAGTCCTGCAAGAGGTTGTTACCAGAATGCAGTCTTGACATTTGGAGTGAAAGAAGGGGCCTATAATTGGGGTTTAAAGATCTAACTTTCTCTCTCTCTCTCTCTCATCTTGCCAAGTTAGTGGTAAGATAGCAAGGACTTTACTATTCCATAGAAGCATCGTGGAATTACGAGATACATATCTACAATTGGCATGGTGCTTAATAACTCGAGATAGATGGAGGGGCTAGACAATAAGGGCCTCACCAAAGTAGACACCATGGTAAAGTAACCATGTTTGAGTTCACTATGGACATTGAACTTCCATGGGTGACTTTCATACTCACCATAAATGCTATATTACAAACACACCCATCATTCCAAAAATCTATTCATTTTTGGATTAACACTAGCGGCACCTTGACGGTGGACCTCTGTTCTCCAAGGTATATTGTCTACATACTTAATCCAAAATGGTAGTAAAACACCATCACATTGTGTTCATTGACATCATATAAGTTTGTAGCTAAATATAAGCCATATTGGGGGGGTTTACACAAACCAAACACCGCTGGTTATAAGCCCTTCATTACCAGTTAGATAACCACCAGGCTCTAAGCTATGAGTGGGATGGATTTTACTTGTGGAGAAAAATATTTTGATATATTTTCCTAAAAATGAGGCTTGATTTAATGGCTATTCATGCTCTATGTCCTAAGGATGGATGGCTGAAACATGTCCATTGAGGGAAAATGGGTTAATAATTCAATTCCCCCACATCCCCCAGCAAGTAATGATGCAGCAAAGGCTAGTACATCTGATTTTCCCTCCATGATGTTGTTCTGTAACCATAAATTTGACACATGTGTACTTCTCAGTTACAGACTGGTTCGTAGGCCATGCAACTCAAAGGCGAATAAAATGCACGGGCATACTCCAGAGGATACCTCAAGCCCGCTGAACTCAAAACATACTCTTGATTGGAGGTTTGGATCTCTATTGATAGACTACTGGCTAGTTTGCTTTAGGAGGCTTGGGTTACGATACAACAGATTGTGATTGGGAGTGAAGTTTTACGGCAGGGTGTGAAGAAGCGGTGGAGTTTGTAGTTTTCATACTTAAATTCACCCACCTGCTGATTCTCTCCAAGTGTTATTGTTGAAGGATACACCATGAGTCACAAGGTGGGACAAGAGAGTTTCCAACATTGGCAGTGGTTTATACTGTGAATTTCTGTTAATCTTTTGTATTATGCGTTGGTTTGTGATATGGATAACAACTGGTCTTTGGCTGTTGACACCTCACGCATGTAAACTAACACACTTCTTGTTTGTTGGCTTGCATGGGCGTAGGTGAGGCCAAGACCCTCAAGCTTTGAGCATTTTATTTGGATTTCAAGAAATTCATATCTCAAAGTTTACTCCAAACCTTTGAATTTTATTTCTATTTTAGGAACTAGGCAAATGGCAAATGTTTGATATGGTGGATGTAGGGAAGTAGCATTTGTATATGTATATGTGCTGGCAGAAATGCTAAACACAATAAGTGTACATCCCTCAATGCTAAGACATGGGATAAACACAATACAAAATGAATATGCTAAATGGTGAAGAAAAATTTGTTGATGGAAAGAGCATCATCTCATGGTGCTGTAAGAGCAATAGCATTGCTTGTGTATGTTGAATCAAATCTAGACTTTGCAGTGGTTTGATAGAAAGAGCCTGTCTTGACGGGGTGATGACTTGTCTGTATCTCTCGTCTTAGAGTAATCAAGACTATATAATGAATACACATTATTGGACAAATTCTTATCACATCCATGAAAAGTCCAATAAGCAATAGAASTCTCAATRRTATTGGTCCCTATATTGCTATACAAACCTAATAATAGKGCATCAAATGTTATATTCATGGTATTACTCCATGTACATATAATAGCTATGTCACATCAGTATTAAGTCCATGCACATGTAAAAGCTATGTCACATCAGTATTAAGTCCATGCACATGTAAGAGCTATGGCACATTAATATTAAGTGATTAATTCCTTCACATGTAAGAGCTATGGCACATTAATATTAAGTGATTAAGTCCATGCACATGTAAGAGCTATGGCACATCACTATTAAGTGATTAAGTCCATGCATATGTAAGAGCTATGGCATGGCCATTCCCAAAAAACATGGAAAATATAGGCAGCCACCAGTTCAGTTCAGGATGTAAGTTTACCCGCCCATGGTGGGGATCAAGAAGAGGAAGGTAACAGTTCCTTCTGGACAACTGGGTATTACTGGTGCCGGTGCAGCTGCAGGATGACAAGTGGCCAGCCTTAACTGGCACCTTGATCTGTGTGCCTTAAAGGRCCCAGACTCATCTGGCTCACCATTTTCTTCGGTTGGTACCCCAGAGCATGGAGACTGCTTCGTGTTGTTCATTGCTTTTTGCTGCTTTTTGTTGCTGTGCCTACTACCATGGATCCTGAAATGACAAATTAGGTTCTATATGTTGTGTAATATTGTTGAGAGGTGGATTTACAATTTACTTGTAACGCATAGTTAAGGCGTTATTCGTTAAAATGAGACAAGTTGCAGTCTCATTTTAATGGCGTTTTATATTTAGAAAAAAAAAACTCTCATTAAAATGAGACTCTCCAATAAATTGAGACTTTGCAAAATCCAAACACATATTTAATAATATTTCCACAACTTCAAAAGGTAGTAGTAATCTGCAATGAACATTTGGACTTCATGATTTTGTTAAAATAAAGCAAACAAAGTAGTCCAAGATGTTATAAACTAAGATTTTTCTTCAAATTGAGACTTCTAAGTGTCGAAGTACTTAATATGTGAATATAAACAGAAGTCAAACTTTTACATTAAAAAGATGTCAATCACAATAAATTTCAAGAAAATATTTTGTATATAGTACGTCGAGAGACATGAATAAAAAATAAATTTACTATTAATAGAAATCAACATCTCTTACATAGTCATAATTTTGAAAAGAAAAACTAATATGTATATGAATGCAAACATGAAAAACATGTGAATACAAATAATTCTCTACTTCAATTGCAAAATCAATGTCTGCTATTATAACTAATACAAACTATTCATACTTGCACTATGGGCTCATCGATGTTTGCATCAATTGTAAAGGCCGCCAATGATACATTGATAATGTCAATTTGCGGCTTCGGAATAGCCCCTCTCAAATCTGATGTTCCCTCCCTTGAACGCGGCTTCCAAGCCGACATGATGCAGTCTATACTCGACCACGTTGGAGGTATAACACGATCTTCGCGCCAAACATTCCCTTTTTTGGTGTCCCAACTAGCATACGTTTCCATATTAATGGAACGACTTGACGCAGGTGTCCAATATTRGATTTGGATCATATGTATATGCCCTGGATCTAGATTGGGATCGGTAATGGTTCTAGCAAGCCAAAATGGCTTTGGATCACCATCAGCGGGACGCACAATGACAAAATAACCTGCAAAGGTATTACGATTAACACGGAACAAAGCACGTGGACAATCACGCTTACGCCCAACAAAAGGTGCATCCTCTGCATCTCTTTCATGCATTRTTCCATCTCTTCTCCTTCGATCGRATTTTTCATGGTCGATTCTCAAAGACGGCGAAAACCCATCCAATAACGTCCTTTGCACTTGAAGAGGTGCATCAAGAGCAACTCTCACACCTTCCCAATAACCTWTTACTGGACCATTCTTCCGCCTAAACTCACCGGAGTCATCGTCGTTTTCCATTTGGTTCTAATGTGCAATGAAACCTTTCAAACCTTTTTTTATCTCTTTATGGGATTTCATTTGATGTGGAGCCAATGGTGGTGGATCCTCGTCAGGCACCATAGGACGTCCGTCTTCAGTCTCAGCTCACAAGCAAATCCCCTTGCCGTGCTCCGGTGACGAATTCTTGTCGGTACACAAATTCTTATAYTCCATTATAGGCCATCTAGTAGAATCCATRGAAAACTTGAATTGTTGGAACTTAGAATTACCTTCTAAGAAGTCACCACCTGTGTCCAAGTATCCACGCTCGAATGCCTTGAAATCAGGAACTTCTATGATCAGATGAGGAATGACAAGGTGGGCTTCACATTCCATGAAGGATTTCATAAGCCTTGGAAGTGTTGGGTAGTTATTCGTCTTCAATTTAGTGCTCCACCGACCAAAAAGAGCGTCAATGTCTTTGTAAGTGTGTCCGACAATGAGGAAGTTGATGTATTCCTTACGGAAAATGCCTTTGTGAACAAGCAAAGAGCAAAAACCAAAAACCCATCAATTCATATTGTCTCCGAACGCATTATTCAGTTGCAAAGTTAGTATTGGTGGCAGGGTAGTCTCGGACGTTCATATTTGGGGAAATCACGTCCGAAAACTAGACGTCCAGACGTCCGCACGTCCGGTTGAATCCGACGCTGGCGGACGCTCGCGGACGGTGCGGTCG
This sequence comes from Pleurozium schreberi, assembly GCA_006891605.1. NCBI lineage: Eukaryota > Viridiplantae > Streptophyta > Bryopsida > Hypnales > Hylocomiaceae > Pleurozium > Pleurozium schreberi. The sequence continues at coordinate 955,736 of VACF01000001.1, forward strand.
CCGTCCGGCGGACCGGCGAACGGGCGGACCAGCGGACCCGCGGACCAACGAACGGGGTGGACAAGAAACCAACGGACAGGCGGACGGTTTAGCAGTTTTAAGATTTCATAGTTAAGTTCATGGGTTTAACACATTTTTAGGTCGTTCCCAGAATCCCAAGCTAATAGGCTACTTTTTTTGTTCGTTGCCAAATGGAAGTCTTCAAAAAATATCTTGTTCATTACATCGAAAACAAAAAATCAAAGCATATACAAGGAACAGTTTTTGAATTTCACTTTGAATGGAATGTTATAAATTAAAAGATTTCAATACATTTTCAAAGRTAAACAAACAAACTACTTATGAACTTGTAAAGTTCTAGGCTACTATTCTACTAAAGCTCAATGCTTGCATATTGTAGATTAAGTCTTCTGTCTTCAACTTCTTGCATTTGAACACATTGTTTAGGAACTACCCATCGTTCGAGTCTTTTCTACGATTGCAAATCCTAGGCTTCCAATCTTTGTCTCCTTTCACGGTTTCAACTCTGCCTTACTACTATAGTCATTTGATTGAAGTCCGTCATCATCCCTGTCAAACGTATTATCTTCGTCATCTGAAGAAGATAATTGAATTTCCCCCTTATTTGGAAGCACTTTCCTCGATGTAGAAGATCTAGTTGACTGGCCTATCTTCTCTTTCTTCATTCGCATTAAATTTTTTCCTATGCTTTGTTGAAGGCCGTCAATCGCATTTTGCTCACGTTTGTCAAGAGGAGGTTTTTCTATTTTGGCTTTCTTCTTTGGGGATATTAAGAACGGCTCCATCACTCGTCTCTTTTTAGGGTCAATACATTCCACCAGCATTGCTTGGGCTTTTTGGTGCCCCTCGTTGCCGCATTCATCTATTTCAGTCAAAGATTTCAATTTCCCGTTTGATGGCTTCATAGATGGCTGAAGTGGGCATCCCTCTTTTTTCTTAAATATGGCAAACAATGGCTCATTATCTTCAGGAATATGGCTTGAAGATATGTTGGAAGTCTGAATTTCTGATTCACAACCTTTTGAACCTAACAAATTAGTACTTCTCATGGTGAATAGTACTCGTGGAGCTGTTGGATGATTGCTACGTGGCGGCTGTACGGTGCTTTTGTTCTTGGCTTCACCATTGTACAACATGTTTGGGCTTCCACTTCCTATCAATTTTGGAAGTTCATTGTTCACCGGTAGTTGCGTGGTAGAATCCACGGTACTTCGTTCCGTAATTCGATTGGAATTTAATCTTCCTCCAAAATCCAATGTTGTGTTGTCCACATTTACTTGGCTTTCATCATTGTTTTCGTCACTTTTTCCAAAATGTGCCGCCGATGGAGCCTTTTCAGTACCGAGCACCACCCCCCTTTCAGACATATCGACTGCAATCATAATCTCAATTTCAGTTGTTGGTGGAACATTCGTGTCCTCCTTGTTTTCCAAAAGCGATTCGTTGCTTAGAAGGCGGCTTCTATCTAGAAATTTTGCTATGGAAGGTACTTCTTCATCACTCTCGCAGTGACCATCATCTTCTTGAAAATCATACGCGTCTCCATTATTGGTGGTCACGTTATCATCGTGCATATTTTATCTGCCACCATCGGAATTGGGTACGTGTTCACTCCTCTCGTGGCAAGCATCACCGACAAGGTCCGCATCACTTCTTTCGTCTTCCTCTTCTGTTTGCTCCATGTCTTCACATTCTTCGGCATTCATTTCATTGACAACATTTTCTTCTAGAAAATCGTCATCATCACTGTTGTCGTCGTCACCGACAAGCCCATCGGATTCCTCAGAGTCTTCCTCTACATGCTCACGGTACCATTTCTTCTCGTCTCTCTTGTTTGATGCAGACACGACCTTGGAATTTGTATACACATACACCAAATCCATTGCTCTTTTCTTGTTTAATTTGTTACGAGATTTGTTATGCACAAAAGAATAACTAATCCAATTGCGTTCACATGCAGATGAAGATACAAGTTGCCCCAATATTCTCCTCGCAATTGGAGCAAGGTGTTTCGCGCATGCTCCTTCAAAATCCCACGAAGCGCGCGCTGATAATTTGGACTCACTTGTGAAAAGGAAACTCTTTATGTCGGAAAGCCATGAACTCCTTCACCACGTCATGGTACTCTTCAGGTTTACATATTCTCTTGAATACGTTCCTGCATGCATTAGCTGCATGGCCATCGTCGGCTAATTCTTAATCTTCGAGGAGATAGGGATTTAAAAGAACCCCAGCATACATGATATCATTCTCCACTAATTCCCATCGAGCTTGGAATGCCCCTTATAGTGGTTTCACCTCTTCGAGCTTCAAGCTAAAAGGTGGATTCACTATCCCCGCCACATGTTTGTGTATTTTCCTCATAACATGTAGAACCTTACCTGTGCATGGTGTCTTTGCATCTACGTCACGAAGGCCATACACAACGGGGCCCACCAATTGCACAAAATTCTTGCAAGTCTTCCAGAATTTAGAGCCCGTTATTGTCTTCTTCACAAGTCGAGACTTTGTACAACTATCACCTTTTTTGTCCGACAAGGTCCTCACGTACGTCTTCCAATGGGGGTCATTCACACTTTATTTTAATGCTTTCTTCACCTTCATCAAGCGCTCCAATGCAATAAAATTGGCGGCAAATCTTGTTTCTCCCGGCATCAACAAGCTCAAATTGCAGATGTCAATCGTGAACATAAGCTTATTCTTGTGTCACAAGTACCATTTTTCCCTTCATACCCCAAATGGCTCAACATGCGGCACTTTTGATTTGCAAATTTCAAATTGCATGCTTCGCATTTTACCTTACCAGTTGGTATAACAATATACCATCCTGAGAAATCCCTACTCATTGTGAAAAGCTTCTTCCAAATTCAAGTTTCAAATGATCAATATTCGGTTGAGGCCTGTGCATTCAAATCATCAAATGTTTGTGTATCACATAAAAACATTGAATGAAGCCTTGGAAACCAAAGCCCCCTTGTTCACTGAACTATTACCAAGAAAAAGATACAAGAAATGTAGCTCTAGCCCTTGGAAATATTAGCATTTAGCAAACAAGAGTGACTTGAAGTACATCCTTCCTTCATCTTATACCTCTCAAAATCTGAAATTAAAATAACCGTTGACTACAAGCCCAACGGTCCTTAAACACAGCGGTTGGGCGGACCAGCGGACCGGCAAACTGGCGGACGGGCGGACCAATAGACCAATGGACCCCCGGACCAGCGGACGGGCGGACCGGCGGACCGGCTCATTTCGATTTTTGACAAACAAAACACAAATGAAGAGTACTTCTTGATTCATAAACGGTGAAGGTCCAAAAATACCAAAATTTCCATATATTCATGTATGAATARGACAATGAAAACATTTTGCCCGGGGCAAATCAATGCAAATTATAAGGAAGCTATGGATCATATGATATTAACGATTCAAAAAAGACAAAAGATGCCATACTCACAGGGTAAACAGAAGTAATAAATCTTGTACTACTTACTAGATACTAATCTACTTTTAGTATTAACGTAGGTCTATAGTCAAAAATGAAACATTTTCTTACTAAATATTATTGTCTTCCGCATCACAAGATGCCCCCTCCCTCTCCATGAGTCTTCTACTTGTGTGACGAGGTACTACGGACGGACTGCCTTTTTCAACGCAATTTTGAAGTTCACGAGAAAATCCTACTTCCATGTCAACTCTCTCAACTTGTCTTCTTGTTTATGGAGAGTGGTCATCTTCTTCTGAAATCCTCCGTTTGTTTTTGCGCGACAACTCCACTTCACACGCATTCAAAGCCAAGACAGCCCTATCTATTGCATGCAGAAGTAGCTGAATTTCCTCGTCCTCGTTCTTCACATGGAATTGATTGAGTTCGCCATCTGAATTAATCCCCTCAAGATAATCTCTCCACTTCGTGATGACTTCATCCATCCTCCTATCAAATGCTCGAGCAACATCTTCCATTTTATGCTCTTGCATTAATGGTGCGTCCAAATCCACTCTGGAACCCACCTTCGCTGCTTCTTCCAACTTTGATAAAACGAGGGCCCGCCCAATCAAATCGTGGTTGTACCTTTGATATTGCACAGTGACTTGAGGGTCGCTTTCTATCTTCACCAAACAGTCATCGGTCTCATTTTTTTGCATTCCACCTCGGAAAATCGAAAGAATTTTCCATGTTCGATGCTCCAATGTCCTCCCATGCTGCGGCAAAATAATTCACGAGAATCAAGTATCGGAATTGCAAAGGCACGCAACTCCACTTCCACGTCTCGCGTCATCCAAAAATACTGATATTTTGGAGTAACCTTAGGGTTAATCAACCTATGTATAGATAGGTCAGAATCCCAATCCATTGGTTTTCCCCAATGCAAGCAATTTTGGAATTTGTATGGCGCTTGATCAAGGGGAAGATTCCATTGATTGTACTTGTGGCCCGATGGCATCAAAAGCGAAATCCATAACATTTCAAAAAATCTTTGAGTCAAAGGAATACAGCATATGGACAACGAGCGGCATATGTTGCGGCCCTTTGGATACAAAAGATATGAAAAGAATGGCCACATTGACCCAAAGTTAAACCTCCTTCGGGGCCAAAACCGTGTTGGCAAAGACAACACCTCCCTTTCACCAAAAAATCATTTGGAGTACTACCAAGCACAAGTGTCTTTTCTTCATCCAAAATGTAAGCAAACAATGTGTTGTGAACGACCCATCCTTCTTCTACTTCCTTGGCTCAATCAATGTCATTTGATTCATAGGATTTGCCATGGTTTAGGCGCTCAAACATTCGATCCATGTTTCCCCAAACCGTAATGCGTACATCAGGATTTACTCTTTCATCCTCCAACTTCTGCATCAAACGCTTGTAAGAGTTCGACACGTGATTATAAGCTTTGTCTGACTCCATTGCATAGGTAAGAAGCCCACTCATGAGGCGAGAGAACACGCGTGCAGGATCTTGTAGTTGCCTTGCCCAAAACATCCAACGCAAGTCCCCGATATTCTTTGGAAGGATCATGCTTAGAACTTTTACATTTTCCATTCTTCTCATTAAAGACTCCGCCTCATTCTTCTCTTGAATTGCCAAGTTCAATTGTTGTTGTAAGTCCTCGACCAATAGCATGGATGTAAATCCCTCCAATTCTTGAAGAGGCTTTACTTGCAAGCTTGCACCCTCTACCACTTTCACTTCGGTGACTGCGTCCACGGCTTTGCCTTTGTTGAGCGGAAAAGAGAGATGATCTGGAGTCCGTTGACTATCGTCCAGTGAACCCTTGCAATGTGAACATGTCTTCTCGTCTTGTAATTTCTTCAACATGTCACTGTGCGATTGTAAGTGTTCCTCGTATCTCGTGCAATCTTGCTTCAATTGGCTATTTTCGAGCTTCAGGCTCTCATTGCTGAGCCGCTCCTCATCATATTGGTGCTTACATTTTTCCGCCATATCAGTCACCAATGTTGCATGTTTTTGCTTTGTCTCACGGTATTTGAGTAAGTGCTTTTCGTGTATCGCGCATGCTTTTGTCAATTCCCTATTTTGGACCTTCAATTTCTCATTTCTAAGCCGCTCCCTGTCCCAGTCTTGCCTACGTTTCTGAAGGTCTTTTTTTGCAATGCCGTACACCTTTTCTTCCACCCATCACGTTCTTCCTATGAAGTAGAAGGAGTCTTTGAAAAATCTGCAAGCTTCTCTTCGAGGTCACATAAATTCTTCAGGTCTTTCAACCTATCATCCTGCAGTTGGCATGCAAATTCAACAAACTTCCTGAAAGCTATAGCACCATGCATAACCTGCGACGCAATCTGAGAGTACGATTCCGCAATTGCCTCAAAGGCAGGTGTACATTCAGCTACAAGTCTAGCTGTACATGATAAAGACAAAGCGCTTTTCCACATGTCTTTGAACTCCATTTCAAAAAAGCCGCCCTTGGATTGCCCATCTCCCCCTTCATGCGAACCGGTTTCATTTGAAGGGCCCCCTTCATTTGAAACGGCAAAATCGGCTGAGCCGATTTTAATTTTCTTCCATTGAAGAGTACACTCCAAAAAATTATTCATTTCTTCCATTGGAGGAATCTAGCGTAATCTCGCAAGATCTTCACTATCCAACAAACTCAAGAGTGGATGGAGGTATGGAGCGGGTGTAACTTCTGCATCATTGACAACGATATCAAGAGCTGGCTCTGCCGAAGGCGACATGTTTTGCCGTTGACTTGAGGTTGCACTTTGTTTTTGGTTTGCGTCCTCATAACCTCTCTGTTAGTAATGTCCCCCAATGCATTGCTATCGAGAAGCTGAGTGATTCTTGCGGTTGCCCTCTCTAGTTCTTCGACCGGAACCTCTTCCTCCTAGAATTCCTTGGACTTATCCAAAGACGCAATCGAACCTTCTAGAAGATGGGGCACCTTAAATACAAAAGTGTCTTCCACTGTATTTGATACGCGGGGTTTGGGATTCACAGATGATGTGGGAGCATCCCTCACAATCACTTCCGCATGTACATCAGAAGACGCGCTCTGCGTAGTAACTTTCTTGCTATTTTCACCTTCAACACTATTTTTTCTTCCAATACCATTCACTTCACTTTGAAGCGGAATGTCTTTCCCTTCCACTATATCATGTGATTTGTCTTTTGCTTCCTTGGTTCGGGGAAGCTCTTCTTTCTTTTCCACCGATGTAACTTCAACATCCGGCTTTTCCGTTTGAACGCCACTGCGTACTTCTTCGGGTGCATTTGGTGATGTACCTTGGCCTTCGGAAAACTTGACATTTGATACGAATGTATCAGGAATGTCTTTTTCATAAAACGGCCATTGAATTGGCGCTGCTGATGTGTTAGGATACGTGCTCCACTGTACTTTGTGAGCCAACACAAGTTCGGCATAAACCATAGATGCCAGAGTATAGTTTATTTTGCCCTTGCTCATTGGCTTGTTTCCAAAAATTACACGCCATACTTCCATGGAGCGGTGCACGAAGTGCTCATTCAAACAAGTTGTTGGCTTAAAGGCGTACTCCTTGTTGTGAAGAATATGACATTCGGGAGGTCACAACTTCCCAATGTGATACATCTTCACATATTTTTTGCACAATTTAGAGTCCCAGTACTCCGTGTCCACTTTCTCCCAACCAAGCTCCGCCTTGATGTTGTTGTCCACCAAAACATCAGGCCGCAGATCATGACCAGACCCTTGAGGTTTGGACTTCTTGGTGCTTCGACTGCTTTCAGCTCCAGAAATACTTGCGGTTGACCTAACTGTTGTGTATTTTGATTTTTGAGTGATGGCTGTCAACTTTGAATTTGAAAACGAAATTCTCCAAGTCTTGAACTCTTCTTATATTTACCACATATGAGGACTGCGTGTCGAAATCTTCAAGCGTGTAAAATGTGGTTGGTAAAAGTGACATAACCATGTATCGAAAAAAGATATTTGACCCCAACTCTCCACCACATAGGAGCAACTAGCGCGGTGAAGCAATAGAAGCACTCCAATGTGGCTTGTTTCCTCAACAGGAGAGTTAAAGTGAGGACCCAAAGCTTGGCCGTCCACTCATATAGCCGTCCGCCTCCAGACCTAGAGGCGGACCCTCCCTGAACCTATCCCGGACGCCGCGGACCTCCCCCGAACCTGCGGACGGGCAGATGGGCGGACAGATGGACCCGCTGATGGCAGACGGCCACGGCAGAGCGGACGGCAGGACGTCCGCCATAGGATTTTTTCTAATCTTTTTTGATGAATTTATGAGTGACAGCTTTATTTACATTTGGAAACGCTTTTAACTTGTAGCATTCAATGTTAGAGGTTTACAACTACACTAATGATGGTAAATAGTGTTACCCATACTAACTATTTTAATAATGCTATAAGTTTTTACTCTTCATGAATACTTTTACGGAGTGCATGGATCCTAATAGTATTATAGTTGGAAAAACTTTGTACCTATAGTTGGTAAAAATATTCATAAAGAATAAAAATTTATGGTTGTTTTAAATGAATTAGTGTAGGTAACACTATTTACCATCATTAGTGTAGTGAACTACACTAATAATGGAATATAATGTTGGGCACTGTAATGAACCCAAAAAATCCAAAATGACCCTTGAATTTCTTGAGCTCCTAGAAGGCTTGAATTTGCTCTAAATTGAACTAGAAGCTAACATTTCGATGGCGTTGTACGAATTCTTTCTGAATTATAACCGTATAAAATAAAACTAGACATGTTAGAGTTCACATTAGAAAAGAAATCACAACAATATATTAGACGAATTAAAAGATTATAATGTTTGATCATAGGGTGTTAAAACTGCAAAAGGGATCTAAAATGTTTCATTATTTCAATCCTCTTTTCACATGTCTAATCTAAAAATTTGGTCACCATAAAATATGAGGTTAAAAGTAATATCATGCAGAACCCCAATCCATTTGTGGCATCTAAAAAATCAATATGTACCCTACCATAGTACCATTTTGTTAAATGAAATTCTAATGTGATTTTTTCTCAAAGATCTTGCGTATTTGAGGCTCATTCCCAGTAGCTCTCAACAGTCAACACTACAAAAAGTCAATATTGAAAATTTGCAATGGACATCCATGCACAAAATCTTAAATAGAAAAATCATAATCAATCATTTCCAAAAATAGATTTTGTAAGTTAAAATCGAACTTCAAAAAGAATATTTCAGAAATATAAACTAGTAAAAATAGTAATTTGGTAAGGTTTTATTTAACTCAAAAAATCGGACAAGGGCACATTCTGAATTTCACTAATTCTGTCCTCACGGTCATTTTGGGGTTAAGCAATACAACAGTTCATGTTCATAATTTTGTTTTGTTATTTTTATTTGTTGGAGCGAATGGGGAATCCAAGGCATTACAATAGAGTCCAAAACAAGCAATCCATTAAATCCACACATGAAGGCAAGAAAGGTTTTCAAAAGTGAAAATGAGCAGAGTTAATATAAATATTTTCACAACTTTTATAAAAAACTAAATGTTAAAGTGGGCACTATTTGACAAGTACTTGAATTTCATTGGGATATAAATTCTTACGAACATTTCATTTAGTCATCATGATAATTTTATATTTGAAAAAATAAGAATTAGGTAGCACTACGTCACAATTTGTATTATAACATGGAATTTCATTAATACTACAATGGCAGTGGGTTTATAACATGATTGTAACTAAATATTGAATTACTATAAATTTGTATTTCCCTTATGTGAATATTGAATTCGTGAATTAATTAATTAAAGGAGWCTTCCTACATTAAAATTGAACATACGTTTCAATTAAGTTGAAGTTCAATGTTGAGACATTTAACTCAACTTCCTTAATTCCATAGTTCTTGCAAATTGCAATTGCAAGTTGGAGACTAGGAGTTGATTAGTTGAATTTACTTTAGATTGGATTTGAAATTCACATTACATTTAAATAAGATTTACGTAATACGTACAACATGCGGAGGCACTTCATTCTAATTAATGTTGAATTAAAATCATTTGTAATTCTGTATTCAATTCATGATTTTGTAATGAATTGAGAAGTAAATAATATTTTCAGTTTTTCATGAGAATGCCCTTCTCAATTCTCATTACAATTTCATTTGAATTGGATATGAATTATGTATCATTTAAATGTGAATGTTATTTCCGGTCTCAAGTCTACTTTGAATTTGAATTCAATGAAAATTGAATGTGGTTTCACAAAATCACTCTTTCATTGTGAACTTGAATTTACAGTTGGATCAAGTTTGAAAGTCAATGTTGCAAATGAATGATCAATCAGTTCAATGGCATTCAGCAGGAATTAAATTCCTTTCCTTCAGAGAACATTTCATTTCATTTTAAGTTGATTGAAATTACAATTACATGTTTTGGCAATTGAATGGCATTAAATTTTTATGTTGAATTCATTATGAAAGTTTATAAATGTTGCAATTGAAACTGAAATTGAAATGTATTTTGCATTGAACTTCCTACTGAATTTCCATCAAAGTGGAATATCTTTGCAATATCTAAAGACCTTCATTGGAATTGAATATGAAATTATGAATAAAACAAAATTAATGTGAATAAGAAGTAGATTGTAATTGGAACTACATTTCAATAAGAATTGAGTAGGATTTGAGTTGACATAGAAATACATTAAAAAAGGCCACTTTCAATTGAYTTGCAACCATATTAAACRAATTAAATTTRAATACAACTTCCTTTCAATTTCAATTCCACTTCCGTTTGAATTCCATTGTGGACCGTTTCCTACTTTCCTAGTCTAAATGTCTGATTGATTTTACGAAGTCATTGTAATTAAAATTCAAAATGAATTTTATGCTTTCATGAATTTTAATTTTTAAGTTGGACTCCCAATGAACCGAAACTTCGACTAAATTCAGAAATCCTGCTTCAATTGGAACTAAATTAGAAAATCACTTCAAGTAGAATACAAATTTACAATGATAAATTAGAAGTTAAAATTGGAGAGCAATGATAGAAATGTTGCATTCGAATTTTAAATGAATGTTGCTATTTATTGAATTGGATGTCATGCATTGCATTCAAATTTTAATTGTTTTCCAAATTTCATGTATGATGTGTAATTATTTGTTTTAAATCAATTGATTTCTTAAGTTTAGTTGAAGACTTGAAGTTCACTTAAATTTAATTTAGTTGAATCCGCATCTTTCGTAAATTTTTAATTGAGTTCATCCATGATCATGACTCGATTACTTGAATATGAATAATGAATTGGCTTCAACTTGAACTTCAAATTGAACTTGAATGAAAGAAGAAGTAATGAATTTTGAAATAATACTTAGGAATTTCATTGTTAAGGGTTTAGGGTTTAGGGTTTAGGGTTTATAGGGTTTAGGCCATTACTAGCATGGATTAAACGTTTCATGAAAAGAAAGGAATCCTAAGTGCTTCAGGGAATCCAATGAGCTTCAGCGGACCAGCTTTGGTCCGGTGGTCCGGTGGTCCGCTGGTCCATCCCATCCGTTGGTCCGACGTTCTGGTAGATCGGTGGTTCGCTGGTCCGCTAATCCGCGCGTGGGTCCGCCCGTTCGTCCGTCCGCGAGCCCGTCCGCCCATCGTGGGTCGTCCGATGGGATGGCCGATGCACCTGGGCTGTCCGATCGTGATAGTGACGTCCGCCCTGGCGGACTGTATGTAATGGGCCGCGGACGGCTCCGTCCGCACAGTTTTTTCGCTTGTGGAGTCGGTGATCCAGTCGCAATTTGTCTCTGCGCGCCTCCTTCTACTTTTAGTGCAAAAACTTTGAAATTGTGAAACATTGCGTTGTCAACTTTGGAAGTTGTCATTTGTACATCATGCCTAAAAATCCTTTCAAGCAAAGTACGAAGGGAAAATCACAAGAACTGGATTGAGATGTCTACTTCGACTAGTTTAATGTGACAAATGAAGGATGGGAGTACGAGTCTCTAAAATCTTGGACTTGCACGATGTGCAAAAAATATGTTACAATGTCACACCTTGCCAAACTGTGGCCATCGCTTGACACTGAGAGATTAGAGAAGAACGTCAGGCGTTGCAAAGGCCCTATGGAAGGGTGCACCAGTGAACATTTCAAGCAGAGATATGAAGAGATTTTTTGCAGCTACAGGTCTAGTTGCCTCAAAGCCCAAAATGATGAACTATTCAACCATGGCTACGGTTTGGGCGGAGATTATATTGCAGAAAGATATAGTTTGGCGTACAATGATAGGGAAGAACAAAAAGGAGAAAATGACGCCTCATTCAGCCGTGATACTTACCAATTGGACCGGCGCAAGCAATTGCATGCCGTCTTGGTCTAATCGTGGTCAATTTGGGTACCCAGCTTGGCCATTGCCAAATGCAGAGGACAATGATGATGAATTCGCCTCATTACCCTTGCCACCTCCCCCTCCACTTCCGGAAACACATGAATGCCTAGACAAGGGTGACAACATCACCTATGAGCATGACATGCAAGAAGCATTGAGGAGAAGTAGGGAGGATTATGGTCCACCACATAGGCACCCCACATCATCACGTGATTCTCATCGTGATCGGGATGCCGGTGCCTTACAACATGGAGAAAAAAGTTCACGGTCCAATCGAGACCGCCGATTGGACTCAGAAGACTTTCCAAATGTTGGAGGGGGCTTCTTAGACAAGAGGAACGTGGACTTGAGGACTCCACAACAGGGTAAACCGCAATTTTATCCAACAACGGGGGAAATTCATGAAAATTTGAGTTATACAGACTGCAGTGGTTCGCAATACGGCGGCTCGCGGTACTATCCCGGAACGGGAAGACAAGATTCATACGCGCCTTACGGAAGCTCATTTTATAGTGGATCAAGTTATGGAGGGACTACAAGGGCTAAAGGCAATGCTCCAATTCCACCTCCAACTTTTGGATTGCCTTCCAATCCTTACTATGACAATTATGGAGCTAAAGGCAGTAAAGGACAATAAAGCGCATATGGACCACATGGTGGCTACGGATCTATACGCAAAAGTCAGAAAGATGGTAGCACTTCTGACTCAAAATGAAATATAATACAATTGAACACATTGACGATGCACGTAGTATTCATTACGGTAAGTAAGTTTTTGTAGTTTGCAATGGAGGTCTATTTTGTTTGGTAGAGAGCTGCTATACTCATAGTAGATTAGTAGGTTTTTTTAGTACATATCGTGTACATATTTTAATTTGGAATTGCCCTATGAGTTTCGAACTTGCACTGTGTTAATTATATTCATATTTTGAATGAAGTTGTGCAATAAATGATGGACTTCTATTCAAATATTCAATATTCTGTGCATTTCTACAACTCTAAAATGAGTCTGTGAATACAAATGTGAAGTTCTATAACTTCTATTTACTTATGGATTTACAATGTTTCCTTGTAAAAGCCTTGAAGGTCTACTTTGTTAACGAAATTTCGGACCTCGGTGACTTGGTCAATCTTGATTACAACTTTCAAAATAATTTCTTTTTCAATTTTATTTCAACTAAGAAAATGAAGCTTYATAAGTTTTGTTTCTATTCCATTTTAAAATATTGAAAAATGTTAAAAATTGAAAGAGTTATTGCAAATGAAAGCTCAATGTGTTAAAATCCAAAAAACGTAATATGGTGTGTTTTCATTTATATTTTCTATTCTTAAAATATATTTGAAATTTAAATAATAGAATTATGGATATAATTTTGTTTCCACCTTTAGCTTTTAAAAATCACAATAATTTGATTTTTCCATCAAAATTATTGAATAAATACAACATTTATGCAAAATTTGTTTATCTCTTAGCAAAAAATATCAAAATTTTACATATCAATTAAATAAAAGGATAAATTTAGTGTAATAGTCAAATTTGACATCAATGTCTTTGTTGTAGTTGTTTTGTGTATAAAAAATGAAATAAACCATTGAAAATTTTTCACAATGATTTCCATTGATACTTGTAACACTTGAATTTTTTTTGAAAATTTTGGATTGTTTTTTCTATTTTTACTCATTTATGTTTATTTTTTGCAACAAAATTGATAACAATTACAATTGATCACGAAACAAATTGAAATTTCTTGATTTGATATAAAATTCAAAGTTTCAAGTAATAAAAGTACAAGATTGTTCTTTGAATACAATTAAAAAAGCCAAATTTAGCTCAAATACGAAGTCTGACCATTTTACAATGGATCAAGTCCTTTAAGGGTTACATGTGTATAAAAGAAGATTGCAAAACACATTAAAGCCACATAGAAAAAAAAGTTACCTCCATAGTCTGAGTTTTTGTAACATGAAAGATGTGGACAATGAAATTTCTTAATTAAATGTGCAATCATATTTCAAAAGAACATTACAATTAGTTTTCAATTAATTATTATTAAAACCAGTAAAAAAGAAATAAAATAATTTAGGAAAAATGGAGTTATTATTTTTGGACATTGAGATTTCACATGTTGGTTAAGATTCCATATAGGAATAGGTTTAATAGGATAGTTTTGATAAGATATTCTTAAAATTGAGCTTAAAAGAAAAAGTTTGAAGGACCAATGGACAGCGGACCAGCGGACTAGCGGACAGCAGACCAGCGGACTGCGGACCAATGGACTGCGAACCAGCGGAGAGCAGACCAGAGGTTAGCGAACCAGTGCACGAGGCGCGGACGGGCCGGCGGACGGGGTCCTGTCCGCGTCGTCCACGCCGTCCGATCGTGCGGACGGTTTCAGGGTCCGCCCGATCGGACAGCGTGGACGAGGCGGACGGGAGGACGTCCGTTGGTCCGTCCACCCGTCACCGTAAATACTCACCGTCCGATCGGGCGGACAGTTTTAGGGTCCGCCCAATCAGACGGCGCGGAGAAGGCGGACGGCCCGTTCGCAACTCACTTTTCTTTTTCCCCTTGCCACGTTGGTTGCAAGAGTGAGCGGAGAGCTTGGTGGTTCGCCCCTCTATTGGCTGCTCTCTTTGGAAAGAAAAAAGTGCAATCTTTGGGGGAACTCTTGCGATTTTTTGTCAAGACTTTGTACGACTATTCGTTATTCAAGATGCCAAAGAGTAAGAAGACTGTGAAGGAAAGAGCAGTGATGCCTCGTCCGTCTGTTAAAGATTATCCGTCAGAGACTTGCAAGAATTTCATAATTCAACTCGTGGTGGCATTTTATGAGACAGAGACTACGATGTCCTTGGATTCCAAGTATATACGCTATGGAGAAGAGTGTGTTGCAAAATTCAAAGCAGACATGAGAGACAAGATTTTGGAGACCCTAAACAAACTAGAGTGGTATGAATACAGCTCAAAGCGCAATTTTGTAGACTAGGTTGGAGGCACGAGTTCACGATGCACTATGAAATTCGAACGTTATGATAAAAAAATTTGGGGTAGCACATCGTGCAAATGATGAGGAATTTCACCAGGTTGTTATGAAAGCAGACATGTTCATAATGAGGTGTAAACCATTTACCAAGAACCAAAACAAAGAAGGGTCAGTGGGTTGGTGGAATAGTGCGATTGGAGTTGCATAAGTGCAAAATACATGTCGCCATCTTATAGCGCTTTCAGAAACAGCGAGAGTGATTGCCGTAGATAACAAAATCATGCGGGGTGGCTATGCAACCATTCGGAAGGTGCGAATTGAAGGGTGCGCCGAAATTCAAACGTTTTGGGAGTTTGCAGCAAAGACCCTTCTTCAAGAAGGTAGAAGACTTGAACTTGCAAAGCTCCAACACAATACGGAGTCAATGGCCGTACGTATTCCGCACGATTGAACAATACGATTTTTGGCCATGCACGCGACAAGAAATGAAGGCAACACATATTGGTGGAATGGCGGTACTTTGCAAGAAATGTTGGAAATGGATAATGATTATCTAGAAAACATATATGTTCGAATTGGCGCAACCGCATATGCCCCCCCGGTCCCCAATGAAGAAGTGAATGCAACTCATCGTCTCAGGCGTTAGAGATCAAAGCGAATAGAGCTCGCTTGGGCGTTGCTACATATACTGAACACAGTGCATTGTGCGGGACATCTCCACAACGACATTTCTCTAGACAATGTAATGTTTCATTTTCCTGAAACTGAATCGCTGATTTACATTGGAGACTGCAATTGGGGGATGACTACAACTATTACGGCACCGAAGAAATTATTGTATACCTTCACATCTATGGCTGAACGAGACTAAACTTTGAGGAGGAGGTGGTGGTTGGATCCATCAATTACATATGTGCATAGAGAAAATGCCGATGTAGAGAATATACCCAACTACTACAAGCAATCCGAGGAGTTCGCCATTGGTCAGATAACTATGAAGATCAATGCATCATGCATGCCAGAGGCATACCACCAATTGCAAAGGCGTGGAAGCAATAACCACGTGAGCTACCAACATCACGAATTGGGTACTGTATTCCAATTGTATTTAAATAGACTTTGTACAAACGGTGCAGAGAGTTCACAACGTGCACCCAATGCAGGAAGTCATAGTAGTTTAGCAGAAGTAATTACGCGATTCTCTTCATCGTTCAATTGGCCTGTATCGGATGAACATTTCCACCGATAGTATTGAACGTTTGAGTTTTTAGAATGTAATGTAACGATATAGGAGTATGCAATATCTATAAACGCAAATGCGCATCGCAGTATGTGCACGGTTCGTTTAGATACATAGTATATACGGAAGTACGAGTTTCATAGTTTATGCATACAATTTGTATCTTCATTGAATGTCTATGTAATTTCAGTTGAATGTACATTTTGCTATACATGAGCATTTTTTCAATTGATAATGAATATTCTATTTTTGACTCGGACATTGCAAGCACAATTTATTTAGAATTTATATGACTTGTTGAAAAACTTTCTATGTGACAAAAGAAATTAAATTTTATTGATCGGATGTTTTTTGTTTTTTTACAATTCAATAGAAACCACTATTTTTACCATTAAAATAAAAATTCAAGTGTTTAGATTAGAAATTGTATTTCTAGTGAATTTTTGAAGTTATATCTTCAAACTTCAAAGTTCATTTGAAAATGATCTAAAAATACTTTTACAATTTTGACCGTACGGATATTTTCTATTTTTTGTGCTTCACCTAAACTTCTTCCATGCAAACTTCAAGAAAGTTATACAATGTATATTTTATAACACATTTGTGTTTTGTCCAAACCGTACATCAATTAAATCAAAGGATAAATTTGGTTTGATGGTCAAATTTGACTTCAAGGTGTTTGATGTGGCTATTTTGAATGTAAAAAATAAAATCACCACTTGAAACTTTTTCATGCTAATTTCCATGACTAATTTTACCTTTTGAAAAAATTTCAATTAATTTGGATTGTTTTTCCTATTTTTAGTCATTTATGTTCATTTTTTGCAACAAAAAATGATAATAATTAGAATTTTTCTCAAAACAAATTGCAATTTCTGGAAGTGATAGAGGATTTAGAATTTCAAATTGTAAAAATGTTAGATTGCTCTTTGAATACTATTGAAAAGGTTAAAATTAGCTTAGATAAAATGTTTGACCATTTCACAATAGATCAAGTCCTTAAGGGATTAAGGGTTAAGGGCCTAAGGGCCTTGCCTGACTCCGTCCATCCGCTGGTCAGCTCGTCTAGCGGACGGGGCCAGTCCGCTAAACAGCCCGTCCATCTATGTCTTTGGACGTTCCAGGACCAATGGTTGTAGACGCTCGACGTCCAAGCGTCCGTACGTCTATGCAACCCTGATTGGTGGGAGTAGGTGAGCTGCAAGCGGTTCATTTGGAGGTGGAAGAAGGGAATCCAAGCACATCTCCAAATTTTTCAGTAGCGCCTTCGTAAGTGTGGATTGATTGTCTTCTATAGAAAATAATTGTCGTGATGAATTCTTTGGCGATTCTTCAAGATCACGCAACAACTTTGCAATGGACTAAATGCTATGATTAGAATCTGTTGGGAAAATGCCCACACCATAATGTGCATATCGAACATCGCCATGACCATGAGCAATCATACCTGTAACAGCAATAGGCATTTTCATGAAGGAATCTGTCACTTTTGTCTTGTGAGAAAAGTATGGCAAAACAGTCTTTGAGTGATCCATTTTATCATGGATAATGCACAACATCTTTTCTGGATATTTCTCGGATATCTTCCGATTTCCAAAGTAGAGTTCTCTGT
Source organism: Pleurozium schreberi (assembly GCA_006891605.1). Lineage (NCBI taxonomy): Eukaryota > Viridiplantae > Streptophyta > Bryopsida > Hypnales > Hylocomiaceae > Pleurozium > Pleurozium schreberi. The sequence goes on from VACF01000001.1 coordinate 973,423, forward strand.
CTGCCTTTTGTCCCACAATGTGGGTATTCAGAAGATTGGTCCACTTCTCTTGCGACTCCGAAAGTGGAGTGCATGCACTCCTCAATTGTTTATATGTATCGCATTGTCCACACCTTGCAAATGTGTGTCCACGAGCCTTTGGTGCAAATTCAGTGATAGAAACACGACAAATATTGCTCAAGCCGCTAGATGAAATGGGTTGTAAATTGAAACTTGCATTGGACTCGTTGATTTTTCCTAAAAGGTCACTCCAACAAAATGCCAAAGGCAAAACCATTGCAAGGGGTTCCTCTCCAGATTCCAATGTCCTTGTTTTGTATGGCATTTTGTCAGCATCACCCATAATGAGTGTCCGGAGCATGGCAGTCGCTTGCATAGTATGTGTGCGAGGTTTTTTGGATCCCAAATTTCCATGCGCCTTAGCTTGTTTCCTTGCTTTGGCCTCTTTCTTGTACCTGTAGAAGGTAGCTTTGGCAATTCCTTGAATGATCCACCACGCTTGCGGACACACTTCCCTTCCTTTCAAGGATATCCACTCCTTGCCATGATTGTCCTTGTGGATTTGCCTATGCACCTCCAGGAGTGTCTTTTTGTATACATAAAATCCGTACATGAAGTTGAGTTCGTATAGCATGGATTTAACCACGCGGGAAAGGCTGGTAGCAATTATGCTCACAACATGATTTCGTTGAGACTTCCACGGTTGATTGTGTAGTCAAGAGGGCATCTCTCTTTGGAGGATCATCAAGTTCTACCCTTTCACAAGTGCTTTCGTACGAGCAAATCCCTTTACAAACTCTTCGGCTGGAGGCATCGATGGCCGTGTTGTAAATATGGGTTTGGTTTTGATCATACATGCTGACACCGTTCAAAAACACTCGCCTGATGTCCCACGAGTGCATAGACTACATCCAAGAGGACGGGACTACATCCTCACAAAGAGACTCCGCAATTTGAATGGCAACTCGGTCATCACCCAAAGGCTTCCCGTCCATGTCAATGACGAGCTCCGAATCGACATTTTGACAGACCCCATTTGCAACGTCATTTCCTGCTTCATCAATGACGGTGATGACTTTTCTGACCCTCTTCTCGCATGGAATTCCATTACATAGAGCAACACCAGGGGGTAATATAGGAACTGGATTTGCAAAATCTTCAGGACCATGAAGATCCATTTTCAAGGAGTATAATAGTACGAAAAAACAAATATCCTCGAGTCGAAGATAACCTGAAAGAAAACAAAATGACCATACATTCGTTTCAGTAAATTATTCAAGGTAGAACATCCAAATCAAGTGCTTCACAGTCAGCACTATGTCAGTGAATACATGACGCATCCATGTACACATGGAGCATCAATTCCTATTATGTGCCAAATAATCAAATAGAAATGCACTAAAGACTAAAGGTTCCAATTTGCAATATCTTCGACTCGAAGATATTCTAAGACATCACAACCTCTACCAAATTAGCAAAATACTCCTCAGAATGTCTTCAATTCAAAGATATCTCATGAACCTTATCTTCGACTCGAGGATACTCCATTTCTCTAAAACCAACTACATCAGATTTGCAGGGGTAGAACGAATCATACCATCGGTAGAGGGGGAATGCCATCACTACTCCGAACACTATGGATGAACACAGACAAGTATCTTCGAGTCGAGGATAATATAAAAGATCTACAGAGATGTCTAATACATCTCCGCAATTACATTTATTGGTTGTTCTCAGCTTCAAGCTAGTCATGAAAATCCAAGAGATGGTATTACTAACAATCTACATTATCCTCGACTCGAAGATAATGAGCGTGTTCTAGTACATGGGTGAAAATAGCACGAATTGGACCTTCCTTAAGAAGACTTTGTGGTGATTGAATGTTAGACCAGGATATCTTTGAGTCGAAGATAATTTATGAACTATGGGTGTCGACATTACAGAAACGATATTATATTCAATTTGAGGTCGGCATCTTCGAGTCGAGGATAGGTCAACTTTGAGTCGAGGATAGGTTATCATCTTCGAGTCGAGAATACCTCCTGAAATGGATAGGAAGAGCACATGGATGATCCAAGTAATTGGTAAGACTCCGTAATTCCCGGCGCCTTTATAGGAGTCAGGGATGCTCAATGTAGACTTCTACTGACAATGAGACTCCCATTTCAATACACAAGTCAAACACATCTATCATTGCAAAGGCGTCCATGAATCCTGAGTGACAGCACAATGATTGACTAAGACATTCAATAGCTACTGCCAACGCCATAACACTGGAAAAATTAAGCGGTACTTACTAGGAAGACGCCGCAGAGTGCACTCCCACGACTATATGAGTGTCTTCTTTCCGCAAGAATCCGCAAACAAAGCAAGAAACCACTGCGAGGGAGAGAGTGGCGGAGCTCTGAGTGCGAGCTCATGAAAAAACAAAAACCGCGGATTCAAAAATGAACCGGCGAGGCCGCCTTGGAAATGAAAAACCTCGTACCCGAAGCTCATGGGAACCAAAGGGGGTCTTGGCGCAGACGTTCGGGCGGGAATTCAATTGTGCGCGGCTTCAAATTTCAAATTTATGTCAGTTCATGCACGTACCTTTCCATGCACAAATTCTGACAGATTCCATAATTGCCTTTGGTGAGCTGTTCCCACGATTCCGTGGCTTTTTCAAAGTTCTCTCCCACAATTTCTTGGCTTCTTTAATTCTTGGGCCAAAAAATTCTGGCCATTTACACTTGTATGCTATTGCTGCATTTGTTGACTTCTTCGCCAACCGACAATTCCTATTTTGGCTATCCCAGAACTTGCAAGGTGCTTCTGGGATGATCCAGTGTACTACTTTTCGGCTTTCGGGGTTTTGTTTGTCATGTTTCGGGTGTGAGGCTCTAGACTCTAAGCTTCAGGGTTTCAGGGTTTCATGGTGTCAGGTAACCCAGGTGGGTGGGAGGGACATCCCTATAGAGGGCCCTTCCTATCCATTTTAAGACAATCATAAACTTAACGAGACTTATAATTCCCAAAACCTACTTGACAAGATAGAACCTGCTTTGGTCAAGCCATCAAATAACAAATCCTATCAAGTCATCTTCAACACTTCTTTGTAAACTTTGGCAAAGAAATATTTTGCAATAAACCAAATCTAATCGACAAGATAGAAACCTCTCARGTTACGCCATCAAATCAATAGAGTCYTCACGACCTCTTTCACACTTCTTAGTTGACTACTAAAAMGAAGTGTTTACAGCAAATCAAAATCTTATTGACAAAATAGACATCTTTCAAGTCAAGCTCTCAAATCAACATAGCCATCACGACATCTTTTACGCTTTTTAGTAAACTTTTGCAAAGAAATGTTTACAACAAACCAAATTAGATCACATCAAGATCAATGTATGGAATGATTTCAACAAATGAAGATGTCAAGTAATTTGAAACTAATTAACAACAAATCATGCTATAAACTAAATCTTGCAAAAGCAATATGATTTAGAACCCAAAAAGAGAGAGAAGAGGTTGCCATGAAATTGGACTGAGCTGCAAATTAGTGAATCAACTCAAGAGGCTGTGAAGCTTACCTGCACCCATACAATCCAACAAACACATAGTYAGTTAGAATGCGCATGTCAGGTGTCTACAGCTTACAGYAGCRTGCTATAGAAATCACAAAAGGAAAAACACTAAGTACAGCTCAAACCACACATAGTAACATGGCAACCCCCTCATAGTCTCCCAAATTGCCAAGCCAAGGRTTGAAAAACCTCACACAATAACTTGGCCAACACATCATAGTCTAACAAATTGTCAAATCAAAGGCACCTGTGAAGACGCCGTATGTGATCTCCAAACACCCATAACAACTAAATCACTTCTAAATCCCTTGTAGAGAGCAGCGCCTAACGCAAAGTGAAGAGGATCGACAATGGTTTTGGCCAAATATTTATACTACAAGCATCCAACCATGGCCAAGCCTAGCGATTGCCAAATGTGCCTTGGTCTCCAAGCAAAATGAGGGGGAAAAAAATTAGGTCAAGTCAAACGAACTTGCCCAAGAAGGTTACCACATAGACAATTCAGCATCCCTCATGACTAATTAAGGAGCCATCACTTTTGATAGTACTCCATGTGAAGTCCCTGACATGGTTGGTTTGAATAAATCAATGGCAACCAATGGATTTAAAAAGAACAAGTCTTGTCAATAGAACTTGTACTTTACTTTATGCAAGTTTAAATCATAACCCTATGATTAAAACTAGGACTAATAATTAGAAAGGCTTTTCACCTTCTCTAAAAAGTAGAGTCCTTGCCATGGTTGGTTCTGAATTAAACAACAATCCATGGATTAAAAGGAACATGTCAAGTCAATTTATATCCAAACTTTTGTAGTAAAATGCCTCTACTATTCTACAAAGAAATTAAAAGAACTAGAAGGGTGGGTGGGAAGGACACCCAAGCCAAAATGGTAAGTTTTAGCACATTACCACCTAGTCTTTGGAAGAATTAATTTAAATAGC
>VACF01000002.1:0-382038 GCA_006891605.1 Pleurozium schreberi
CCTTAGGCGATACTCAAGTGATACTCAGGTAACCCTTAGGCGATACTCAAGTGATACTCAGGTAACCCTTAGGCGATACTCAAATAATACTTTAGGTGATATGTATATTAAAGATAAGTAATATCTAGTTTTGAAATCTAGCTATTTTGACTTGAAAAAAAATGAAAGTTTTCTTTTAAAATAGAGAGCTTCTTTTGGTTGTAGTGAATTGGCAAAAACAAATTGCACAAAAAGAACAAATTGATCATTTATGTGGTCTCTATGAAAAAAAAATATTATGTATTTTACATTTATAATTTCCATTGTGCCTAGAATTTCCATTATCAATCTATAGGAAATKCACTCAATTTTAAATGAATTTTTGTTCTCTTCTTCTATTCTGACAAAATAAATGGCTCAAGCAATAGTTTTCATATAAACCTTAAGGGTATTTAAGTTATTCATTCTATTTGGAAATTTATACTAATTTTGGTAAGCATCTATGATAATTAATATGACACTTTGTAGTGTCTATGACCATTCTTTACATGTTGATATTGATTTTTTTTTATTGATTATACATATGTTGAATAAAAGAACGGACTACTTCAAAGGCCTACTAAAAGAATTTAAAAGGATTTTTGAATACATTAAAATGTACACAATTATTTGTTGATATCATACCTTGATTTACATTTACGACAAGAGGTTGGTCAGTATTGAGATATTTTGAATTAAACAAATTTATTAGTGATTGGGAAAGATTGCAATAAAAAAATTAGAAATTACTTGTTCTAACACTTTCAAGTCATTGTCCTTCTATTGTAAGTTGTACATTTGAAGGAATCTACAATGTATTAGCACAAAGACTACTTGACTACCATGCAAGCATACTAGACAAAATGATGTGAAAAGAGACTCAAAATGCAAAGAACTTACAAAGTTTGTTATGAATATAATTTCAAATGTATGTCTTGTACATGTGCAAAGCAAGCATGAAAGCACCAAAAAGGATTGGTGCTTGGGAGAAGTGATTAAGAGGAACTCCAATTGAATTTGGGTTTTACAAGCATTTTGGTAGTTAATGTCCTTTGAGTGACAATCTCAAAGCACTTATAAGAGAGACAAGGAAGATTGAAGAAAATCTCTAAATGCATAGCTATAATAAACATKTTTGGAGCATTGTCATTGTCTTCAAAAGCAAGGTGAGCTTATAGAAAAAAAACTTTTGCAGTGGACATTGGCTACTTTGGAATTAAGAGATTTTTTCATAAGAGATGAGGAGCTAGCATTGCCTATGGTAATTGCAATGATTATCTTGAGTTCCAAAAAAAAATTATTTGAATTAGTAGTTGAATCTACAATTAGAGAAGGGAATRGAGAACCTTAGTAGCTAAATGGCCCTTGCGATCCATAGGCCACTAGATGTTGACCTTCTTTATGATTTCTTCTCCCTTATATAGATATGTGAATATTGATTTGTTGTTAATTCTTAATCTTGAAGTCCCACAATTGTCTTCTTTGAGGAACAAAATGGACTTTAGGTGGGCTCCTATTGTCTCAATTTTTGTTGCAAGTTTTTTGAAACTTTTTGTTAAGATAGAAAAATACATTAGCTTTCAGAGGATATTCTTTTCATTTCAAATAGTGTCGATGAAAAAAAGTCATTCCATCCTAAGTACATAATCAAGCTCACTAAACAACCTAAAAAATCCACAAAAACTTGAAACAAAAAATAAAAATAAAATTTTCGCTATAGATTATGTTTTTGTCTCTAAGAAAAGTTTTTATTCATTTCATTTAGATTAGTGATGTGAGAATTTCAAGCTAAGAAGTTTCAAAGTCTTATAAGCTAATCATACAAGATGCAAAAAACTTGTTTTCTTCACTTTAATTGCGGATATCTTGCAATCTACAAGGCTAAAGATTCTGAAATTTCTTTTGCATAGTCTTATACTAACCTAGTACAAGATCCCATGGTTGAATATGAAAAAATAAAATAAATAAAAATATTTGGTCTTTCTAATAGAATGATAGTTTTAAGTGATTTTTTTTATGAAAAAGACCTAGAAACTTTAGAGGTTAACCCCTAAAAAATCAACTTATTGAATCAGGCAATAAAACAATTTTGGGCAGGTACATGTGACTAGAGATTTCCATGTTTTGAACCCAAACTCTAATAGAAAGTGTGGACAAGGAATATCTTTCGTGTGCACAAAAATTCAAGACATTTGGAAATACAAATCAAAAGTTATAGCATAATATATATGTTTTGTTTTTGTAAATGGGTGGTTTAGGCAGATTCAGCCATTTTGACCCAAAAACGACAGGTGTTTCTTGCAACTACCCTCCACATCAACAATTGCAATGAATATTGGATGGAGAATAACTAACATTCATATTAAATTTGAACTTTGTTAAAACTCTCATAATCCTACAACTACTTTGCAACTACAACAATTTATATGCTTCATTCTTTGATTTCTTTGCAACTAAAATAATGCAATAATGATGCAAACTAATGTCTTCAGATTTGGTGAAAATATAAAGGGTTTTAGTCGTAGAATAGTTGTGTAGGACACATAGTCGCATTTTAGCCGGTTGTGGCAGACACGTTTTTCTTCCAGTGTATGTTGTACAATTCCAAATGATTTGAAAATATTCAAGCATGTATCCAACTTGCTTTGAAGAATGGATCCAAAGAAGCACCACCATTTCGGACATTTTTTCATACAAATGTGAGCTTGTAAAGTGTAGTTGCCCTGTGATTTGCAAGGCCCAAAAGAGGATTTTTGTGAATTCAAAAGCTCATATCTTGCAATCCATGCGGTGGACATTTCTGAAAAAAATTCTACATGTTCTCAAGTCAGCATACAATAAGATCCTCTGGGTACATGTGTCCCAAAATGTTTATTTTTTCTAAAATCTGGTAAATGTACTTGAAATGGCAGTTTTAGAGAATCTTTGCTGAAAACATAGTCAAGGAATGTAACCTACATTTTGAATTTTCAAAACTGTGACAAAAAGTTATACATTTCAGATTGCAAAGCAAAAAACATCAAGTGGAACATAATAGTGTTGAAGTGGGTACACCGAGGGGTACACCAAAGTGTGCCCCTTGCCCCAAACCACTATCATCACTATATGTACATTTCCAAAATCAATGTGTACGTAAGGTGAAGAAGCAATTCCAAAACATCTACCAAAAAAAGCTTTGATCCTTTCAATACAATATCCTAGTGTGCACCTTGCCTAGAACCACCATCATTACTTTATGTACTTTGGTACGTTGAAACCTCCTTTCATTTGCCAACAAGAAATCTTAAAATTTAATCAGATCACTATTAGTAGTAACGAGTGATCCCTAAATTGACTAAGTTTATACCCCAAGAAAGCTTGCACTACTAGTATATTGTAAAAAAAGGCCATTAATGGAGACATTTTAGTGGAAATTGCAACAAAAATTAGAATTTGATAGCAAATTTGCAACTTCCTTTACATTGGAATCAACATCTATTTAGTCAATTTTGTGATAGAATACTTCCAATAATCCTTCACAACATCTTCCAAAATCCTTTTAAAAAAATGAAATTCTATTATATTTATCACTCTCAAGGTAGCCAAAGTTAATACGTGTTGGTCTTGAAGGTAACATATTGCACTAAATTCCATAAACTAGTTCTAGGATCACTAGTAGTAGCTAAGGTAGGAGGTCCATTTTTAGTAAATTTTCCTTGAAAGACAAGTGGAATTGGCATCCAACCTAGGTCGTTTCATATTTGTTTAAAGCTTTGTATAATTAGTTGTGATTTTTTGAAGTTGCATAAAAGTGCATTTCAATGGGCTCTAAATTCGACCACCTCCTCAAATGTAGACTTCTTGTACATTGGAGGATGCAAAATGTACCTCCGAAGCTTGATTGGTTTTAGAGCATTAGATGTTTTTTGGACCATTTAGAAGATTGCGAGTTCCCGAGATGTGGGAACACATTGGGAACTCCTTGGAGTTTTCCACGTAGATAGTCTGATGTGGCAGAGAGACTGCCACGTCAGATAATACTAATAAATTATTTTTATTAACTATTAAATATTGAAAAAAAAATTGAAAAAAAAAAAGAATTGAAATCAGTTTTCATTTTCTTTATATTTTCTAAGATTTCTGGACTTTTTTTTTTTTTTTTTTTTTTTCTGAAATTAAAATTTCAAATGAGCAGTTGTTGGTTCCTTGCATAGGGAACAATTTTGGGAAATAACCCCGAAACAGTCTCCTGCAGGGCTGAAAAAACATCTAATGGCCTACTCCATTTTAGGACCTCCTACCTTAGGCACAGTAGCAAAACTCTGCAATGTTTGGGTACACACCTTATGTTATTGTTTAGAAATTGGGCCTCCCACATTTAAAGTCTTTTTTTTTTAACTTTCCATGTCAACATCCCCAAAATTGTATTTACAAATCTAGCCACTAAATCTTGGCATACCAAAGAGTGACTGCAGCTAAAAGAGTTCAATTTTTTTTTCTTTATCAAAGGAGCACCCACACCCAAATTCAGGTAAACTATGGACAATTCCTCCTGCCCAACAGTACGGTACCCATCATGAAAGATTTTGTCACTCATCAGGACAGTCACACTTCACATGGCAAGAACTATGACGTCCAATGATTCACATGACTCTTCAGTMATCTATTGTAACGGTATTCAGACTACTTTAACCCCTAAAGGTCTTTGACTATGCTTTCACCCAAAACGCTCCAAAATTGCCATTTCTAGTGCAAGTACCAAATTTTACAAAAAAAACATTTTTGGAAAAATGTAACCGTAGGAGGATCTTGTATCAAAATACTTTGGGAAGATGTGAAAAAAATTTCAGATTTTTTCACCATGTGGATTGCAAGATATCTATGTTTAAAGTGACAAAAATCTTTTTTGAGCCCTGCGAAAATCCAGGCAGCTGCATTTCAAAAGGCCACATTTGTATGAAAAAATGTCCAAAATGGTTGTTACTCTTTGGATTCATTCTTAAGGTCAAGTTGGAAACACTCTTAAAAATTTTCAATTTATTTGGAATTGTACAACATGTAGGAAAAAAATAGTATGTAGAAAGAAGTAGAGAATGATTCAAAATACTAAATTGTTAACAATTTATTTATGAAATTCAATTTTTTTTAAATGAATTGCCAAATAGAAAGGCAATTGGATTCTGCAAGCAAGCTCAACACAATGTAGAATGTGCAAAACTTTTCTAGAGTCCATATCATTTGCTGAATTGACCTGGACTACGTGACCATCACATTGATTTGGAGTTGTACTTAGAGTGATGATGACGGTTTTTAGAGAGGGTGCGATTTTAGGTGTAGTATCCACTTTTCTATCCCCAACTATCCTACAATTCTGAAATCAACTTTCATTTACAGAATGTAATTCATACTACATTAGAGAAGAAGGATATGTCCAATTGAAATGAAGCATCATCAAAGAACAAACATGTTTCTTCCCCAAAAAAATTCTTAGGTCTCCATTTGACAACAAGGTATTATTTATATATAGCACCCCTCACCATAGTTGGGTGTACTACTACGGTGGCAAGCACCCGGTCAATGCTCATGTTTGAACTCATGACCATCTCACTCACATGCCACGGGCTAAGCCACTTAACCAAGGCTACAAGTACCCTCATACCAAACACAATTAACACTTCTCCAATTCCCAAAATGACATCTACAAGCGATTTTCTCTTTTGATTTCTAGAACAAGTCTAGATTGAATTTTGACCAAGTGCAATTATAAAAACGCACTATTAGAAATCCACATTGCAAGAACCATTTCCAAATGATAGTATTGTGTTAAATCTTTGTTATTTTAAACAAAGTTGTGTTAAAAAAAATCTGCGTTATTTTAAGCACAAAACCATTGTCAAAAAAGGATTTTTCAGTGTGGATTTCTACTAATTAATAAAAATCATGCCAAGAAAGTGCACCATCAATATTTTGTCAATTCAAACAAAAGTTTCCATTTATTACCGTTCCTTCGAGGCTGAACGTGAGAGGGGGATCCGGATTTCCTGGAAACAGATCCTCTTTTAGGGTTTCCGGTGCATTGCCTGCTTCATCCACATCAGTTTCCAGCAAAATGGACTGATGGTTGAGGTATCTGCCCATGAAGGAGACTTTGGGCRGCGGCCGAAATGCYCGCTCCATGATGGYCTCAATGACTTCCATGGCCCATTTACTGATGTCAAAGTCCTCTGGAAAGAGACCCCCATCAACCCTTTCCAAAATTTCAGAATTTAGAGTAGATGTCATTGTCACCTTTTTTTGGTTTGGTCATTGCATGTATTCAGGTTTATTGGATTACCCAAAAGATTTGAAAAAGATTTGGTAGTAGATTATAAAATTGAAGAATATTTATCACAAGAAATCTAGTCAACTGAATAGAAACGTAAGAAGTTGTGCAATGAGTAGATATGTTCTTATAATGGTGGCTTGCTTTTTGAATAAACTACGTCCTAAGCTAAAAGTTCTCACATGAAGTTTTTGAAGTTTTTGTTGATGCAAAGCTTCCTCCCCTTTCATCTAGAACTAAGGAAGGTATGTTGTAAACAATCAAAGCAAAACATATAACTTCCCATCATGAATAATATGGCTCAAGATAATTATTTCAATCTTGTCTTTTGACTCAAGTGGAATGAGTCTTCAATATTGACCGTTACTACGATGACACTCCACTTGCATTGCTTGCAATACTACTATAATAAAAGTTCTAAGCATGTTTGGTGTTAGAAAAGTGATTAATTTTTTAAATGTCGAGAGGGTAGATTGTTCAAAAGATGCAATAAAACTCTTTGTTGTGTACCATTTTGAACGACGCACAAATACAAAACTTTCACAACAATTATTCATGAAGTCAAAGCGAGAGTTCAATGGAAAATTGAGTGACCGTCATCATAGTCGTCGCCATGTCCATATTTACATATAGAAGAGCTTCCCATAGAGATCGAGCAACTTGCCACCGTCTTTTTCAAGGCTGAGCCATTRATCTGACCTGCAATTTTCCCCCTCGAAAAATCACCAAATGCAAGCTCAGATTCTTGACACTGACAACAGTTCCACGGAGGCAGAACTGTTGTCTGTATGTGGAATTTGAATCGGAGGCAGAGAGAGAGGAAAACAATGAGAGCAGTGAGAATTCTGAAAGGGCAGGAAACGTATGCAAGTTGAGATTTGTGGAGGTTTGAGAGGAAAAAAGATATGTCGATTGATTGTCGTCACGGTCAGATCTATTTCACACCCCTTCGATCACACGGCATTGAATTGCTGTCGAGAGAATACGCAATGGGTTTGCAGGAAAATTATCCATTCAACAAAGTAAACATGATCACGGAAGCTAGATTCTCCCTGCAATGTTCACAAAAAAAAATACAATCCATCCAAATTTCAAAGATGGATCCCCTCCTGAGAAAAATCGAATCCAGTATTTCCGTAGACCCAATTCCTTATATAGTGCAAAATAGGGAATTTCAGAGCTTCAGTATGGAACGGATCACATACTCATTCGAGAGCTCTGTGAAATTGCGCACTTTACATTGCACGATTTTGGGTCTATGGATGTTTGGTACAATTTTTTTATTGAATTGGAGTACTGGAGTTGTGCCATCAGCGCAGTGATGATGCTTGGTAAAGTTGTGTCCAGCCGATCTTGCGCAGGATGTGCTCGCAAGGTGGAGTAAAAATTAATCATTTAATGTCCGTTCGGTAATCATAGATCAGTAAGACGAGCATTTTGAAATTCGCAACTAGAGCACGAATCTGAGTTTGACCGGAATGAGAGGGTTCCCGGGGAATTCTGGCATTGATAATGCAACTCCAATTCTACGTACAGGGGTGACTCAGGCGAAGTGCATTTAGCTGTACTGTTGTTAGTAATTTTGACAAATGCTGTTGTTTTCATTAATTTTACACTTACTTCCAAGCTTGTCGAAGGTTTAGTTCCACGGCAGTTACGATTTAGCACTCGTTGTCAGTGTCAACGGAGAGGACTATTCACGAAGCAAGAATATGTACCTGCAGGATGTAGCTAGAAGATAGCTTGAGCAACTGGAATTGGATGCCTCGGACAGCAGTCCTTGATTCTGGAACGGAGTGAAATGCACGCAGGGTTTTGGGTATAGTGTACTTATCTTTGCTGATATGGCGTGCTTGAGCATGCAGAAAAGGTTGGCAATCTCATAACCTTGAATGTGCGCGGGAAACACGAGTTTGAACGGGAATTTCCCCCGAAGACATCGTGAAAGTGCTCAAAGCTGGTGTACCTCAACTTGAGTTGGACCTTCATCAGCGGGAAGATGTCTGAAAACCACAACAACCTCCAAACATTTGCAAGTGCATGCTTGACCTAACGAATGCGGTATTCGAAGGGACCGTGGTCACCAGATTTGACGAGCTCCAGATTGAAGCTCGATCGGAGTTCTGCGTCTAGGCTGGAACTACTTCCAAGGCCAGATGCCAGAGTCCATTCAATTCCTTTCCTGACTAATCTTTAAGGACTCTGTCACATAACAACCGGAATCGATGAATTACAAAGCCTTTATTTGACCATCATCACGATTCCAAACCTTAGAGAGAGTTTTAGGCTTAGTCTCAGACTTGGATTTGGACTTGGGCTTGAATTTCCAGCAAGCTTTATTTCCAGCAGGGATCTTAAACTTGACCGAGTTGAAGACCCTCCATCTGGAGAGGTCCAACATCATGTGCCTAATCCAGCTCTTGAGAGTCTGACGCATTTGGAAGACCTAAATGTAAGCAACAACACGCCCACCGACCATAATCCAGACATGTTCGGAAGCATGCCCAACTTGACGGTAATGCAGATTTTTCTGAACCGGCTCACACGTGCTCTTAACTTCCAGCCTCTCAGATGTTGTGCAGAAAGCTTTGGGAACTCATTGCTTTGCTCTTTATAAAGTAACCACAAGTGAAGGACCAAGGCCTCAAGGACTAAGAAGATATAATTTGTCCTTTTAAAATTTTCAATGGTAATTTTGGGGTAGTGTAAAACAAATCTCAATATTTTACAAACTAGAGTCTCATAGAGAAATAAGTTGACATACTTGTTGCATTTTCCAATTTTCAAACTTTTTAATATGAGAGGTGCTTAAAGATTTATTTAGGAAATGTAGTCCTGTTCAAAAAAGAAGCAAATATAATTTCTTTACAATAAAAAGAATAGTAGAGATGAAGAAAAACAATTTTTGGGGCATTTCCAGTCTTTGGTTTGCACAAATAAACTAGGTAAAGTTGTAGTTTTAGCAAATTCAAAAATACAATGTTCAATTTGATTTGATTAAGAATACTAACTAATTAGAATGATTCCAACTTTTTGAAGATGATCCAAATGATATGCTAATAATATCAATTTTTAAATATCAATTGTTAGGTTTCAAAAATCATGCATAAATGTTTACAATTTTTGAAGGATCCAATTTGGTCAATTTTGGCTTTCTACTCCTTTTGTTTGAAAATGTGTAAAATTTTGAGAGAGGAAATTATTTCTCATTTAAAAAAATTAAAATAATGATAAGCTTACCTTAGATTTCAATATAATTTTATTTGGAGACAAAAAAACATTATTCAACTTTTTATATTTTTTCTTCTTCAAAAGCTGTGTTTTTTGCCTATAAGTTGATCATTTGAAATTGTTATAATCTACATTTGTAATGGTCAATATTTTCCAATTAATTCTATTCTTTCTTGACAAATTTTTTATTTATTTTTGTATGTTTAAAATTAAATATTTCAAGAAAATTTATCTGCAAAAATATATCAAAGTAGGATGATTTGTTAAAAAGCTCCACTGGCCTTGAGGGGTTAAAAAACAATCTTTCGAATTTAAGCAACAATTGATTTTTTTCACCAATGATTCTCTAAATAATGCATCATGAATTGTGTTGGAATTCCCTATCAATTTACCAAATTCATTCAAATGGAAACAAATCTGGCCATTTAATAGTTATAATGCATTTTTAATTTTTTGCCAATTAAAAGTGAGCATACCCTGGTCCACTTTCATCACATTGATTTGGTGGCATCTTCTTATTGTTACTAATGCTTAAGAGCTACTTCTACTTTTATTTTACACAATTTCTGTTCTTCTACTTTAGGGGTTGTATGGATTGAGTTTGTAGAAATTGAAGTTCCTTTGCAATATAATATCCCTAAGATCCACTGTATTTGACAAGGTATTTGAGGCTCATCTCCAAGATCCTCAACGCAAAAAATCAAGATTTGCAATAGGCACCCTCGTACAAAATTTTCAATAGAATAATCGTGAACAATTTTAGTTCAAAATCAAATTTTTGATGCTTAAAATTTACTTTAAAGACTACCATCAATTCAAAAAAACATCTAAAATAGCACTTGATAAGTTTTTTCTTAACTTYAAAGTTTAGACAACACCAAAATGTAATGCCTCGAGCATTTTGGAATTAGAGAATGCTATGAGTATTTGAAAGACAAAACATTGTAAATGGTTGCACCTAATTTTGATTCCTTTTCTAAAATTGCTCCCTACAAATTCTTGCTAAAATGCACTACCTCAGTTCATAAGTGCATAGGGTCACTTTTTGAACACCTATTTTTAGTAATTTAAAAACTCATAGTTTATTCACACAGTGTTCTAAAAATATACAAAGAAAGAATATAGGAAACTCTTCTAAAGTCCAACAAGACCCAACAAAAAAATTAGGCAACTAATAATAGTAATGATCAATTCGATTGCTTTTTTGGATGCATTAAAGTAAATTTACCTTATACCAGTAGTATAAATTATGCAAAGACAAAAATTGCACTCCTTGTATTGTGTTGTTTGATCTAGGACATTATCATAAAATGGTTTAGTTCTTCCACAATCATACCTCAAAATGCAAATTAATCATGTAAGGATGTGGCTTCCCATGACCAAGGTAGTCACCAAAATTTTATAATTCTCGGATCAATATATAATAGGTGCATTCTCTTTTTCTATAGTTAACACTGAAGTCATCCATTAGATCACTCTCGTCCGCAACATCCTTTCAGAGGGTTAATGTAGCCACACATCCAATCTTGTCCCTTTAACAAGCCCTCCCTCATGTACCAATGATGCACGTTTTCTTTTAGAATGTACGCCAGTGGTTCATGTAAACTCCAAAATTGGGTGCCCAGCAGGGCTATTTTCTTTTGGTTTTTTTGTGCCAGATTGCACCAAAAAAAATAATTTGGCTAAAACTGGCAAAAATAATGTCAAAAAACTTGGATGAAATCGCCAAACAACTTTGAATATAAAAAAAATCTTAGATGAAATTGCCAGATTGTGGATGAAAACCATATTATGCATCCAATATTTGGAAGAATGTTGTAATTTGGAGCACCACTATAACATTTTTGTATCGCCAGCACTTTGTAAAAAATGAAAAAAAAACCCTGCTAGGCACTAGAGTTTTTTTTTTCATTTCTTACGAAGTGCCAAAGTAGCGATATTAAATATTATATTGGTGCTCCAAATTACAACATTCATCCAAATATTGGATGCATAGTATGGTTTTCATCCACAATCTGGCAATTTCATCTAAGATTTTTTTAAAATTCAAAGTTGTTTGGCGATTTCATCCAAGTTTTTTGACATTATTTCAGGCATTTTATAGCCAAATTATTTTTTCTAGTGCAATTTGGCACAAAAAAAGCCAAAAAAAAAAGCCCTGGTGCCTAGGTGGAAAATAGGTCTGTCTACCTTATCACCAGTTCGAATCCAAACACCCGCGCCGCCTGAAAGTAGCGTGGAGCCCAAGTGCCCAACGCACCGACATACCGAACTTCCACGTTACCCCTCGAGCATCCATCCATCTCTCAGTTCATCCATCTCTCAGTTCATCCATCCTCCCATTCATCCATCCCCTCCCCCAAACCCAAACTCCCCTTTGGTGCTCGGACCTTGAACCTACCAGCCAACCGCCCAAGCCGTCCCGCCCGCACACGTCGACTACCGACCTCCTCCTCCAGAATTTCATATTCCCAGCGACCCAGTCCCTTCATAGAAACTCCCATAGGATGTGTTTTTTTGCTTCAAATTCCCGCATTCTGTTTTCTCTCAACTGAACTGTTTTGGCGATCTCGTTGCAACGCTTTCCATCGCCGAGCATCGAGCGCCCTCGCTCCGTCGCTTTGCGGACGCGGGGGTGTAAAGGAAGCGGGATCAATCCCGAGGGGATTCAACGGGGAGGTTCAGATTGGTACGAAACCCTAGGAATAGTTATGTGCATGTGTTCTTTGCTGGAGAGGCAGATTCATGATTTTGAGTAGCGTCGCCCACATTGTCGCCATAAAACTGCCACGATAGGTCGAAGGAGCGGGAGTAGAAGAATGGAAGGTAATCATAATCATCCACAACTTCACCCTTTTCAGCGGCTTTAATTGCCTGCAACATAAAAATAGGGGGCAAGGAAATGGCTCGTCTCCATAAGAATATTCCAATAAACTACACCTAATCCTTGCGAGCAAATCAAAGAGGATTCAAACTCACTGGAGCTGCATTATTTGGATACATCAATGCAAAAGTTATAATGGATAGTAAATAACCTAAATCCAGCAAGTTCTAATTTTGAGGTGGTGCACATCCTCAAAATTAATGCATAAGAATTACTTGTGCAAGACGTTAGGAGTGTCGCATGGAGATTTGTGTTGCACTTAGGTGCCTCTACCTTAGATCTACCTCAGAAAGCCGTGTCTTGGGACAAGGGCCASGTTCAAATGTAAAGAAAGAGACACCACTGCATCTCTTGCATTACGTAGCATGACATACCTGAACAGCCTGCATGGCAGACTTCCTTGCATGATCAACATGCTCCACCCGCCGTGAATCGCCATACATCTTCAWAGGGAATGTTGCAACATCACCAATGGCGTACACACCCGGGGCACTCGTCTTGAACGAAGAATCGACCTGCAAAGCAAGACAAACAGTTACCAGTGGGCTCTCCACAAAAATTACAACCAAGGGATTAAGCATTCTTAACGGGTGAGCTCTCATCATAGTATGCTACCCTACCTATACAGTACAACCATACTTCCCACTCCCACCAAATGTATCTAACTCGCGCATCCTTCCTGGTTCTTGCATTCTAAGACATAACAGCACTCCAACAAGTTGTGTCTTCAGGTGCAAACTACCATATAGAAAGAGGGTTCCCGCACAATAGAACAGAAACACAAACCTTAAAACCGCCCTTCTCCTCCTCCAACAAACCCTTGAAAGGTGCTAGTAGAGGCTTCGCACCAACTCCCACTACTACAAGGGTGCTATCCAACGATCTACCATCTTTTAATATCACTTTCGACACCTGCATCAAACAGCATCAGGTAYTCGAATTTATTAAAGGAATAAAGAGAGAAGAAAACGTCAGTTACAAGAAAGTTGATCGTCAATGACATCAACTACAGAACAAACATGTCGACATCTCACAAGAGTAGGAAAGCTCCCCAGGATCTCACATGGCCATTGTCATCTTTCTCAAAAGCAGTCACAGACGTTCCCTTKATGATGGTGACGCCTTTACTCTCATAGTAGCCCTCGTAAAAGGAGGCGAGTTCAGGCGTGAACAAACGGGGCACTGTGAACAAGAAATAGCATCATTTAGATTGAGCAAACTTCGTACCATTTTCTAGGCATGAACTTCGCACCCACCCAAAATTCAACCCGCTTCAGCAAAATTAAATTAAAAAAAATGTTGAAACACTCAAAACATAGTTTGTTGAGGATCTTACTGAAGTGCGGATCTGGGAACACCATGGTGACTTTAATCTTGTTAAGAGTTAGGCATGCAGCTAATTCCAGTCCAATGTACCCGCCTCCAACAATCACCGCATCACCTCCCTTGAAAGCTTTGATAGCTTCTACAAGTTTATCGGCATCATGCACGTCTCTCAGGTAAAATAATCCTTTGGCATCAGCTCCAGCAGTTTTGAAATCCGCAAGGTTAAGGAACTACATGCAAGCAGACAAGTTAGACCTTGTACACTCAAATTGCTGCTCATTTCTTCTTCTTCACTCTCAGAATAACTACACTCGACAACAGAGAGTTTGACCAACACCAACCCTACGCGAAAGAATCACTGAGAAGTCACGCGAGAAATGACAGCTCACTCACCGTAGARCCTGTTGCAATAATTATATTCCCATACTTGTAAACATCCCCTTTATCAGTCGTCACGGTCTTGTTCTTCACATCAGCCTTCACAATCTCAGTCTCGAGTTTTAGTTCGATACCTGTGCGGATTCAGATTATAAGTTATTGGAATTAGGTGCAGCCAAATGATTTTCACTGGCAGGAAACCTATATTTCTGAACTTAAATGCAGAGGACGAACTGGGACAAACCTTTTTCAGCATACCACTCGGGTAGATGCTTCTCTCCTCCACTCCCCACACACACATGGAAACCTGGAAGCCTGGCAGGTGCTGATACAAAGCAAAAAACAATACCTTTGTTAAAAACAAAACAAACTGCTAACGGTACACAAACCACACATAATTGGATACGGATCACAGTCAATGGCATCCCTTGCAGCTGCAACAGGAACCAATATAACTGGCTGTAAGAGACRGACATAATATACTGAAAATCAGGCTTCTTCTAAACATTAATGYCGCGCTATCCTTTGATTCATTGTAATGCCGCCCTTCATTTTTCCCCTCTTTCAATCCCTATTCTACACTGTATTTGAAATTAAATTCAACTTGTTTTTTTGAGTGACGACAAYAAGGCATAATAGCATGCACTCTAATCACTTGAGTTGTATTCTCCCTTTAATTAAATTTTAAGCCCACCCATGTACTTCTAGTCATCATATTTGCATGAATTTAAGTTGTATTGAGTTGTCTTCCTGCTATATTGAGGCTTTGGAGTCACCCTCACACCTCCAAGTTGCAAAGAGGGGTAAAAAAAATTTAGCACTATGTGAGGTGCAAAAACATTTTGATCCCTCTTTGCATCTTGGAGGTGCAAGGGTGGCACCAAATCCTTAATATAGAAGGAAGATAACTCATTGTGATTATAATGCATGCAATCATGCCTCGTTGTCCTTCCAGAAATATAGCAATTTGAATCAAAATTCAAATTCAATATAGAATAAGAATTGAAGAGGTCCCAAATGAAGGGCAACATTTCAATKATTTAAGGATAATTCTAACATGATGAAATTTTCATGGAGTTGGCGAATACACTACAATGTGGACTCAAGCGCTTGCACCAATTTCAAGACGTGAATGGAAAGAGATCCTGAACCCAACTCATACCTTCAGGAAACAGATAAGCTTTGCTCAGGGCAGGTCGCTCATAGGGTGCCACCTGTCGTGCGAATATACTTTAAATTAGCTGCCGAACAATCTAAACAAGTAAATACTGCACCGTATTACTTACGAAATATATATTCTCGGCTTATGAGGGCTGACTTCTAAATTCTAACAAGAGAACCGGGAAACAATTGCACATGCATAGCTTAAACAGCATCTTATCCCCTGATTGGTATTAAAAAAACACTGAAAATAATTAGCAACCTAATCAACGATGTCCTCGGTTAGCCACAACCTTTAMAAGTACGCTCTACAATCAACCAGAGAACGAAAACAGGAGCAAGCAATCGACTAAATCAGCCATTTACCGCTTCTTTAGAGAAAATTGTCAACTCTCCAGGTTGCAGTCCTAGTTTCACAAACTCCCGAGCGGCATAGCCCTGTAGAGATTACGACACTCCACAGCTTGAAAACTTTACCTACTACTCAATATACAGCCCTTAATTGCAAGTCARAAAAATGGAGGCACATCACTATCGCAGGAACTAAATCAAACGTGCGATCCCAAAAATTCAAACAAATGTATTACATCTTCCTAGGCAAGGGACTCCTCTGCTGAACCCCGCTTAGGACTCAGCGTACTGAACAACACAGTACTCATCATCTCTCGTGTAACGAGAAAACACTAGAACGATGATATTAAAACAGAAGTTCGGGTCTACACAATCGCTACGAAAGATTTACCCCAGCAACACCGCCTCCCACCACTATGTAATTGCGCAATATAGCTGCCATAGTGAAACTTTTCAGAGTCCTGCACAAGCATCAAACCACCGAAAGATAGTAAGCTCAGGACATAGGCAAATTGAGAACCAATATTATCCATCATCACCCTAACAAATACCAACGGATWATCAAAAGTCGGATGGACCGTGGACATCAATTGCTCGACTAGAAACGGGCACTGGGATACATGAACCCTAAAAAGCTCTCATCAGTCGCTCAAGGTCATAGAATAGTAGAATATTCTAGGCATATCAAATGCACCACATGTCGGTAGGGCTACACAGATMACGAAAGCTCACGGATCCCATTCCTTTCAGGAAACGCTATGCGCTCATGAGAGCTACTCTATGAACGAGCAGAAGAGTTTTTGAATTCTAACGAACTTCGTAAAAAAGTACCTCAGAATATCATCAAACAACACATGAATCTAGAAGGAAATCAAGTTCAGCCTGAATCCCAATGGCGAGTACAAAAAATATCAAGAGCAAGACGAGCGACGACTCAAGTACGCGAAATTCTTGAGACAGTTAGAAGAAAATCCTTCTACTCTCTCCACTAAAATGACTAGGCGAGATTCCTCCACAGGATATTCTGCAGTCATTTCAAGAATGCTGTGGAATTCTAACAACGCCCTAGAACTTCTACTAATTGCTTTCGCTCTCACAAGAACTGAATCCAAATTCTTAATTCCAATAGTACTCTCTCCGTGAATCTTACTCTAAAAGAGACTCTCAAAGATCGAAATCGCTTGAAATTCCACTAAGCCTCTCCTGGCTATACGAACCAAGCCAACAATTCTAGTCAAATTCATTTCCAAGAAAAGGCAATGCAACCCGTGAGGTGAGGAATCCTTTTCAATCCTAAAACTTCCAGCAACAGCAAAGCAAATCCCAAGAAAAGACACTCCCCCCTTAAACCTACGGATCGTCACAACGAACATTGCAAAATGAACCAAATCGAGCACCGAAAAGCTCAACAGAAAGAGCGGAAACTATACTCACCAAAACTGAAGTGGATCCAACTCTTGTAATTGGCGAAACTGCGAGATGGAGGGGCGCAATCGATTCACAAAAAAAGCCACAGATTTGCACGATAACTTACTGTACTGCGTGAAAGAGAAAAAGCCTCGTCGACTGGCAAACGTGGTGGACGGGGGGGCGTCTGCAGTGCGAACTTAGGGAACAGGAGAACTTTGGAGAAGGTTTCTGTAAATGTGACCTTTTGCGGAATGGGAACTTGATTGGGAACGTGAGGAGGCACGAAAGTCTCCTTGCAACTTCGATGGTCCCAAAACGAAACTGAACAAGTCTCTGAATATTATCCCACGTTGGATACGACTTGGTTTGACTGATGGTTACATGACACGTGTCGGAATGCTCGTGGAACAGAAAACTGTATTTGATAGACAACATATGGAGACATATATGGTAGAACCACCCATTACCAACCACTTAAGCATTATGTGCATATCTAGAGCAGTAGAGCGCGAGAAGGCAATGTAAATTTCCTACCTTGTAGAAAGATTGAAATCATGGGGATTGCAATTTTTTTGGTAATTTTCTGCCTTGAATTGAGATTACTGTAAGTTTAGGAAGTCAAAAGTTGATCTAGACCCATCTCCAACACATACTCTTTCATAACTACTAATTCAAAGACTACTTTGCTCTCAAAACCAAGCTTATGTATCATGATTCTAATGGTTAGAAGATGGTCAAAAACTAAGACTTCATGGTCCAAAATCAATCATAATCTCCGTTGAATGTTCTAGTACCTATACACTGGCCATAGGGGCCTTGTTGGTAATGGGTGGTTCTATCACAAGCCATGAAGGCACGTACAACTGATCAAACAAGCAGTTCTAGATAGGATTTGGAATAGTGTAAATATTTTGTGGAGGTGCAAAGATAGAAATGATTGGGATTGCAAAAAATTTGGTAATTTTATCACTTGAACTAAATTACTATGAATTTTGACAAGTAGCAGTTGGTCAAGACCCATGTCCAATGTTTAGACTATTTTTAAAAAGCTCATTTAACCCTTGAATGTCAAGAAGGACAATTTGTGCCTGCTAGATGACAGAATCTTCCTATGTGAAACAAGTGCAACTATTCGTTCTTGAAATTTTGTGTGAAAAAGGGATATCTTCTATTGTACTTTAACTTCCAATGAGTGCTTTTGGATTCTTTTTGAACCAATGATTCCCATGGTATCAAAATAGAAGATTTCCACGGTCACCAGTTTGTCCTTTAAGGGATAAGAGATTAATTCTTGTTCACTTTGGCACTCGATACTAGAGATATGTGTTTGTGACAAGAATGGAGGAATTGATGTTCAAAAACCACGAATTGCTGGTTGGAATTTTTTTAAATCTCTTTTGAATTTAACCCCGAGAGTTCTTTGACTATGTTTTCACTAAGGACACTTCAAACTTCCATTTCTAATACAAGTGCCACATTTTTAAGAAAAATAAAAATACTTTCGAACATTTGTAATTGTATGATCTTGTAGTATGTTGGTTTGAGAAGACGTAGAAAATTTCAAAAATTTCAAAAATTTCAAAAAATTGTGCAGATTTCAAGATATTAGTGTTTGAATTGACAAAAGGTTCATTTTTGGCTAGCAAAAATAGAGCAGCTGCACTTCACAAGGTCACATTTGTATGAAAAAATGTCCATGTTGGCAGACATGTGCTTCTTTTGATTCATTCTTCAAGGCAAGTTGGTTTCATGCTTTAAAAAATGCTTTGGATCATTCGGAATTGTACAACATATTGGAAAAAATAGTAAATAAAAAGAACTAGATAAAGAATATAGAATACAAAATTGTTAAGAATTTAGTTATGGAATTAGAAAATGCCAATCTCAATGGTTGTAATGTTGTAATAAAAAATCTACATTCTACAATCTTATTTTTTTCAAGAAATTTAAATAATTTAGTTAACTCCTAAACGACTTCAAAGTTTATTTTAGAGTAGAGATTCCATAAGTGCCTACAAACAAAAAATCCTCATAACTCTCATCTCATTAATTAAAATGGAATGATTCAAAGCTTTCCACATGTATGTAAATGTAAAAAAACAATTTCAAATTTTTGTTTCTAGACAAAGTTTGTTTTTTTAAAATCTGCCTAGACTATTCGACTGAAAGAAATCAACTACATATCATAAAATAACTTTGTAACCACGTAGTCTATAGTTATGAAAATTGTTGGGCCTTAAAAAAAACCTTGTCCACATGTTGTGTGAAAATTTAAAGAAAAAAAACAAAAATTTCTCTTGTAGTGGACTATCCAAAATTGCTATGTGGCTAAAAAAATTTAGTTTGGTCCTTGAGTGGTTTAAACCTCCTATTGGTTGATGGAGGTGGTGGTTGGTAATAGGTGCCTCTGTTATAGGGTAGTCTACAAAGAGTCTTCCCAATAGCCCATCCTTGTAAGTTAAGCCAATGCGTTGCTTTTCTAGAGCATCATAGCGGTACTTTCATATTGTGCCTAGTCGTTATGGCTGTTAAAAAAATATTTCCAAAAATAGATGTAAGAATTTTTAGAAAATTATTCAAATTGAAACTTTTTGTATGGAAAAAAATCTTATGAAATATTTTTAATTTTAAGCATCTATTAAGTTATTAACCCCTAAAGGACCAAACTGCGTTTTCTGGCAATATAGCAATTTTGGGCAGCTCACTACAAATGAAGTTTATAGTTTTTTTCTTTGAAATTTGCATAAAACATGTGTCCAAGGAGTATCTTTAAGGCCCAAGAATTTTCATGACTTTTGACTACATGGTTAAAAAGTTATTGCAATATATGTACTTTTCTTTGATCTTCGGGCAGTCTAGGCAGGTCTAAAGAAATGACTTTTTTCAGAATTAAAAATTTGAAAATGATTATCTACAACTGTAAGTACTCCATTTTGATGAGAAGCTTTAAATTACTCCATTTTGATCAACGAGTCAAAAGTTATGAAGAGTTTTTGTTTGCGGGCAATCATAGAATCTCTACACTAAAATAAACTTTGAAGTCCTTTATTTAACTCATTTTTCAATAATTTTGAAAAAAAATCAAAATGTTGCCAACTTGATCTAAAGAATGAATCCAAAGAGTAACAACCATTTTGGACATTTTTTCATACAAATGTGGCCTTTTGAAGTGCAGCTGCCCAAATTTTTGCACGGCTCAAAAAGGGATTTTTGTCACTTTAAACGCAGATATCTTGCAATCCACATGATGAAAAAATCTGAAATTTTTTCCGCATCTTCCCAAAATATTTTAATACAAGATCCTACGGTTACATTTGTCCAAAAATGTTTTTTTTTCTAAAATTTGGTACTTGCACTAGAAATGCCAGTTTTGGAGCGTTTCTGGTGAAAGCTTAGTCAAAGACCTTTAGGGGTTAATGGATGGATGGGAAAGTTGACCTAACCATTTGGTACAATAATTAACACTAATAACAACTAAGTATAATGCTTAATGTGTTTTTGCTGACCCCTTCTTATTAAGTGAATGAAGATTCTAATAATTTTTTAGCATGCATTATTTGGAAATTCTATGAATAAGTTTATTAATTTTTAATGTTGATCCTAAAGGACCAAACATTGTTTTTTGGAAACTTAGAATTTTTGGATAGCTCACTTAGAACAAAATTTTAATTTCTTTTCTTTGGAATTTTCAAAAAAGATGAACTTAAGGAGTAGCTTTAAGGCCCAATAATTCTCATAACTATTGACTTTATGGTTAAAAAGTTATTATATGATTTACAGTTTTTTCTCAATTGGGTAGCTTGGGCAGTTCTTACAATTACTTTTTTAAGAAACAAAAATTTGAAATTTGTTTTGAAGTCTTTTAGGAGTTAATTATATTTTTTAAATTTCTTGAAAAAAATAAAATCTTAGGATGTAGATTGTTTAATACAACATTACAACCATAATTGAGATTGGCATTTTTCAATTCCATAACTAAATTGTTAACAATTTCCTATTTTAAGTCATGCGCTGTTTCTTTCTATTTTCTATTTTTTCAAGAATGAATATGAAATTTTTAAAAATGAAAAAAAATATATATGTATTTCCAACTTATTTCTTCAACATATTATGTAGAGTTGTAAGTTATAGGATCTACTTATTTTTGGGTAAAATGTTCGAAAGGTGAAATCTAACCATTTGAAAAAAACTCAGAATACCTCTTTTTGAAATCCAAACTTCATGATCTTGCAATTGGTAAGGATTTTCAGTTTGAAAGTTTAGCCACAGGGTGTCCTCTGACAAGTTAACTATTTAAAGCATCTTATAGTTGGATTTGTTAAAAAAATAAAAATAGATGAAAAGTTTAGCTTTGCTTTGGAGACTATTAGTTTTGGGCCTCTAAACAGAAAAGAAATTTAGAGGTTAATATAATGTTTGCAGGTGTACAAAAATCAACGCTAGGGACTTAGGCTCCCATATTATAATATTGTGCATTTTTTGTCTTCAATATGCAGGTTTTAATGTTATTTTTTGGGTCTAAATGTAGGTATTTCATTTTGGGCAATGATGATTATATGTACCTTGAAAATTGTACTTCTTCCATAAATCATCATTGCCCTATGGCAATCAAAGAAGTTTGCCTCCTAGAACAAAATGTGATTCTTCCAAGGACTATGACAATTCAACAAATTTTGTAAATGTCGAGGTTGTAAGCTTGATGCATCTTCACTTGGAGCCTCTAAATTAACACTTCAAAAAAAAAAAACTCATCTAAACTCAAATTTGAAAAGTCTCTCAAAACCATAAGTACCCACAAACTAAAACTCCTCATAACTTTCATTTCATTAATCAAAACGGAATGATTGAAAGCTTCCCACATATACATAAGTTTAGAGAATCAATTACAAATTTTTATTTTTTTGAAAAGTGATTTTTAAAGAATTTTTTTGAGTTGCCTAGGCTACTCGCCAACTAATGAAAATCACATTTCATACAACAACTTTTTAACATGTAGTCAATTATTATGAATACTATTGGACCTTAAAAGGTACTCTTTGGGCACATGTTGTGTGAAATTTTCAAAGAAAAAAAAAAAAAAATTCCATTTTTAGTGAATTGCCTAAAATCGCTATGTTGCCATTTGCCAAAAAAGGCAGTTTGGGCATTTAGGGGTTAAACTAGTAAAATCACCTCTAATTTCTCTTTTCAATTTTTGAATAGTATACCTCAAAGTTCAATACAATTTTTAGACCACTGATAAGAATTCCAATAAAAGAATCTCTTAGGAGGTAGAATATAAACATAGATCATSAAATATTATAATTTATGGCTTGATAAAATTCAATCCTAAAAGATCTTCATTTTTAGAAGTTTTAATTTATATTTCCTTTACATTTAGTTTTAGTTTGTGGGTAGGTATAGAGTCTCTTTTCATACCTATGGTAGTATTACTAGGCACTTACATAGTAGAAATGTAAGCTTTGATTCTATAAATTTTTATTTTTTAGAATATAGGAATTTAAACAATTTTGTTTTTGTTTTTGTGTTTGTCATTTAAATCATTCTAATGTTTTATGTCTCTTTAGAAATAACTGTGTAGATACACCTATTGTGGATTGTAGACTCACATACAAGTGATCATGGAAACACCCAAAAGCAACTAACTGGAAGCCTATATCACACGTAAGAGATTGATCAACGCAAAAAAAAACCCACATGACCATGACAGCTTCTTGCAAACCCACCTGTCTACTTAGTGTCCAACTACACTTGGATTGTGGTCTTTTTTTAGATGTCACTAAATAACTCCTGTTACTTTTAGATATGTCTATCATAGTGTAAAGTTAGCTATTGAATAAGCTTAYGATGGCAATGAGGTGAAAAGAAGACAACTTGATGTTCCAAGTTCAATTCGGGGTTCAATTTCTCCCCCCTCCCCCTTTGAAAGAGCCAAAAGCCGTTGATTTGAGTTCAAATTGTTTCCCACCTCTCCAAATGCTATCAATCTTTTAGAAAATAAAAGCTGTTGATATTCATCATATAAATGATCTTGACCATCCAAATATGGATGCGGATACAAAAATTGAATTTTGAAATACAGATATTATCCCATAYGGATTGCATTGCAACTACTTTCTAGAAAATACAAGTAGAAGAGGTGTTGGAGGGTGAAATTAAAACACGTGATAATTAATTTAATTGAACACTTGTTTTGAGCTCATAGCAAAATGACAATGTGCGCAATAACTGCCTTTCCCAAGCTTACTATGCACTGAAAAGAGGCGACACAATTGGCTTGTGTCCTCCCCCTGGCATTGAATTTTGGGAGTCGTTGATTGTAAAAAAGGGAAAATGGACCCCCCTCGAGCGCCACCGATTCTGCCCAAGAATTCCGCTCACTGAGGGTCGTTGATGGGTTATTTTCATAAAAGTGACAGACCCAACTGCTGTAAGTGTCACGTCGACAGATCAGAAATTCCGCACCGTTGATTCAGTGCTCTAGAATTTGGCTGTTGATCTACTCTTCGTTATTTCAAATTAGGGCTTGA
Organism: Pleurozium schreberi; assembly: GCA_006891605.1. Classification (NCBI taxonomy): domain Eukaryota; kingdom Viridiplantae; phylum Streptophyta; class Bryopsida; order Hypnales; family Hylocomiaceae; genus Pleurozium; species Pleurozium schreberi. Next base: position 23,591 of record VACF01000002.1, read on the forward strand.
AATTCACTGTTGCTTGGCCTCCATTTTGCAATTTTGATTTATGAGCGCCTTCGTTTTCTTGGGAGAATCAAGTTTTGGGGCGTATTCGTCGGGTTCAGCACCTCCTTCACTCATAATTTCAGGAGCTTGCTTCACTTGTTTCTTTGTGTGCTTCTTTTTTCATTCTTTCCGGGAAAACTTGGCGTCTTGCAAATATGAATTTCTTTGGAGCTTGCCCGTAATAGGCTGTAAGAAGCATTCGTTGGTTGTGGGCTGATTCTGGGTTCTCAATTTTTGATCTGTAGTCGTTGTACATGTGGTATTCATCTGCTTGTCGAAACGCCAAATGTCAGTTAGAGAGGAGCGCGCTTTGGGAATACGTGAAGTATCTGGCTCCAACTGGGAATAATTCGCTAAAGAGTTTAACCAAATCTTTGGTCTTCTATCTTCAATCTTTTTATCTTCAAACTTCAAACTTCAATCACGTCCCCGTTGGCCTATCATGTGGTGGTTGTAAAGGGCCAACGTAAGGGTGTGTGATAAGAAACAAGGTCTGGGACGGGTAAAACGAGACAGCCAACATGAGTGACCGTCTGGATGATGGGATCCTAAATTTCAAACCCACAGTGATCAGGAGGCGCCTTTCACCAGTAGGAACAACATAAAAAATCGACCATGTGGGCCATTAACCCCACTTTGTTGCTACAAATACAAAATTGAGTGTTTACTGGATAACCACGGCTTGCAACAGGTTTACAATGTTAAAATCAAAATTGCAACTAGCCTCCAAAACTGGATAGGAATAACAAATAAAAACAACTCTATCGAACCACAAGTCACAACACACACAATTCCTCCAACGGTCTTCAAATCTCCAAAGTCTTGGAGTCTTGGAGTCTTGGAGTCTTGGAGTCTTGGAGTCTTGGAGTCTTCCTTTACCCAAGAACTTGAAGAAATCCCAACTAGTTTCAAAAGAAACTTTTGTAAATAGCAGCTGCCTTCGAACTAGTACCACAGATGTTCTACAAAGTCAAATGATAAGTGCTATAACATTTTGAAAAGCTAATAAGATAGTCTAACACCCTTTCAAATCTCAAATCAATCCAACATACTGTCTAAAAGTTATGGACAATCAAAGTCTCAGCCTTCTCAAATGAAAGGCAGTAAACCTCTTCTATCTCAAACTCTTATATCTCCTTCAAATTTCTTCCAATTCCCAAGTTTTATAACTTTTTAAGAAGCTGTTTCCACAAAATTACTTTTCCTAAAGTTTTAAACTATTCTAAACTATTTTCCAAAAATCTTAGACAAGCAAAGTCTCAGCCTCCTTTTTAGAAAGGCAGCAGACTCCTTATCATTCAACAACTCATAACTTTTAACTTACAACTTCAAATGCTTTGAGTTTAGTGTTTATAGAAAGATATGAAAAACTTATCTAATGCCTGAAAGTTTCAAAGAAAGAAGATAAAATTGCAAACTGTGGTGGTTGCTCGAATCTCCGCTCCTCTTCGATAGATGGCAGCAGACCTTCTTTCAATCACATGCTTATAACTCCTCCCTCACAACTCCAAATCGAGCAAAAGAGATGTTCAAAAAAGCGCAATTTTATAAGGAAGAAACCCTTAAATTTCCAATATCAAATTCTTCTTACAACAAGACTTCTCATTGATCAAAGTTTCGGCTCTGTACACACATTCTCCAAAAAACCCAAAAAAACAACTCTTTTTTTTTTTCCACCCCACAACCCAACTTGGGAAGAGAAATAACATCCTACCAAGCCTCAAGACCCCTACGGTAAGTAGGATTTGTCCCTATCCACCACACATGGGCCTCCAAACAACCAATGGTCCAAGGAAAAACAACCAAAGTAAACTACTTCTAAACTCCCACTCTTTTACTTTCTAACACACACATATATCATCAAAAACTTAAATGTGATACTAAACTCCAACCTTCATCCAGTGGAGGTAAAAATTGAAGTCGATGAAGAGTACTACTCCACATCTACTAACTCCATAAAAACCCTCCAGTTCGACATATTGCAATCGAACTCCAAATCCAAACCAAAATTCTAAAACTCAAAGGAATATGTCGAACTGATGAAGTTTGTCTAAGGCTTTCACCTTAAAAACAATTCCATCGCTAACAAGTGTCACCTTGAAGGCTTGAAGCTAATGGAAGCGTCATCGATAAGTTTCTCCTCCAAATCAAGAATCTCCTCAAACGTATAATATACACATGTTTTAAATACTGTAAGTATTTCCAGCATGAGACCGCATTCCGAGTAGAAGACCTTTGAGGTAAATTTCTTGAAGTTTGATCTGAATTTGAGCTTTGTTTTGTTGCTTTTCTGGAGTGCATTTTTAGGTTTTTCGATGAGTGCAGCTATTTTGATGTCCAATTGGTAGCATTCATACAAAAGATAGGAAAAAAACTGGATATGATTTGGATTCTAGCAACAATCTAGTGAAAAGCTATGCACTGAAAAGGTGTTAAAGGGCACCTCAAGTTGGAGGTGGGATTTTGTATTCAATTGCTGATCTATTTGCATGGACATGTGAGGCTAATTGGCCAAAGGCTGAAGGAATTGGATTTAGTAGCTGCTGAAGCTGGGCAGGCATGTAACCACTTCTTCCCCCCTCTGTTTTGTTATTTGGGTTTGGGAATTGAAGTTAGGAAATGTGTGATTTCTGTCTTCAAATCCTAAATCCATCTACCATCTTCGATTTGTGAAGCTAAACCCTGGTTTTTTATTCTTGCAGGAGGGCTAATTGTGTACAAGCGCAAGTTAGGCACCTTAGAAGTAGCTTAGTAGCAGTGAGGTATTAGTTCAAGTAGTAAAGTGTTAACTTCAGCTATTTTAAGCTATTTTCAGAATTTTCTTGTGCTAGGCAAGAATCCAATGTAATTTCCTTGATTGACAATGAACAATCTCTTCTTTTGCTTCACAATGATTATCCATGGACTACTTGTTTTGTTGCTTATTGTCTCATTGCTGCTGAATGGTTTGCTTGTCCCTTGTTTTGCTTGTCAATGTTGTAGAGTTTGATAGTTTCCTTTTTCATTTCTTTTTGAGCAGGGTTTTAAAAATCTACCCCTGTCTCTTAGTTGGCGCCCCCTATGTCTCAAGTTCTTAAAGGATCCGCAAGGAAAGGCAAAGGGAAAATGAAATCTGAAGACATTGAAGCAATGTAGCCACCTTTAGTTTCATAGCAACCATGTCCTTCTCAGAAAGTACTTGTTCTTCAAGAGACTCCTGCTTCCCAAATGCCTCCTCCTAAAACCCAGAAGCCATCCACTTCAAAGTTGAAGGTTGTCAGGAAGCCTCCAATTCAGAAACCTGTGGCAAAGATTCCTGCCCCTAGGAAAGCACGAGCTCCTATTCCTCCAAAAGAGATGGAAGTCAGCGTCACTATTTCTGTGGGCAACGATGACATACCAACTGAATTACTTGAAAAGGTCGATGACTTTCTTCAAAAAGAGTGTTTGTTAGGTTTATGCTCTATCGAGCGTCGCAGTGGCTTGATGAGGCGTCATTTGCAGATGGTGTGTAGACTTCTCACCTCTTCTATTGCGATGGTCAGCAAAACTTTGAAGCGTTACCTTGGATGGGATGATCCAAAAAAAGCGCTACGTGGGCACCACATTCTAACAAAGGCTCTTCGCAATATCGGTCTGCATACTTACATTGGAATGCTTGGTTACTGTAGCAAGGACAAAGGGCAAGACCACTTCAAATGCATCCAAAAGAATGTCACCGATGCACAATTGAAGGAAGGTGAGTTAGTATAAGTCCTTGCAAATCAATTTTGAGCTTCAAATTCGGATTTTTGGGTAGAAAATAGTACTAAAAACCTTCAAAATGGCCAAGGTAGACACCTAATCGGGGGCAGGTTAAAAATAGTAAAATAATTTTAAAAATTTTAAAAAAATTACTCAATGTCTAAAACTATTTCATGTACCTTCATTCCAAATTTCACTCCAAAATATCAAACTATGCAAAAGTTATGAGCAAAAAGTCACCTATCCAAGGGCAAGGGGACAAAAAATAGGACAAGTGTTTCTTGCAATCACCCAAGTATGGTACTCCTTTTGCCAAGAATCGTATTGTTCTTAGTCGCAAGAACTTGATTGAGCGAGCTGCTACATTTTGCAGATTCAAACTCCGAAAACAATTAGGGAGCTCTCTTCCGGGAACTCTCTTCCGGGAACTCTCCTCCCTATGCTTCAATCAGGACAATATATTCCATCTGCTTCTTGGGTTCTTCCAACCCGCCAAGGAGGCATGGAGTTCACGAGGGCAACTGTGTTGTGGAAATGTATGTTGAATCCACAATCCGTGGAGATGGATGATGTCACACAGATTTTCTTTGAGTACACCAACCCCGGATCTCGGCTAGCAAACTTGGGTCGCCAACATCTTGCTGCAGAGCTTGATGAGGCACGTGAAGGTGCACCTCATGAGTACAATATTCCAGGTATCTTCTTTCTCTGCCTTTTTTCTTGTTTTCATATTTCTAGTACTTCATCTTCATCTCTGTTAATGTTTTTCTTTGTTTTGTGTTCTTTTCTTGTAGGTGACATACATATACCACCGGTGCATGAACCAGTGATTGTTCTTGATGCATCTCAAGACAATCTGCTTCTCCACAATGACATGCTGGAAAAAGATCCACAACAGTCACTTACAACAAGATGCCCTGCCATGTTTATTCTAGTGGTGTATGGAGATCGTGATGTTGCCAATGATCTCACAGTGTAGTTTTTGGCTTGGGGAACTTTCTACATACAAACTAATTTTGACTAAGTTTTGGGGTTGCAGAACTTTGTGCATTTTTTGTGATGTAGATGGACACTCATTTTTTGCCTTTTCCCTTCTCTCATAAGCATAGTCATTCACTCAATGTTCAAACTTCTTGTTTGTTCGAAATCTGAAATTTTGAAGACTTTCCATCATGAATTTTTATCTCAAATCTGAATTTTTTTTGAAACATTCTCGAAATCTGAATTTTTGGAGATTTTGCAAAAATTTGAAATTTGTAAGTTGCTTGTTAAATTTGAATGTTTTGAGTTTTTCATAAAAATCTGAATTTTCTAAGTTGTTTCTTAAAATCTGAATTTTTTGAGTTTAGTTGAAATCTGAATTTTTTGAGTTTTGCACACCAAAGTATCACTATGCACTGAAAAGTGGCTGTACCAGCTAGCCAATTTGAATTTAAAGTTTCCTATGTTTCAATAAAGTTTAGTAGTTCTATGAAATAAAGAAAAAAAGTGGCTAGGGCAATTAACCCCCTTATTGCCCCTTTAGAAAGTAAATGTAAAAACCGCCCCCTATTTTGTACCACGTGTAGTCACTCTAAATTTTTTATTTTTGACTATTTGACTTGTAGTGTGAATATAGGCAACTTGTTGAATAGTTTTTACATTTGTAAAGGTTAATAGGCTAATTGTTAGATAGATCTAAAAGGTCTAATAACAAAAGATATGAGTAATGGCCAATTGACTTGGAGATTGTTCACAGTGAATAGTTGTCTAGCTGATTAGATATAGCCAAAAACAATTTGTCATTTTCTATCTATCTATCTCTCTTTCTCATTTTTTCTCTCTCTAATTTCTTTAGAAGTCAAGGTGTCTTCATTTTTTTCTTGGGGTTTTCTTTATAACACTTGAGGGTGATTGCAAGAAACACTTGTCCTATCCAAATGAGATGAATCAAAGCATTCCAGATATACGAAAGTATAATCTACGAGGAAAAAAAAAAAAAATTTAAATTCAAATTTTTGCAAATTTTTTTTGGCTGCTCAGTCTCCCTAGCTTTGAGCTTATTTGGGCATAACTTTTGTTCCCGGGCACCGATTGAAAAAAAAATTATATTCCCACGAAGCTCATCAGTTTTTCTATCTCCAAAAAAAGTTTCAAAAAATCACATAAAAAATTCAGCCTGTAGGTACCTGCCCGAAATCTCATTTGTCCCTCGAGGGGACAGCGGTCCTTTAGGGGTTAAGTAATGACCTATAAGGAGTCTTTCAAGTAAAATTTTACTTAAAATACATATTTTTTAAGTAAAATTTTACTTAAAAGACTCCTTATAGGTCATTATTTAAAAGACTATACTACTAGGACTATACTTAAAACACCCCCTTCTCTTGTAGTGTATGAAAGCAGGATCAAGATATTGCCCAAATTAAGCACGCTCTTACAAGTCCATCTTCAACATACAAACTCTAATCATGGTTAGTTTCAAACCCAACCAAGAGTTAAGCTGAGTTGCATTATTGGAAGGGCACCGAACGAGCATCTCGCCTTCGTCGACGTCYTCGACGTCGCCCATCATCGTCGCCGACACCAACGAAGCATTGAACGACTGCACCGAACGCTTATTTTTTATCGTCGGGAACGTTTACTTTACCATCAGCTCACCCCAGTCCCAGGCAGAACCCAAGGCTTTTGTCAGTTGTCTCTGTCTCTGTCTCTTCAAGCCTCCGCATGTGATCAAACTTGTTGTTGCGAGATTCCGGAGAAACTATTTCTGTTGAATTTCCTCTTCGTAGCCTTTCGCTGTAGCTGAGGTCGAGGTTCCTTTCGGTTTGCAACTCGTGAAGAATCAAATAGAGTCATTCGTAGTTTCTTTTTTGATAGTCTCGTTTCACAATTCCATGTTGTAGCGCTGCAGCTGCTTTTGGTGCTCTCGATGGAGTTGCGGCCTCGGCCGCATCGATTGGCGAGATATGATGTCTGTGTTTGTCACCCGAGGGGGACGGATTGCGACTCTGGCGTTGCTTATTAGTATTATTGCCTTCGTAGGCTATCAATTTCCTGCGGACGAAACGTTCACGCGGTTGCGGTCCTGGTATCCGCTGGCTACAGCTTCCTCGCCTGGTCCGGCGCCTTCTAATGAATCACAGGTAATTCGAATTTGTTTCCAAAAATTCAGTCAAAATTCTATTCTCAAATACTGTTTTCGTTTGAGCGATTGAATTGGAGACTTGGGGTTTGATCGTTGCCCTAATCGTGCCGTTKCATCTTTCAGATTCCAATYTTCGATYCACCGGTCTCGACCCCGTCCTCACCACGCGTGGCAGTGTGTCTCGTTGGCGCGGCGCGGGCTTTTGAGTTGACGGGGAGGACTTTGACGAAGTTTGTTTTGAAATCTTACAACGACACGGATGTCTTCCTTCACACGCCTCTTGATAAAGACTCTCATAAGTTCACGCTCTTGAGTGGAGCCTCTGGGCTCGCCCATGCTCGGATTTTTGTTCCGCAAAAGCTGCCGGAAAGCGGAATGCAGCGAGAAGTGCTCACGGGGGCGAATTCTCCGAATGGAATCCAGGTTCGTTAAGGGTTTYCTAGGTTTTTTCCATGTTCACGATGTACTTAGGTCGTCGGTGTTTCGCCTCTGCTCTGTAACTATCGAGGGTTGTCTAAACCCTAGAATAGTCTGAGGATTTTTGTTGGACTATTTTGTATCAATTGTGAAGAATTTTTCATGTGCACGATGCAATTAGGTTCTCGGCAATTTAYCCTTCAACCTCCCATCCCAGAAGAGTCAAACTACACTTTCCTTTGACAATTTGACCATTAAGATTTATCAGAGTGTATTTCTAATGTTTCCCTGCCTAGAACGGTATGTTTTTCTGCTAGTCCTGTACGTTCAACTTTTTTTGGATAGCAAATGACTTTTGTAAAAACGATATTGACTATGCCTTCAAAATATCATATTAATTATTCCCTCAGTCCCACCAAAGACCTCCAAATTGGTTTAGGGTTTGTATCATGAATCCGCTCCATTTATTGATTTTGATCATTGAACAAGCAATCTGAAGTTCAAATCAAGTGTGGATGTACTCCACTGTCCACTACACATCGCTTTCTCAACAATCAATGATCAATATCAATAAATGGAACCTTTTTAGTAATACAAACCCTGAACTGATTCGGAGGTTTCTAGTGGGACTGAGGGAATACAAATTATTTTGAAACACTTTAATTGGGGGGGCGGAGGTACAACTTACAATTAGGAATTGTATGACTTATTTTTCATGCAAATTTTAGATTCAAATTTGGTAACTTTATGAGTGAACAATGCTATACAGTTTAGTTTGGTCCTTGACCTCAGAGTAAGTTTGCAAAGCAATGAATTGTTCAATGTTTTGGATTTTTAGGATCTGAAAGGGGAAACGCACTCTAGACTTGATTATCTTAATTTTTTTCACATGGGCTTGATGGCAAGAGAAATCATTTTCAAGGTTTGAATATCAAGAGTGGATGCATAGTTCTGACAGTTTAATCTCTTTACTACTGAAGAGTTTTTTCAAATTCGTAGAATAATGTGAAGATTATTGTTGGAATGTGTTTGCATGGTGGAGCAGGGCCTTCTGCAGTACTTCAATTTGGTGGAAGGATGCCTGGRAATGATCCACGAACACGAAAAGAAACACAACTTTAGCTACGATTGGATTGTGCGCACCAGGGTGGATGGATACTGGAACGGGCCWCTGCCACCCTTGCAAGATTTCAATCCTTCCGTCTACTACATTCCGGACGGATCCCATTACGGTGGTCTCAATGACAGGCTAGGGATCGGAAACATCGCGACTTCCAAGGTTGCATTATCCAGGTCCGTGATGATGTTATGCCTTTTCAAAATAAGCAATATTACCACAGTTTAGAGCATTTGAGAGCTGTTTTTGTTAGAATATTCTGGATTCTTCACTTTTTCTAGGTTTGCTAGCAATGTGATCCAGATTATTGTGCTACATTCTTGGCTCATTTTGACATTTATTTGTATCAAGTACTACACTTCCGGCTAATTCCCTCCACAAGCTGCAGAGAAATTCTCTCCTGGTCATTTTGCTAATATTAGTGCAAAAACATTTCAGGTTGAGTTTACTTCCCTTTCTGCACCAGCACGGTGGTCGRAACTTGAACTCCGAGACGGCGTTTAAAGCGCAGTTGGAGTTTTCCAAAGTATCCTACCACGTGAGCAGATTCCCGTTCTGCATCCTCACCTACAGGAAATACGCCTGGCCTCCCGCCTATTTTGGTGTGCCTGTCATGGCGGTATCGACCAAGGGCGCATTGAATGGGGCGAAGTGCCGACCTTGCACGCCCAAGTCCACTGGCGCAGGAGCTCAAGCTATTTTATCCAAGCTTGGGAAAGGTTGGGGATGGCCAGGGTCCATTGAAGGTGCTGAGCTCTGTGATGCACGTGGTGACTGGGAGTCTCAGTGGCCTCAAATTTATGAGAGAGAGTCCGGGGAACAGCTTCYTGGAGCTGCTAAGAATGTTACCACRAGGTCCATTGCAGAGTGTATTCGGGATATGGAAGTGTTTCAGAAGGAATGGGAAGTTTGGCAAGGACCTCCAGCGAAGGAGATTTGCTCCGTGGGTAGAGTCCAATGAACAGATTGGGAATTGTCGATCCCGTCGTAGGTATGTACAATCTGTACTTGTGTAAGGTAAAGTGTAGATTGAGTTGAAAATTTTGACCTTTAGAAAGCATTTTTTTCACGAAGAGTCACAGCGATGGCTGATATCACCAGCCAACGTAATGAAAAAAGAAGCTTTGTCCACAGGAATGTGCGCTTTGTTCAATTTGTACTGTGAGGAATGAAAGAGTCTTCTGACCTGAAGATTCCTTTTGACGCCGTTTTTCTATGCTTTTCTGTGAAATTGTATTAAATAGACAGTTAGCAACTTAGCATGGAGACCCTAGTTATTTTTGTACTTTTGAATGTCATTGGGAACTTGTGTAGTTATTTTTGTACTTTTGAATGTCATTGGGAACTTGTGGGGATTGCTGTTTGCTAAGGTAGACTTGTATGATCTTAGGTGTTCAATTTTTTTGTTCATGAAATATGTCTCAAAGCTTAGCTATAAGTGAACTTTGGGAATGCAACCTAGCCACTCTTTGTCAATATTATTATTCAAAGCCTAGCTAATGTCTTATGTCAAAGTATGCACTTTTTCAAAAAAATCTTGTGTGAACATCCCAATATTATGTTATTTATATTGGATTTTGTCCCTCTATTTAAGTACTTAAGCAACAAAATAGGCAACACGCTTGAATGAGATGCAACTTTTGGAACGATAATTTTGTATAGATACAAAGTGATGCATACTCTTGGGAAAGTGATGAATGACAGTGGTTGGATATTGCAATCAACAATCAACATTATAACTTCTTGTTAATAATGTAGGATTGATGATTGCAATCAACAATCAACATTATAACTGCTTGTTAATAATACTTAAATTTAATACTATCTATTTGTCACATATGTAGGATTGGTGAGTAAAGGTGGGTGAAATTTTGAAGTAGTTTGAACACTTATATGATTCTTCAAATTGACACTAACTTAGATGAATGTTGGAGGAATATAGTGTAATTTGTGTAAACATTTGGATGAATTTTAGATGAAATATAGATGAATGTTGATGAAAGTTGGATGACAACCATTTAATTTAAGATAGTATTAAAATGAAATTAATCATATTATATTAAATCATCTAAATATTGCATTTAAATGTCCATATTAGTGCACCATATAAATTTATGTAATGTCTAAGGGCCCGTTTCCATGGGGGTCTGGACCTCCAGGAATCGGAGCCTTCGGGGACATTCCGTGGTCCCTGGTGTGGCTCCCTGGAGGTCAGGTTGTCCTCCAGGCTTCGGGTCGTGCAGTCCAGGTTTGCAGACCTGGAGGACCTGGAGGCCGTCCTGGACCCTCCAATAATACATTGAAACACTTGATTTATGGTTTGTCCATTTGTTAAAAAAACATTTAATTGATATCTGAATTAAATTACATATTTAATGAATTTGTGAATTTAATTTCATATTCAATTTAATCCTAAATACAGTTAAAGATTTCATTAATTTCTATGTATGAATAACATATTTCATTAATTTTGGAATGCAAATTTTATTTACAAAAACAATTTAAGATTTAATTTATTACTAAATTCAATTACGTATTGAATTAAACTCAAGATATAGTTGAATCTTTAAATTATAAAGCAAGATGAGAGACTCTTTGTCTCTTCAACAGAAGTTTTGAAGTAGTCTATGATTTGCCTTGTCTTGTATCTTGTCTAGTTATTAATAGAAGGTTTAGTTCTAACTTCTTTAGAGCAATTTTTATATACTTTTATATTTTATGTAATTTAGTTTTTATGTCACAAATAGTTTGGTGAGACTACTACATAACATTCTTAACCTTCATTGAGGGGGTCCCTTTTGCTCCCTCAAAATCTGGCCCCCCCAGGAACCAATTAGGACATCTGCAGCTCACAACCCACTCTCTCACAACAACACCAGCCAATGAAATTCCGTCTATTATAACTAAAATCCTCCCGCATGTATAAAGCGGAGGATTATACCTCCACCTGGGGAGAGGTAGAACACGAAGTTAAGAATGTTATGTAATACACTTGTAGTAATTGTAGTAGTGACAATTTTATGGCCCAAAACAATGTTTTTTAGTTAAAAATAATAAGTATTTCATGAAACAACCCATATGTCTAATTTAACTAAAAACCTTGTTTAACAATTACTAGTGTGTCCTATGCTATTGCCACTTGCCACAAGCAAAATTAAAGTAAAATTTATTTTTTAATTTTTTAATCCATAAAAATTTCAAATTCAATAACTTTCACTCCATAGGTCCAAATGCCACAAAATAAAGCCCGTGCACCCCTTCTTGTAGAGAGCTTTCTAGTGATACCAAGAACGCAAATGGAGGCGCACTATCTAAGAGATCTCGTTCACAAAAAGAACATGGGGAGGGCATTACTATAGTTTTCAACATGTAACTATACCCCCCCCCCCTCTTGACTTTTTGCTTTCAGAAAGTCAAAGGGGGATATAGTTACATGTTAGAAACCATACCAGGGTAACGCCCCTTGTTCTTCCTTGTGATTGTTATAGGCAAACAAAACAAACAAAACAAAATAGACAACCTTGTTTAAATTATAGATGCTACCTGAGTTTCTTGTCAAATTAGCATCCACATGCATTTGGAAGGTGTATTAAGAGATCATCGAGTAACTTAGCAAAGACATTATCAATGAAGGCATGAGGCTATCAACTTCTTCCGGGTCAATGTCTTTATTTGAGAAGTTTGAAGTGAAAAAATCCTGCAAATTAACCCTATAAGGATGTTGCGGACCAAAGTGGTTTGATGGATGACTTCACTCTTAGCTATAGAGAAAGAGAATGCACCTATTGGTCCATAAATTACAAAATTTTGGAAGCCTCTATTCACTAATCATGATTGAGTGTGTTAATTGTCTGTGTGCAGATTTGTTGTAGATCTAACGTACTTCAAACAAGTGAGGGAAGATCAAAACTATGGTAGAGGGACTCGTAACCGATCAAATAAGCAATTATGGACATGATCTTGGGTAGTGGTAGGCAAAGCAAATATTTTCAGAGGTGCATTGACTAAGATGATGGAAATTGCAAATTTTTTGATAATTTTATCTTTTACAATGAAATTGCTATGAGTTTTGAAAGGCCAAAGTTGGGCTTGACCCATGATCAACATCTAGAGTCATCCAATTCCGATCATTCAAAAACTACTTTCCCGCTCATTGCTTCCTACTTTCTTGCTCACTTATGTGTCATGAACTTATTAGTCCAAACCTTGAAAAAATCAAAAACATGCATTCCAAGGAGAAAATGGAAATTTGTTCTAGCCTTGGTCGGAAATATAACACCCTATTGATTGGCAATGGGCCGCTGGTTAGTAATGGGTCCCTCTACCATAGCAGGAGATTCATGAAGAAAGTATACCGCCAGAATGGCACGACGAACAAGTATGTGGTGGCTGGCATTTGCATTTGAAGAGAAATTCTATGAATATCATGATCGGCCTTTGAATGTGACCATTCATTAGTAGTTTTTGGCACATGTGCTCTTTTTTCTTCTTCTAGATCCGCCAATCGATCTCCAGCAAAACGTTTCATGTACATTAGAGAAAATCTGGACTCTCTAGAAGGCCGCTAATTAAGAAGTGCGAAAAGGGCCCCTGATTTTTTTAATTTTGCATGGACAAGAATTCTTCCCCTATTGCTATGGCCACCAAGTGTCATCACTATGTCAAAGCATTGGTAAATGAGCGGTTGTGTTCTATTGGAGGAAAGTTGTAAGAAACTGAAATATTCTGTGATAGTCAAGATATTCACACAAGCTGAAACGCATATCAGAAAAGTTGTCTTTTTTCTAGCTTACTACAGCTCTAGATATAGAGTGGCTTGTCAAAGGCTGGCAGCCTTCTAGAGAGTCCAAATTTTCTCTAATGAGTTGGCGTTATATTAGATCGATGATGTCATAGTGAGCTTCRTCCATTTTGTGAGATCTCAGCACGAAATATACCAAATTTTGGGTCCAATTCTATATTTTTTTTATCTATAAGGTAGTAGTACCTAAAACTAACACCGCTTGGGAACTGACATCTAAAAAAGTACCTAAATCCAAGCGCAAGTGGACCCAATCCAAGTGCAAATGGACTCAAATTTGACAGATGGGGTTCCAAGAAGTTGTCACTCTTTCAAGAAGTGACCAATCACCCTCGTGAGATCCAAGATTAGAGTGTGTTGCATTTGGGTGTTTCCGTGTCTACTTTGGTTGTAGTCTAGTGTCCACAATAGGTGCATCTACATAGTTGTCTTCAAAAATTTGTATTATATTCATACAAGCTCAGAAAAATACGAAACCAATTTTGTTGATTTCCTATTCCATTTCCGAACAAGCACATATCATTTTATTTTGTAGCTACCCTCAAGATCTCCAAATCTAAAACAAGTATCACATTTAGGTGCTTCTACCTTATCACAACCAAGCAAACACGTAATGGGATGGCACTGTGATAGTAGAGTAGCTTACCTTGCTGTTGAAAATTGAAGTAATAAAACAAGTCGATGAGCAGATATCTACACTAAATAGTGAAATTAGGTTGCCTTTACAATTAGGTTGCCTTACCCCAAGAAAGTTACTATATAAGCCATCAAAGTCAATAGATATTTCTACAAATACTTCCAATTCTACACATGGAGGTTCACTAGTCCGAACTTCACCAATAACTAATTCAAAAATAGTGTATTCTTGTACATGTACAGTAAATATTTATATAGTGTGGAATGTCGAGAAATTAGTGAGGGGCAACCTAATTTCACTATTTTTCAATTCTGTGATACTAAAATACATGCTCAGGACAGTAACATACTTGGGCGTCTTTGATATCGATCCTGAAATCAATGAACATTCGTGTTTTGACGTACATTAATTACTGTGATTATTAAAATGGAAATGGACTGGACACTTTGGGTCCAACAGCGACGGGTGATCTCACCCTGTGGCTGCCATCAGTCCAAATGAGTGCCCCAAACACCCAATTCTCTCTCCAAGGCTGGTAAGTTGTCGGCGAGAGCGTCACTGTGTAGGAAAGGACCTTCTCCGTTGCGCTGAACTTCAGTGTATCTGGCTGTACAGCGACGCGCACGCCCGAGGGGTGATGAACTTCCACTTTGTACACCGATTCTGAAGCCCCGCCGCCGACATTGGTCACAGTTCGGATCAAGCTTATGGACTTCGTGAAGTTGACTGCCGCGATGCTTGGGTAGTTGAGATGGTTGGCCGACGGTAGCTTCTCTTTMGGGCACTTGAACCCGGCCGTGGTTCTGTTCCCTGTGATGATCCGAATCTGATCTTCTGTGTAGTTCGTGCTGCACAAGAATGTGTTGTACTCGGCGAATGTGGTGTTGTAGACCAAGCCTGGGTCCAGTGCGGCCTTGGGATCAATGTGCCCGGAGCCCCATGCCAGGTCTCCGTCTGCGTTGTCCTTGTACTTCGGGTTGAGCGGTTGAGCTGAATCATCAAGAAACAAGAAACAAGGAACTCGTCAGCCAGATTGATCGCAAGACGGAACATCTTACAACGGAGGTTTAATATTTATGTTTGTGTGAGTGTGTTCTGCATTGATTGATTASTATGTGTTAGTAACGATTGCTATACTGTGGGCTGGTGGGGTGTATGCTATTTGATCACCTGTTGTCATAAGAGCAGACTTGATTGCTGCGGGACTCCAATGAGGATACGCAGCTTTCACCAAGGCGGCAACTCCTGCAACGTGTGGTGTGGACATTGACGTTCCGGACAAAATGTTGTACTGGAAAGCTCGTGTGTCAGATGGATCCTCCGATGGTGAGCTTARTGGTGACCATCCAGCTAAAATGTTCACTCCTGGTCCGGTGATATCTGGCTGCAAGACCTCTTAGTTACTGGTGAGTTGTTGACTTCGGAACACTTTCTCGTTCGCACATGTTCATAGCCGTAAACCCTAAACCCTAAAAACCCTAATCTCTCATTGTAGGACAGTTGTGGAAGTGTGATAAGCTTACTATTAGCAAAATCTATGGTCTTCACAGCTTGTGTCATCGATACTCAGATTTAGGGCAGAGTGTTCTGACACGATTACCTTAAAAATGTCAGATGTAACAGGGTTGGGACCCCGGGATGAGAATCTCGCCGCGAGGGGAGCTGGAGCTCCCAGACGAGTGCGAGCCGCTGTCATYCTTGTCACTGGGTTCCTGCACGTACAACAAAATACAATGATACAGGTGATCAGCAAGAAGCTTTGACTGCCCCTTTCTGAATCACAGGTCTGACGAGGAAGATTTATCAACAAATGAGACACCAAGATGCTAAAAATTTTCAGCATTACCTYGTACTGTTGATGTATGTTAGAATATGTTTGCCGACACCTACACTGACGGTCGTCACTGATGGCTGGGTAAACACCTGTGCGTACGCCTTGAGGTCGTCGTCCACGATAATGGTAGCAATTCCGCCCTTGGCATGGACTTCTTCCTCGGGATAGTAAAGACCAAATGTATTCCCAGGGACGCAAACAACAATGCTGCCTTTCACCTTCTCAGCATCCAACGAAGTTGGGCTGCACACCCTGAAACCATCCTCGCATACCCCTTTTTTTTTAGTTTCGATAGTGCATTGTATTGACAGATCACATGTTCATTACATCACGGTTTCGGTTGAAAACGAGTACCTGGCATCAGCAGATGTCATGTTGTGTGCTGGTATGTCTTCCGAGTAGACGAGTGGATATGGTTTATCCGCAATCTTTCCCGTATTGAGGCTTGGACCCTTCCAATTGCAACAAAACTCCAATCCTCAGATACATCATCAGATGCTGTAAGCAAGTAAATCTAAAAAGTTGGATGAATTGCTTCGTGGTCTAACTTACCCAGTACGTGACGTTGTTGCCGAGGTAGATGTAAGACAAGTACTCTCGATCGATGGAACTCGCCGCAGCCGTCAGAATCCAAGGAGCGCCGTTGATTACACTCCCTTTCTCGGGTCCTGCATTCCCTCCTGCTGCCACCACGAGGATTCCTTTCTCCGTCGCATGGAATGAGCCGATTGCTATAGAGTCGTAGAAATACTCAAAAGCGGAGGAGCCCAAGGAGATGGCAATCACGTCCACTCCATCATGAATGGCCATGTCGAAGGCGGAGATGATGTCGGCGGTGGTGCACGCACCTGGCCAGCAAACTTTGTAGGAAGCTACTCTAGAATTGGCGGCTCCTCCCGTAGCAGTGCCTTTCCCGAGGCTACCCTGGAAGCTCACGTTACTTGTTCGGGAGCCTCCCAGTGTGGTTGTGGTGTGTGTGCCATGGCCTTCAGTATCGCGTGGAGACAGACTTACTAATGGATCTGAAACGTTGAGTTCTCCCCACGTGGCTTCGTAACCTGCTTTGAAGTATCGTGCGCCGATGAGCTTTTTGTTGCAGTGGAATTTGGGGAAGCTGTGGCCAGCTTCACATTCACCCTTCCATTTGGAGGGGATGGGACCCATGCCTGCATCGTCAAAGCTYTCGTGCTCTGGCCAAACACCTGCATAAATTTATATATGTATKGGTGCCCCCAAAAAACGATTAGAAAGTTAAACGTTGAATGAAATAAATAATACTTAAGTTTATTCTTTTGTTAGGAAGGTGTTTAGTCTAAGAACACGGACGTTGCGGTTCTGTTTTGGAAATATGGAAACTTTTTTGGAGATGAAGTTGTCAACTGTACCGGTGTCAATTGTGGCAACAATGATATCCTTGCCGAACTCTGTTGATGTCCAAGGCCCGTTACCGTGAAGGTTGACACCCATATAATCCCATGTCCGTGTTGTCTGCAGGGAATAGCTGACACTTGGGAAAGCTGAGACGACTCCTGGCATTGCTGTAGAACAAATGAATGACAATGCAACCCGGATTTTCAGTGCCTGAGCTCTTAACCTTTATGCTTCAGTAACTGTTGAATCCAAGTTCAGCCGTTCAACGTCAGTAGTGTTTTCATTTGTAAGCTCCACTACCACAGGAAAAATACAAACTAGCAGAAAAAGAAACCAAGAGTATTTAAAAAACCTCACGAATTCCACAATTCTACTCCGTTGGAAATATTTCGGCTACGTTTCCTAGTAGTAAGAACTCCAGAGGATGGGTTTTCTAATAGTTCAGGAAGATATGAATCTATTGGTATGCACAGCTGGGTATTTACATGAAAAGGTTTGAAAGTGTTGCTATCCTAGAGAATGGTATGTAAGGTAGGTAACCCAAAGCGCCACTAAACTAAAATTGCCATCTTCACACTCTGTACATCTCCAAATTCAGTTATGTACCTATGTGGAAGAAATGCTTTTAGAATCAAACTTTGACCCTTCATAACTTTTGCATATTGTATCCAAATGTTGCATTCTTTGGTGCATTGGAACTTCCTTTCACTTGCCAACAAGACAACATGAAAATCTGACCAGCCTTATAATAGTTATAATAGTAACTAGGCACAGTACCAATTTGAGGATGCCCCTTAGAGCTCGCAAGACCTCATGAGATGCAGACGGAGGAGGAGAATGTACCTGAAATTTTTGCTGCTTCAGTTTCAGTAAGCATGGCTGAGAATCCATTGATTCCGTGTTTGTAGCTATGCACAATGGTGGTGGTTTGTGGTGTTCCTACACTGCAAGAGACACCCCACATTGCATCTTAGTTTCGTKAACTCATAAAAATGCTCTAACTTCTAATGTAGACCTGGATTYCGTGATCATGCATAAACAGAGTCTGGTCACGTACCTGCCAAGGGCACTCGCTAAGAGATTGTGGTGGCTACTCGTTGTGATTTCAACTGAAGGTTGGTTGCTGTTGCTCCCCATGTACACAATGTATAGCTACACATGAAAACCGCAACAGAAATTTTCGTGCGTGCTTGGGAAAAGAATCTTTGTCCGCTTGGAAAACTTATAATCATTTTCGTTTCTAAAAGTCAGGATTGAACTTCTGGTGATACTAAGAAAATAATTCAGTGCTAGTTAAGTCAGGACTGGTATGTAATTGCACAAACGGAGATTCATAGCGCATATTATGCCAATTCGGAGTGATGGAAATGATTTTATGTAAATGTTCATACCTTCTTTTCTAAGGTGGAGGTTGGTTGCGCAGCAGATCCATGAAACAGCACAAGCAAACCCAGACAATAAAAGATAGTCCACACCATTGGATCGTGTCCTGCAGCCACCATGGTTGTTTTTCTGCACAAAGAAATGAGTTGGGTTCTTTTGATTAGGCTTTTAAGCAAACAAAAATCACGAGTACCGAAGTATAATTGTTTATTTGCAAGCAATCTTAGGGTACCGATTGGTGCCTGACAATTCAAGTTGATGGCGTCACCCGAAAAGGACACCAGCTCTTAGCCTTAATTGAATGTGAAACAAACACAAAATGATGGAAAAGCAATTCCTTCGTTCTCGAATCTATGCTTCTAGGTTTCTAGGTTTCTAGGTTTCTATAACTTGGAATTTCGCTAGACACGGAGATGAAGTGACTCTCAAACAGAAATTCGGCAAAAAAAACGCTGCACTTAAAACTTAGAAATTACAAAAGAAAATGATAGAGCATTTCGAACCAACGTGAAACTCAGAAACTCTGCGTAGAAAACGAGGTAGATCGTGAATTGACAGCCATGATCCGAGATGAAAAAAACTCTTACTACTCAACCCAAGATCATGAAYTCCCAACTTGTGAGAAAGAACTTGATATCCTTTACMGCAGCACCGGCMTTAGTCTRCAATTTTCGATCTTTCTCGATCATCTTCCAAGCAACAGGTCTACCAGATACTCCTCTTTTAAGCGCTACGCAAGCGTCATGATTAAAGAATTGAGCAACCCTCTCGTCACAAGTCACAGGCACTCTTGTAAATTGTCAGAAATTTCTCCACTAATTTCACCTTCACGGATACCGAATTGTCACAGGAAATGAAGAATACATCGAAATGAAAAGACATGTACACAAGCTTGGTAAGAATTCCATCATAATTATATGCTTGCGCGGATTGATCACCTAAAAAGCTAGCATGAAAAAAGCTCGAGAAAAAGTGATATTTACCACAAGAACTGATCCTCAAGAGTTGATTGAATCTTCCGCCTTCGTTACATAACTTCCAATCACAGCTACATCAACACAATTGCAAGCAAGCTTTGCAACCCACTGCACGAATCGAATCGAATCGAAGCTCCGTCACGATCTCCTTGAATGGCAACCTGTTTCCGTTTTATGTGGGAATGAAAACCTTCCCTCCCTGGAGTAGAAAAGAATTAAAAACAGTCAAGTACTAGCTAGAACATGTAGAGGGATTCATTACCCTTATATAGACTGAATTGGCGGCTACGACACCAAACTCCACACGTTCTTTGCAGTCCACGATTTATACATGTCCATCCTTCAATCTATGCTACCCATCTGAGCTTCTAGAATTTCCAGACCTAGATTGAAGAAGCTAGTCACGGTACTTTTCAATTCTAACTCAAATGCTCACGTACAACAACGGAAAATTGCGCTCCAGATAGACTCTACTGCCTCAAGCTTGTAGTACCCCCAAAATTTCAGTCACAATACCTACWTACATACAGATCTGTCCCATGTAAAAAAAGAAATGGACATTTTTAGTTCACCTGCACGTACTGTCTTGTGAATTGCACGCAACTTCGATGTACATTGYTGGCGGTGTGCATGAATTCAATGCAAGCTAATTCAAGTTGTGTGGAAGTTCGCCAGTGGCAGTGGCAAATGCTTGCGTGCTTGATCTTATAAAATTGCTGGCTATTGAACTGGGGGATCTCTCTCTCTCTCTCTCCGATCGGCGCGGACGTGCACGAAGAAGCTTTTTAAGGAATATGCAGCACGATCCATCTTAGTCWGAATCAACAAGCGCCGTCGTGCTGAGGTGTCTTACTTTTCAATTGGATATCCACTCTTGATCAAGTTATATAAGCTAATCACTTGAACAATTTTTGTACAATTGGTGAAATCCCACGATTCTTTGGGTCACTTTTCCAAGTCGCGGAGCCTGAAATTCAGATCTATGCCAATCCGAGTTCACTTTTTAGAGTTTTGTGCAGATTGAAACGAATGTGACAAATTTTCAGTGGCGCCCCAAATCGTACGTGCTCAATCTTAAGAAATCGATGTCGCTAAAAACTTCTCGCTCATCTTGGGTCAAACATTTGTCACCATCAAAAGGTACAGAATCCACCGCATATACTAATTCTTGCTTTCTTTCCTTTTCACCCATCGAATCGGCCGGCACCCATCTTGTTGTAAGCGCCAACTCGATCAACTCAATCAACGCTTTTGATGGAGACTAAGTCTTTGTAATCAACTTGAGCAAGCTAGAGCAGCGAAGCAGGTCAACTAAATTACTTCATGTTAAAGCTTTCAATTCCAATTCCAATCATACAGTAGAAACGATTTGATCGTGTGCTGCAAAGCATGTTTCATGTTGCCAAAGAATCTAGAGCTTTGGCAGTTGAACATGCATGCCGATCATGTAAACTGTGTGAATGTAATGTAGTGCAGGCTACGCATTTCTTTTTCCGTTTTTTTTTGTGAGTAGGGTGGGGAACTCTTACTGTTTATGGCCATAGACGTGCGTGCACCGCCTTCGATCAGTCAGACTGGCCGTGGCTTTACACTACAGTTTACGGTACTTGTGTCTATCTGAGGAATCATGTAAATAATAATGCAAGTTGAATGTTCCAATGCAATTCCCGCACAAGTGAAAAAGTCTGTCTCGTCGCACCGCACCTTCAAATGAAAAGAGAAAAAAAGCACGGGCGTTGCTTTTCCTTTGTGGGCTCCTGTCCTGGCTCGCTCTGCATGTTTGTTGGCAGGAGCATTGTCGTCAATACATTTGAAAAGAAAAACAAAAGTCTCCGCATTCAAACTTTCGAAGCCACCGAGCTTTAACGTATTGTTTGGTGCATTCCATTCGATTCGGTGCTTGTCAGGAGGAACCATTTGAGTGCAAGAGAAAGGGGAAAAAAAATTCTTCCAGATTGTGAAGAACATGGTTCAGAGATCAGACATCGAGTGAGTACAGTGGATGCCTTCTTTTCTCCCACGTGAAAAAGGTGTGGGTTTAGGGTTTGGGTGTTAGGTGTTAGGGTTGATGTTTGCAATGTGAATCTGGTCTAGAAGTAGGTTTAAATTCGTTTCTAAGATCCTCAATAACAACACTCTTTTAACACTCTTTTAACACCAACATCAAGTGGGTGTGAGCATGTCTTAAATTTGCTCCCATTTGCACAAACATGCCCACGCTTGTCTGGGATTTTAGTTAGTCCTTTGTTTTTCCCTTTGCACTTAAAGGATGGATGGTTACTTTTCTTTCAAAAATTAAGAAAATAGTAGTGTAAAAGCTTTCATAAAAAACCTATCAAGTAATGGCGTGAAACACTTGTGGGAATGTGGCATCAGATTTGTAGTTTGTCCTTGAGAATAATTCTTTTGGGCTTGACCTAATTTAACTCAATATGAGGAATATGTTCAGTTGTTGTGCAGCATGAATCTGTAATCCAACACTGAACTAAATACTGAGTTGGGTGCAATTTTAAGGTGCTCTTTGGTTTAGGGTTTCAGAACTGAGTTTGTTCATTTCTAGAGAGTAAGAACAGGATTATCATATTGTTTGTGGGTTAATTCAATTACTTAATATGTTAAAATGTGTTGTGAAGTAGGTGATCTATACACTACATCATTGCCAATGATTTGAGTCGCTTTTGAGGAGGTTTTTGGTGTATTTTTAAAAGGGTTTGACTTGGCATCGCAGAGTTGACTTTGCATTGTCCACCGGTGGAGCTGGGCTGAGCTGTGTGAATGGGGGCTCTCTGTCACTGAACAATATCAGGCAGGCAGGCAGGCAATGTTTGTTTGTTTTTTCCTCTTTCGAGTTCTTACTTTTTTTTTCGGCATTTTTTTTCGTTGATTCAAATGGATGTTTACTCATTTACACTTTTGGTATAGTAAGGTAAAGGAAAGGAAGAACACTCCTAAAATCAACTGCAATAGCAATTGAATGAGCGTGGTTTGCATTAAAAATGCTTTAAGGACCAAGGGTAGTACAAATTTCGAAATTCCATGGTCCATTTGGCATTGGGTGTGCATAATGGTCCATTTGTCATTTTTATAGTTTACATGTAGAATGGCAGCTAACCTTAGCATCTTTCTAAACTTTGAGATTTATCTGGCCATATTTTCTCTTTTCTAAGCTTATAAGCCTATCAATCTTTAACCCCTTTTAGGATGTTGGCCAATAAAATACGGTAGGATACGCTACAGGTTCTTTATACAATCTAGATTTCAAGCATGAAAAAATGGTTTGCTAGAGCCAGAACATTAGATGGGATTGAGGTATATGCATAGCTTGCTCTGCAATTTTTTTAAGATATTTACACCTCAATGAAGTATAGAGAAAAAATCGGTGTATTCACTGAGAATACGTAGAAACTCTCCTTTGCCTAGGCATAGTTTTTACCCCTTTATTCTTTTATTTTATTTTTTAATCTCATAATTTGCTCCACAATTTTGCTAAAGTGTTCATAATTTCATGTTTTGCCCAATATGTAAGCGAACCAACACAAAAATGTGAAATACTGGAAATCAAGGCCCAAGCATGATCACCACATCCTACAGGGGTTAATAGACATTTTTCAATGCATAACTATATGTGACTGAATTTTTGTGCTTATGTACTTATGCTCACTTAACCCCTAAAGTCCGAAGGTCTTTTTTCTCTCAAAATCCATTTGAAACTGCCATTTCTAATGCAAGGTGCAAAGCTTTCAAAATTTTCAATTTTTTTGCATATCTAACCGTAGGATCTTGCACTAGACTAGTATAAAAATGTATATGAAAATTTTCACGAACTTTGATTGCATAGATTGTAAGATATGTGTATTTAAAGTGAAAAAAACAAGCTTTTTTTTATACATTCTATGAGTAGATATTTTGGCTTTGGAGCTTCCTAATCAAATGTTTTTGCTCTATTGAGCTTGAAATTAAAATTTTATGTGTTGAAGATTCAAGTTGAAGATTAGGGGGAAAAAACTCAAGAAAAACACACTTGATATTCAATCATTAAAARATTGTTAAGTAGAAGTAGGTCCAAGATTGGAAAAAAAATCTAAATGGTTAATAGCTCCAAGATGGGATTCAAACACAATAATCCCAATGGTGAGATTGTTTTAGCAAGTAAGTTTAACCTTGTCCAACAATTTTTTTCAAAAAATTGTGAAAATTGCATTTAGAAATGAATCCTATAAGTTATTTTTTCAAAACGATGCTTAGATTGCCCAAAAAACAAGATTGTCCATAACTTTCTCATTATTAGGTCAAATAGAATGAATCAAAGCTTCAAATGTACACAAAAATATAATCTTTGAGGAAAAAAATGAAATAACTTATATAAAAAAAAAAATTGTGATTTTTTTTTTCTGCCTGACGAACTGAAATTATGCATAGTATGGCATAACTTTTGCCCCCAGGCACCGATTGTGACAAACATTATATTTTCAAAAAGCTAATGTGGTTTTCTATCATCCAAAAAAGTTTCAAAAAAT
The DNA here is from genome assembly GCA_006891605.1 of Pleurozium schreberi. Classification (NCBI taxonomy): domain Eukaryota; kingdom Viridiplantae; phylum Streptophyta; class Bryopsida; order Hypnales; family Hylocomiaceae; genus Pleurozium; species Pleurozium schreberi. The sequence continues at coordinate 47,531 of VACF01000002.1, forward strand.
CATGTCAAAAATTGAGATCACATGAGCCTACCCGAAATTCCAAGTGTCCCCTAAGGGGACACTTGGGACTTCATTAGATGTTTTTTCAGCCCCGCAAGAGCCTGTTTCGGGGTTGTTCCCTGAAACAGTTCCTGCATAGGGAACCAGCGACTGCTGGTCTGAAATTTTGAATTTTGAAAAAAAAAAAAAAAAAAAAAATTCAAATATCTTAGAAAGTGTAAACTGAGAACTGATTTAATTTAATTTTTTTTTCCTATAATTTTTTTTTAAATAATTAATAAATAATTAAATTAATTAATTAATTAGTATTATCTGACCTGACAGTCTCTGTGCCACGTCAGGCTGTCTACGTGGCAGAGTTCTAGAGTTCCCAATGTGTTCTCACAGCCCGGGAACTCGCAGTCTTCTAGACGGTCCAAAAAACATCTAATGTTAGGGGTGAATGCAAGTATTAATTCCCTTGACAAATTGTGTGATTGCATAAATGCCAAGGATTAGTGTTGTAAGCAGTAGTGTTTGATTGTTGTACCCAATTTAATTGTAAGACAAGGATTAGCTATCAACCTTGAACTGCTGCCAGATTTTTTCTTCACTTTCTTTTCAAAAATTCTCATAAAAAACAATTTTCCTCAAAAATATCTAAGTTTTTTGTGAAGTAGAGAAGACATGTAATATCATCTCTGAAAAATAAACATAAATTTTTTCATACATATCTATTTTCAAAATGGCAACAAACTGAGTGATGAGCAATGAGACTCTGAATCAATGGTTTTAGGTCAGTCCGTTAGGGGTTAAAGACAAGCAATCTGTCTAGTTATGTAACCTCGGTAGAAAATTGTTGAATAGCTAAGGATTGACAATTTATGGCAAGTAATTTAATTTGTCAAATTTAGTGATTCTTGGTGATACAGAATGATTGATTATATGAGCCAGTGATTGGCTATTTGAACTGATCAAGCAATTTGAAGTTTAGTAAGAAGTATATACCTTTAGTTACCTGAATTATAAATATTATGAAAAAATAAAATAAAATAGTATCAATAAATAGTATTGATATTGTATGAGAATTGAATTAAGGATTTGTGTAGACAATGTTGAATTTATATCGAAAATTAATCATTTCGGCCATTGTAAGATTGCATGTTGATTGAGTGGAATTTCGAATCAATAGGGTAGAGTGATAACAGAAAATGAATAGATTATTTAGAGGATTGAGATTGTTTAACCCTTAAAAGACGGACTAGTAACCGTGGAAATCATCTATTTTGATACCACGGGAATCACTAGTTTAAAATAATCCAAAAGTACTCATTGGAAGTCAAAATACTATAGAAGATCTTTCCTTTCCACCCCTAATTTTGTGGATGAATAGTTGCACTTCTGTCCTTTAGCAATTGATTCTTTGTCATCCATTAGACGCAAAACGTCCACCTAGACATTCAAGGGTTAAGAAATGCAAAGAGGCTATGGACAAATAGTGACAGAGAAGAAGATTGTAGATTTGAGCATGGAGATACTAACTTAATAATTCCTTATACCTGACCATGTATATGTCATGTACACTGAAGTGATCAAATAGACAACCAATAATTTGATACATAGTCATTGGCATTAGAGTAAAAGAAATTAATTTGCCAACATAATACAAGATTAATAGCAAATATTTCATATTCCATAAAGTGTTGAATACATGTATATCTAATAGACTATACCAAAGTAATTTGAAGCAAATTGATTGACTTGGGTTGGGTTGTTTAATTCATACCAACATCATGTGAATCATATGAAAATGATGAAGTTTTAACTGCCAAATGATTTTGTACATAAGACTAAATATATTATATGAAAAAAACTAAACCATCTCCAAAATAGAGGGAGTCAAGACTAAGACTAATTGATTGGATACAATCATGCATTTTCAATAAGATTATTATAATTGAACTATGGTTTTAGGATTAAAAAAGATCAAAGATTGAATTGAGCAATATAGGTAACTTATTAGTATTGCATGCTAAATCTCATGCCCTCATGCTTTGCAAAACAACAACAAATTGTCATAATTTACAGATGTTTTTGAGCATATTAACTCCTAAAGTTTCGAGACCTTTTTTTTTCAAAAACTAATCAAAATTGTCGTTTCTAGTGTGAAAGAAAAGAAAAATTAAAAATAGTATTTTTGCATATTTAACTGCAAGAGACTAGCATGAAAATGCATTACATGAGTTTCCGGGGGGCTGGAGGGCCGTTTCGGCGCCGTTCCTAGCTCCGTCCCCAGCTCCGTCCCCAGCTCCGTCCCTAGCTCTGTCCCCGGGAACACGACAGCAAATTTTTTTTTTAAGTCTTAAAACTGCAAAACAAAGTTAAGTTTTTTTTTTTTTTTTTTTTTTCCAAAAATCTGACCTGGCAGTCGCTCGGCCAGGTCAGCACAGGCAGGGAACGGCGGGTTTCAGCTGATTTCGACTGGGTTTTGGTTGGGGAACTCACAGTCCTCCCGGGAGGCCAAAATACATCTAATGTGTAGAAAAATTTTAAACACTTTGATCCCATAGATTGAAAGATGCATTTGTTCAAAGTAAAGAAATCTTGTTTTAGGCTCTATGGCAAACTAATTTATGAGACTTTGAATCTTCTTATTTAAAAAAATTTTGTACTATAAATTTTGAATTAAATTTTTTTATCATGAATAATTGAGTCAAGAATGTTAAAAAAAATAAACTAAAAAAAATTATGTAATTTTTGTTCTGTTACTAAATAATTAAAAAAAAAATGAAAATTACATTATTTTCTTATAAATATCATAAGAATGTAAATTGGCAGTTTAATCAGGTTATTATACCAAAACCTATTAAAAGTAGTATAGTTCAAACGGGTTGAGTAAATTAATATATTAAAGAGGGTATTACATTAGGGAGAGTTATTGCATTAGTGACTTTTGTATTATATTTCATATATGGCCTGTATATTATCTCATACATTTTATTAATTTAGAGAGGTTCTATTGTATGATCGTCCATTGCATTAATGAAATCACCAAACAGGTACGCACTAGTGTATGATAGCAACATCATCCACATATTATCCTTGGAGCGCTTCAATGTCTATTTTTTGAATGATGAATAAACTGAACTGAAGTTTCATCCTCCTAACTGCTTAGATGAAAGTTCTTCAAATTTATGGAGATATTATATCAAGTTGTTGTTCTATATATTGGTTGGATTGGGTATTACTAGAGTACAATTTTTTTACCAATGTGAAAGTATGTCAAGTGGTTGACCAAGCCAAAATTGCATTAACTTAAGTTCAAAACTAGATTTGCCAAAATGAAGTCATAGATTTTAAAAAACACAAAAATTTCAAAAAATCACCATGTCAAGAGAAACTCATCTCAAATCCATTCTAACAAGTTCTACTCCAAGAATGTTAATATTTTGCTTGTTATTAAATTTTAAAGGAATTTTGAAATTTTTCTTTCAAAATTTATAAAAAATAATAGGTGATAGTATTGGTGTTGTGAATCTAACCGTACAGATGGAATCTACAACTCCTAGTCTACAACTTTTATATTAATTCCAAAATTTGTTTCCAGATAAAACTTTATAATGATTTTTCTCAAATTGTCAATTTTGGAGATGAATCAGGACATTTAGGGGTAATAGCATATGGATTGGGCAGTTTGTGATGGAAATTACAAAATTGTTCAACATTAAATAGAAAGCTTGACCAATAGTTACCTCATAGAAGCATACCTCCTGAATTCCTAAACTACATTTTTTTGGCAACATGGTGATTTTAGGCAGCTCAAGTCTACATATAGAATTTTTATATTTTTTCTTTGGAATTTTCAAACAGCATGAGCCCAAGGAGTACGTAGCATTAAGGCCCAACGAATTTTCATAACTTTTGACTAGATGGTTAAAAAGTTATTGTCTCATATGTAGTTTTCATTGCTAAGCTCACACTCGAGAAGCTGAAATAACCTCTTTAAAAACAAAAATTTGAAATTTCTTTATTAGATTTGTACATATGTATAAAGTTTTGAATCATTCCATTTTGATTAATGAGAAGAAAGTTATGAAAAGTTTTAGATTGCGGGTAGCTTGTGGATAGATATGGAAATTCTACTCTAAGATAAACTTTGAAGTCTTTTATTTAACTCATCTTTTTAATATTGTTGAAAAAGATAAAACATCATGTGTAGATTGTTTATTACAACATTACAATCTTTGAGATTGATATTTTTCAACTACCATAATAAATTCTTAACAATTTGGTATTTTGAATCATTTTCTACTTCTTTCTATTTACTTTTTTTTTTCCTATATGTTGTACAATTCCAAATAATCTTGGAAATTTTCAAGAATGTAGCCAACTTGACATGAAGAATAATTCCAAAGGAGCACCGCCATATTGGACATTTTTTCATACAAATGTGACCTTGTGAAGTGCAGTTGCTCGTCTTTTTGCAGGGCCAATAAAAGGTCTTTTGTCAATTCAAACACTAACATCTTGTAATCTACATGGTGGAAATTTTGAAATTTTTCCCAAATCTTCTCAAATCAATGTACTAAAAGATCCTAGAGTTAAATGTGTCCAAAGGAGTTCTTCTACTTAAATTTGATACTTGTAGTGGAAATGGCACTTTTGGACTGATTTTGGTGAATGCATAGTCAAAGCCTTCAAGGGTTAAGTGAAGAACTTTTTTACCGTTAAAATGACCACAGTCACAAATTTTAAAACATTAGACTAATAATTGACCTTTCTAATCAAGACTGCTCAATAGAGAGGGAGTCTTCGAGTTTTGTTAAACTATGATCAATAAATCATCTCTAATGGTTACAGTCACGACTCCGACCAATACTTTAAAATATTGTCCGTATTGAAAATTAATAATTTATTCTAAAATTTATTAAAAATTGAATATTTTTGATTCTTGTACGAGTTTTTTCTTAAAGTTTTAATTATGGTGATTGTTCAAGATTTTTATTTTAGGTTGATTGCATGAAAGACTAGTACTATTTTTCATCACACTTGGATTTATGGAGTTGTTGTTAACTATAATCTTGAAGTATGAATCCAATTAACTTGAATTTTTATTGGAGATGTCTATCTTAATAGCAATCAGATTCCTTATTTTTCAGAAATTCTCAAAAATAATTTTATATTTAAATTTGAATATAGCTAATTTGTCACACTTTGTAGTTTAGGGTTTTTTAGTATTGGGGAGTACCCAAAATTAATTGGATATAGATCTGAAATTTTCGTGGTCTATTCCCGCACTAGACGGGCTTGCATCTACCAAAGGGAATTCAAAAAAACATTATTTTATTTCCTCTACATGCGTGTGAACAGGGTTCCCTTGCACGCGCACTTTTGAACATTCATAGATGGCTTTAAGATCATTCTTTTGGTGAAATCTCTATATCATATAGTTCTCACAAATTACCAATTTTTAGTTTCTTTGAAAAAAAATATTCCTATTTATTACAAATCAAAATGTCAAAGTACCTATTTTCATGAAATTTTACACTTTTCTAGTTCTCCTACTTAGAGAATTTTCCTACGCTTTTCCTTCATAGGATACCTTCTTTGTAAAGGTGTATACATTAAATATATTTTCAGATTTTTTTAATTATAATCTCGAAAAAAACATGGGTATTGTGCAAAACACTACAAAACCACACGGTGTTTCATGCAATTATACTTTATTTATTTATTCATTTATTCAAGGTGATTTTGAAGTGTCATTTACAAAATTGGAAATGTTAATTTTTGAGGTAAAAAATTTTTGTATCCCTTGAAATATTGAATATTTGCAAATAAGAGTTTTGAAAAATCTAATAGACAAATGTAAGAGAAGTAATACAACAATCTACAAATGTTTAGATCAATGAAAAAATCAAGATTTCATGTGTTTGAGACATGAATGCATTCATTTGCTCTTCAAAATGAAAATATGAGGTCCATCACTTTTAATCCTTATAGGACGCATTCCATCCATGACCAAGGTAGTTATGAAAATGCTTCTATTATTGAACCAATAAGTGCATTTTTGTTTGTATAGTGAACAATGAATTCATTCATCGGACACTTTTGGTCCTTAACACCCTTTAAGGGTTAGTACCTACAATCTTAAGGCTTTTCCAAACTAAAGAAATTCAAACAACCATTTCTATAGTAAAGATTTTTAATTTTTTTTTCTTTGCATATATAACTAAAGGATCTTGCACTCGACTCTTATAAAAATGTGTGGAAAAAATTTGAGAAACTTTGAATATGTAGATTGCAAGATATTTGCATTTACACTGAAGAAAACAAGTCTTTTTACCTTGTGCCTAGATTTTTTAACTTTGAATCTTCGTAACGTAAATGAAATTGAGATTTTAGAAGAATTTTTTAAAAAAGTAATTCATTTCACATATTAAAACATTGTTAAATTGAAATAGGTTCCTGAATGAGGAAAAAATAAACCATTAATATCTCTAAGATGGAACTAAAGCACACTCATTTCAATTTTTAGAGATTAAAGGACATTTTGGGTTGTAGAGAGGCTACCTAAAATTGGATTTCAAAGTCTTCATGATATGAGCACTATGATATGAGCATCATGAAGCTTGCTTAAAAGGTCAATCAATGATTAGCTTTTGCCATCCTTAAGAAAATGGGCAACTCAAAGCTAATATTCAAAAATTCTTGACAAACTTTTCAATGCAAAAATCATGCATTCAAATTGTAATTTGGAACCTAAAAATTAATAATTATGATAAGTTCATTCCTATATAAGGTAGACTAATTCAATTCCATCCATTGGACAATTTTGTCCCTAACTTTTGGTCACAATTCTATCCATAAGAACATCCAAATCTATCCTTACAAGCATGGAAATCCATTATTTTTCTGACAAAATCAAAGCACTAATGCCAAAATGGGATAATGTGCCATTCAATGATTGGTAAGTACTTAAGTGCCAACATATTCATGGACAAGCGGCTATGAGTTGTTTAAGGGCGTTTATAACTTCACTCTATGAACACTCCACTTCAAAAATTCATAAAAATCACCATTTTAATTGGAAAACTGTAATTCGACTTGGGTTTGATTCAAGAAACAAGTGCACACCTCTAAAAGAAAATATGTGCCCCTCTTGGAGTTGGCCCCAAGATATTCAAATTGCAAATTAGGGTGGTAATTGGCTTGTCTACTTTAGTGGGTCTTTCTGCCTTACCTTATAAGTGACCAAAGCAATTTTGGTTTGAAATACAGAGCCAGCAGAGGACATACACACCAAACCCTAAACCCTAAACCCTAATCGCCAGAGTCTCAATTGAGTCTTTTGTTCCCAAGCAACGTCGTAGCTCAAGCGGAAGGTTTTTGATTCTGTATTGGTGTCAACAAATTAGTCCATGATGTTGTTCGTTCCAGCTTTTCGAGCCTCGATGTTAGCTACAGTTACAAATGCAGCTCAATCAACAGGTTCGGCAAACGATGTTGGAATTTATAGACTCGTATCAATTTCACCATTTACATCACAAAGTCACACTCATCTGGCGGGGTGTACAGTTTCATGCGTGTGCTTAAAAAGTTCCATCCTTCCAAAGGAGACCCAGAGATGGATTCAATCAACTGGGTGAGCAATACGCATCACATTTTCTTTTCACGTAGTTTTTGAGTACTTTGTCAAGCACACATTCACTGTGAAGAATGTTTTGGTAGAACATTTTGAAATTCCCCGTCACGCCAATGGCATTACTGTAGTTCTTTTGGCAACGATGTCAATTGTCACAGACTGTCAACAATAATAGTATTGTTTCAGTACACTCATCAAATGGGACCCAGGCAGTGTCGAAATTTAATCAGAAGTGACAGAATTGTGGAAAGTGGGAACCTGAACTGAGAAAGCTAACCCCAAATTGGGCCTCCTTTTATTATTTTTAGCAGTTTTGAATTGGTCATATAGAGGCTCTCTTTTCTCCCAATTTTAATTTCTTGTTCGAACAACACATGCCATGGCTCTACATTGATTCTAGGGGTATAAAATCTGGCTCCATCTGGATTATATTCTGATAATGGGGTCAATCGAAATGGCCACTATGACTATGAAACCATGAATCCACGGAGAGTTGGAGCCTGTGATCGTTTGATTGGTGAACATCTAAGACAGCAGCGGTAGAAAGTCAATGTCATGGCGGGATTGCAGCAGGAAATGCTGTTGTTAGAAACCAAAAAATGACGTGAAATGAGTGAGGGACAGAGGGCATGATTGTCATGGTGTGTACCCAAACCACGCACTTTGCGGTCTTCACATAAAACCTTTTATGAGTGTCATAAGTACAGGTCCAAGGATATCGCAGACAGGCTGGTTTTGGACATTCAGAGGACTGTAGCAGCAGCTTCGATGCCGAGATTTGTGCTTGGATTCTATTCACGAAACACGACGACGAAGCTTTTCATTTAGGAGAAGTAGCCAGCTACTTCTTCAATGCTCCTAATTGAATAGCCAAATTTTGCTTAGGTATCACCTTCATGTGATAATTGGGTGCTACTTGGTGGTATCTATTTGAAATGTAGGTGATACCTAAGCAAAATTTGGCTATTCAGTTGTCTTTACGATACAGCGGAAATCCAGCTATTTTGTAAGAAGAAACGTGAATTTCCWTTRCGAAAAAATAGCCTTAGSGTTAACTATGTTKCAAAGTAGCGAAAATTCGTGGAAAAGAACACTAGCTTTTWGATGGCATATTTGTGGCGGCGGGTTTCAGGTGAAWCTTTTCACACTTCGACAAAGGACGTCACTTTGATTCTTCGGAGCTTAGAAATGGAAGGAGCCTTGTTTCTCATGAGTTTTGTTGCACGAAGACTTGTAAGCAAGTCSATTGCCGGTGAGAGGTTGAAGAAGTTCATTGCAAGAGGAATATGAAATCAAGTTCAAGGGCWTTGTATTGCTGAGAAGGGACTGGTGTCTTGTAATGGCATCGTATTCGTTGCTGGAGTTTTTAGGGGCAGGCAGTTTGAAGGACATGGGCGGGAAATTGGCAGAAGATGGTTGGGACGATGTGCCCACGCTTAAAGTGATCGGCGCSCAAGACATGGAAGCCCTCGCCCTCACTAACGCACAACGAGTAAGCGTTTCACCGATTTCATGTTTTGGTTTCGTCTTCTTAATGTACATAATCATCATGCGCGCTTCTGTCTCAGAACTGCTGCTAACTAGAGATTACATTGCATTGCATTATTAGCACCTCCTTCGCAAAGACTGGTAATGGGAAGCATGAGCAAATAGTCCATTTTTCTGGGTATTATCCTGATGTTTATTGCTACACCATCTTTTGTTTTATTATGTTTAGGGTTTTGGACGAGGTAGTAGAYCCAACGATTACTATCAAAGCTTGTAATTTTGGCAGCTTGCGATATTCAATCAGCTTCAGCTTGTTGTTCGTCCCAGTAAACCCTTGTATTCTGGGTGCTCCAGAACTTACGGGCATTTGCATTTTTCTCGAACACAGAGATTTCATTTTAGACAATTGGAATACTCATTCTCATCAGTATCCCACACATCGTGCAGGCAATGCCGTGACAATTYTAGTGCTGTTGGTATCTTCTAATGCGGCTATTCTTTCAGGAAGCCCTAGAATTACGAATCTACCTCCACAACCGCTCCCTGATGAAATACGCAGACAGGTTGGAATCATCACGCCTGGGTCTGRTCGACTTARTMAACATGAAGCCCTCAGACCTATCCTCCAAGTTTCGTATGCGCAAGACTCACGTTGCCAAGTTYGTCGACACCAGCATCTCTTGCGGCATTAAAATGCCGCCCGACCTCCTCTCCTCCACCAGTCGACGCCGCCGAAGACCCCCTTCATCAGACCCAAAGTCACTTGAAATCAAAAGACCACTCCTGAAGTCGACCCTCCCCTTTGCACTTCACAAGTCTATCTTGAGCGATGACTCGTCCTTCGGCGGCAGTGCTCATGCTGATTCTCCTGCTCGGAAGGCGAATGCATCCAGCTTGCGATATGAATTGCCTGTTTTTTTGAGACCTTGGGATGCGAAGAAGAAACCGAATGCTCCCAAAGGAGTGTTCGCAGCGACGTCGAGTTCGCGGAGGATGTGTGGGTTGGTTAAGGCGCCGGGTGCAGAGAATGTGGCGAATTTGTCGGTGTTGGAGAGAGTTTCGTTGAGACCGTTGGCACCGGATCACAGGAATGGGATGGAGGTGGAAAACTTGAAGGGCGTGAGGAAGATGCAACCGTTCAAAGCGGCAGAGCTTTGGGCTCATAAGGCAACGCTGTTCTTTTGCATCCGGCGACCTGGGTACGTAATTTGCTACACTTCAGAAGTTCTTCTCAGAGAATTGAAAAAAAACACTGTATGTTCCTTCATTGGAACCTGTTTGTGGATTAGTATGTATTTCACTCCATTTCTTTAAAAATTGGATAAATTCATTGTCAACTTTTGTCTTTTTTGTATACCTTCAATGTTTGCATTGATCCAAATTTGAAAGGATTCGACTAGCCTAGAACGATACGGTGCATTCCAGTTAATTGTCAAATTCGCTTATTTCTAGGAGGTCAATGTAAAAACACTAGCAAGAGTTGAACTTACTGAAGGGTTTTTTATTACTTTGGGATTTGGACGTTAAGCCTTGTGACTGCGTTGAGATTTCTAAATCTTAGGGTAGAAATTTGTTGCATTGATAATTTCGAACCACGTACTAGATAACTCAAATCTGGAGCCCTTTTCTGAAAATAGCACATACAGATGTTGTGAATACTTGTACATGTTCTGCAAGCAGCAAAGGATGTATCTTTTACTCGAACAAGATACAGATGTAAGTTACATAGCATAGTTGCAATGGGGACGCTACGATCTCGGGTGCTTTTATAGTGAACAAAGCATATGCGAAACTGAGTGTCAAAATAGAGAAATGACAGAGAGGAGTGACTGTAACTTATCTTCCATTGCAGCTCCTCTGGCTTGCTTGTAGCAGTATAAAATTATTTTTCGGAATTAATAGTATTTTCTGCGTTTTTGTTTTGTTTCTTTTTTTTCCGATTACGCAAATTGATTGGAAGGCCTCCTTTGAGATTCTGGACCTGATGGCTTGCAGGTGCGTGATGTGTCGAGCGGAAGCCCACCAGCTCTTTGCCCGGAAGCCCATCTTTGATGCGTTAGGCATTCAGCTGGTGGCCGTGTTGTTGGAGGATCTGGACGAGGAGGTTTGGGCGTTTTGGCCTCGCTATTGGGCAGGCGTGGTGGTCCTGGACGAGAAGCGAGATTTCTTCAGGGCGCTGGGAGGAGGCAAACTGATGAAAGACAACTTCTTCACCGGCTTTCTTTGGAAYCCCRTCGCTCGTTTCAACTTTAAGCGAGCCTTGAAAACCGGCGCCAAGTACAATGCCAAAGGAGAAGGCTGGATCAAGGGAGGCCTCTTCATTGTCCGGCGTGGGAAAGGGGGAGTGGCGTACCAGTTTGCCGAGAAGAACTTGGGGGACTGGGCGCCCTTGGACGAAGTCATGAAAGTTTGTCATATCATTAAGGTAAACCTACACCACCTTTCTAAGTTATATAACGTCAGTTTCGTTGAATTGGCGGTATTCCACTACAGTAGAACCTTTAATAAGCAATAGTCTCTAAAGTAATAAACCTCTCAAAAGTAATGTGTCAGACTAGTCCCTTGTCAAAGCGGCATACAAACGTCACGAGTCATGAATGCAAATGACCCTCTTTAATGTAATAACCTCTCTACTTTAACATGTCCCAACCCAACTCTTATTAGAGGTTCTAATGTACTTTGGCATTTTTAGGAGGCTCTTAGGATGCGTGGCATGAACCTTAAATTCATACTTGTCCAATTTTTTGAGCTTTGTGTTGGAGCCACGCCAATTTAACAAAATTGACGATACATACCTCTCATTTTCTCCATTTTGTGTTTTGTGTTGTGTCTATGAGTATCTCTATTGGATTGAGTCTCTTGGTTGTAAACTTTAAAACTTAAGGTAGAGGATCCTACTTGAGTCACTTAAGTGTTTGACGAGATGTAAGAGTAAGATTTTTGGGAGATCAAAATATATCACTTTATGGACAAGAATCACCGTTTATGCACAAGAACCAAATGTGTTGATTGAACGTTTATCACTATGTATGATTCTCTTACACAATTTTAGAGTAGGAGGTTGTGTACAGCTACACTAGAAGTGGTAGTACACAACTCCATTTCCATTCAAAGATGAGTGACCATTGACACTTAGCCTAGTCATCCTTACACCCAACTACTTGTTGATCGAAGGCCCAACCAAGTGTAAGATTAGAGAAGTTGTTGCTGACCAGGTGTCAATATATGAGACGGATGAATTTCTTTACTGTTTATCCTCAAAGGTATTTCTATTATATGGCAATTAATTTCGATGGGCTGTGCATTGTGCAGGAAGAGGAAGACAGTTACGGTGATTAGAGCTTAACTACCCATCATACACGGATTCTGTCATTTTTGAATCACCTGTAACTTACTTTTAGCATTTTTTCATCAGGGTAGGAACTCAGTTCACCTGTACAGTAGTCTACATGTTTACACAGTTTATTGGTTTTCAAAAGTCAAATTAAATTAAGACTAGGCACTTTATTGATTTGCAGTTCTTTGCAGTAAGTTCACTCATTTGGAGATAAGTTCTTGATTCCACTGACCAGGGAACACATTCATTTTTATTTTCTATTTGGACAAAGTACTAGGACAAAGGATCAGGATTTGGGAGAGAATGATCACCACAGAGTTGTCGGTAGAGATCAACTGGGGTGCAAGAACCAGACTCTCTCTTGGAGGTCAAAATTTTTTCACTATGGAAGAGTTTCTCATGGAATTTCGATGTGGGAGCTTCACTGTAATTGACTTTAGACAACCCCATTCAATTCAAAGATCAATGGTCATAGACATTAATTTAGGCTACTTGCTAATTTGCTCAATCAAGTATATGTATAGATTAGTTTCACGTGGGTCATACAATTTATAACGAGTGACTTAGTGACCTACTTCGTCTTTTCAAATTTTTTGAATCCTTTGTTGTTTGCAACTAATGAGGTATGCTCATTCAAAAAGTTGCCACCCCTATTGCACCACATTGTGTCTCATGGAAGATAAAGTATCAAAATGGTTGAACTCCATAATATTTGTGCAAAAAGAAATCATCATTTGGATCATCCATCTAGTAGGGGTAAAAAAACCTAGTGATTTTGGATGTTTCTACCTTTACCTCTAAAAGACCAAGGGTGTTTGAGTGTAGCTCTTGTTTTCTTGACTAGCTCTTGTTTTCTTGACTAGCTCTTGTAACAAGAATAATTTTTCATTCATGGGGAATAATTTTAATGATCTCTACCACTAAAATGAAAAAAGACTTTTGTAGTTTTTCAATGAAAAAAAGACCAATAAAATTGCACAATTTTTGAGAAAATGCCATTCATTTGTTAACAAGATTGATGAAACATGTTTGCTTAGGTAGTACTTTGTACATACACTAAAATTGGAATGTTGAAATCGGAATGCTCAAAAATACTCCAAAAACTTTGATTTTGTCCTACCAAAATATTGATGTATAATTGTTTTTACAAATCATTTTGAGGTGTGGAAAAAAAATATGAGGATGCAAAGTGCTGACCTAAAGTGTCTTCTCCATTCAATCTCAAAAACTTCACCAAGAATCACACTCTTGATTAATTCTTGTTCAGATTGCACCAACAGATTCATCAGAAAAATCATTTAGGGTCTCTTTGTTGTTTATGAATTGTTTCTTAGGTTGACAAATGAAAATGTTTCAAATTCTCAACAAATGTAGTTGCAAAAGCCACATAATAGCCTTAATATGGTCCTTTAAGAGTAAAGAGCAATATAAATTAAGGCACTAGATATGAAACTCTAGTGTTGGGCCCATCATTGCGAATATAAGCTAAGAAATCATCCTTCAATAGGATGAAAATATGCATTCTTTGTTTATATTGGAACCTTGAAAGTCATTCATTGAACATTGTGAGTCTTCCATAGCAGGGCCGATGTGTAAGCGCCCCAAAGTCTGATAGAATAATAAAGAATAATGTTTTGTCCAAATAACATCATTTATCGAAAATAATGCTTGAATCTTCTTCTTTTTAATTCCTTTATAAAAAAATTGAAAAACTGAGATAAAAATTCATTCAATGTGAAGATACAAGTAAATATATGAAAAAATTCTTCAAAAGTAATTTGAGCGTTAAGTTATCAATTTGAACATTTTAGGATGCAATGTTGTATGGATTACATGTAGAATACTAAGAGCATTTAATCAATGCCAAGTGGGAACCTTCCAAGAKTAGTAAGAAAATAACCCACTTAAGACAATACGCACCACATTCATATATAAGTTGCATATTGCATAACAAAATTTTGAGGATAAATTGTCACTTTGATTTTTGTTCACAAGTAAACTATAAATCTTAATTAATATACAACAATCCAATAGACAGTATGTTCAAAACAAATTTTTGAAGGTGTTGTAATTTGAAGGTGTTGAAGAGAAGGAATTTGATTGAGTATGAGACTAATCTCCTCATCATGAGGAGGCATGCAGCGTATTGGTTAGGAATCGTAGATCAAGATGATGATCCSTATGATGAACTATGGGAATTGCACAAGAAATACAATCTTGTGGACTCAAGCCTTGAACAAAAGAAGCCTCATGGTCCAGGCCTTTGTACTAAAGCAAAGCAAGTTGTCATTGGAAGTTATAAAAGTATTACTAATTTCAAACTTTCTGGTATATAGCTAATCCACAATATATAATAGGATTTCAATAGAATTAGATTGTTCAGAGATTTTTCATAGAAAAGTGTGCAATAGTTAGATAGCAATTGAATATTAGGTCAATCATTAGGAGACCTACCAATTTATTTCATCAAATTTTTTATAAAGTTTGCAAATAGTTTTAGATAGTGATATGTTTTAATTTCTAATGATTGACCTAAACATCATACAAACATGAAAAATATGTGATCATCTTTATTAACTACATCACATGATTTTGTCCTTTTTTTGCATGATAAATCTCCTTAGGTTGTTCAAATGTATTGGGAATGGTTTAGTTTACTAAAATTCATATTTATCATTTCAATAAAATAATCAATCAATTCTTTAATTCTACAGCTATAGCTTGTCAATTTGTCTCCTAGGTCAATTGTTGGATTGTTCCTTGATTAAAGTATTGCAACTAAACAATGTAGCATTCAAATAAACTTTATTTATTTATCATTACTAAAAAAAAATACAACTAGGATTCATTGGCATTGAGATGCAATCATTCAATGTTAGTAGGGCTTAAACAAGATTTCTTTTGTGTAGGAAGAACAACAATCACATTGATATGTTTGATGCTCTTCATCCGTTTTTCTATTCAGAAACTTTTGGCTCCTACAAATGAAAGCAGAAAATTATCAACAATTTATTAAGCAAGATTTTTTTGTACATGGATTCAATCAAAATGAAATAAAGACGTATAGTCTCATTGTTGACCTAAATAATTAAATTTGAAAATCTATGATGGAACTCTTAGATTTTATTGACTAAATTGTATTCCATGTTAAGACATTGTTAAAGTACGTACCATTCAAGGACACTAGCAATAAATGAATATAAAATATGAGTATAAAATTTAATATGAAAGATGTTATACTAAGTAGTTTTTTGTAGCAACGTCAATATTTTATACTTCCTCTATCCCACTAAAACCTCAAAAATCTTCCCCTTGGAGGATTAGTTGTGTTTTTAGTCATAGTGCTAGCAATACATGCATTCTAGGATCAATAACCCATCCCTTATATTTATGCAAAATCTCTAGTTTAGGCACTATTGTTTAGGCACCCAAAATCCATGTGGAAAGTATGATATTTCAATATGCTTTATGAGTCATGCTACCAACTCTATTATTTTAGATGATTTAAAGTGCGGTGGCAACAATGAGATTCTAGAAATATGTTGCCCAACCTAAATATCGGCAACAAACAAATATGTCCCACTTTATGAACAAATTATCATAGTGCTTAAGTGGTCATTGAACACATCATCAACACTATTGTCTAAGGAAACAACAAATACAAGGTGCCTCATGGACAAGGCCAAGCTTGCTAGTCTAGAAGAATGCTTCCAAATTGTTTCACTTGCCTCCATGAGCTCATTTAATATGGCAAACACTTCTCCAATGGTTGAAATAAAAAATAAAAAATCTTATTAGTAGGACAAAAAATGTGCCTAACTTTGGTAAGGACTGTCAAATGATTGTCTCTCGTTTTTTAATTCCCTCTAATTCTAGAAGGGATTAAAGTATGTACACATTTAATTATCATTAATTACAATTAAGCATATTATATAATTTCTTTTATAGGATCTTATTGGCAATTGAAAGGAGACTACAACACAATTTAACATCTTACATTAAGTTAGCATGGAATATTATTTCTTAATTTGTTTGTTTGTTATGTTGAGATCTCCCGGATCGTGTGTCCCCCGGTGGCGTGCTTGGCACGGTCGAAAAGCCCTCGGTGAGGAGGGGTGCATGGACTTGGTTTCGTGGCGTTTTGACCTACATAGCGAAAGTTATTGATTTTTGAGTTATTTTTGGGTCTAGAAATTTATAAAATAGACCGTACATCCCCAATGGCACGTTTGGTACTGTTGGAAAGCCTTTGGCAAAAAAGACTACATAGGTTTGATTTCGTGGTGTTCTAACACTTAATGAGAAAGTTATTGAGTTTAGAGTTTTTCTAAGTTATAAAATTTACTATTGGATTTGAAATTTGCAACACAGAGCACACTAGTACATTATTCATACACTATGTGCGTATTCTATGAATTTTTAAGGTATTGTCTCAATGTATTCTAAACCAACACTAGGTTGTTTGAATTGCGTTTTTGATTGCAAACATTTTGTATAATCAATATCTAGATTCTCGTGCCATTTTACAACTCAAACACACAAGTCACTTCTAGGTCAAAATTGAATGTAGGTATACAGGCCATCAAGTTCTTTACAATGTTCACCTTTCATTTATAAGAGATCGATTTTTACATTGTTTAGGTCAATTTCTACTCATTCTCAGTCAATGGCCACATTCTATTTCCTCTGAATTTCCTGTAACTTTGGCAATGCCATTGGATTCTACCTGGATGCATTCCATACTGTCTTTCTTTCTTTGAAAAGGACGGTGCCAATTAAAAAGAGGAAGTTGAAAACAAATTAGTCCCGTAGATGGTTCAACCACATTCCATTCCATACTTGCTTTTATATTGTATACGAGCGAAAAAGAGGCTTACTTACAAATAGATTCGGCTTTTGTACCAAAAGATCTCTCAAAAACTCTTTAGTACACATCTCCCAAGAATCTCTCCTACATAAATTTAAATGCTTTAAATGACACAAAATTATTTTAGCTTCCTAAACTCCTATGCATAGATTTACAAAAATCATTGAAAAGCTGTGTTGTGGACTTCGTAGCTCAAAATGACAAATCCATTTCCCAAGCTCCAAGTTGTACATATGGACGACGATAACATTGGCAGCAACCTTCCAAGCAGGATCATAGATATACTGTCACCTCAAGCAATATAAGTTGGTCTCAATTCTCACACTGAACAAAAATAAGAATCCAAAAGCTCCGTTACAACACCCACTGTTACATGATCTCACGTGGAATTCTTGGGAGAGTCTCCTGATTGTCTTGACTCCTCAATCTGAGCCGTCAATGCCGCAATTTGTTCCTCTGTTGGTGGGGATTGATTTGCTTCAATGGAACGGTGAATGTCATACGTTGTGACACCCAAAACAAGCAGCCTGCACATAMAATCCAACARGAMGTCTSATMAGAGAATTCCACAATAGGATGCTGCCTTGTTCATATGTGAAGTAACGAAACTCCAAAATGGAAAGCTAGAAACGGCATTTTCTTTGAGAGAAGAGGCCAGCTTCACTACAGGGTGAAGCTACCGATTGGTGTCTAACGAAAATGCTTCTGCATTGGTGTAACCCTAGGTCAAGTTTTAGGTGTTATACCATTTCCGGATTCTAGTTGAGCAATAATTCTGAACATTTTCATAACGTTCTCCAATCTTTGTGCGTCTACTAACAGCTTAAGGCTGTCAAAAACGCAATTGAAGAACAGAATAAAATGGAAGGTTCTGTTTGAGGATTATAGTAACTTACAAAGTCCAGGTTCAAGAACTACGGCTCGAAAACGTTCACTAAAATGCTACAAATCTTTGTCCTTTCCATACACAAAATGCAGGTAACTCCACAAGGATACTAAAAGTCCTGATCCCAATCCCAATCCCGTTTCCTATTTGACTGACCCACGTTACTAACAGCAACTCAAATATTCATATACTTGAATGACCTTCAATTCACCAATGGGATTATCTACTGTCAACTAGAGCGGTCACATTAAATGATGGAATAAGAAATTGATACATCAAAATTTGACATAAACAACGTTTGCCTCTTGTACCCAAATTGCTCTCTCCAGTAACCTATATTCAGTGATCTCCCAATAGAAGCAAACTCCTATACATTGGTTAAAATGCTTTAAGTGACGCAAATCCTATCTTCTACCTTAGACAACCTTGCAAATCTTCAAGATGCAGCCAAGATAATAAAGTAGCAATCTCTAGCAATGTAAGAGCTGACCTAAACAGAATCTGTGCAACAGAAGGGCGRATTTCGTAGAAACGGCATCGTGTGTTGAGTATCTTACGCTGCACCACCAAGAGCGAGTCGGCTCACCCAAATAGGGTGCTGCGACATGTTGGTTGTGCCCCCCCACTCCCAGTTCCAACAAGCAAAGATGGTGAAATCTCAACCAGAAATCACAATTGTGATTGCAATTAGAAAAATCCCGATTACAAATTTCGCTTCAAGGACCTCTTAACCATGACTACAAATTTCGCCTCAAGGATACCATAATCAATCTAGCTCTGAACGATGTTCGGAAGAGCACGACGGTAAGCTCCACACAACAGAGTGAAAATGGAAGTGATCGAAAACGAAAGGCGGGACGGAGTGGCCGAAGGCAGGAAGCAATGCGGCATCAACCCTCCCCGGTCTTCAACTTTTTGCGCCGGTTCCGGGTATGCCGAACCCTATGAGAATATACCTGCTTAGGCTATGCCATGTCGGATCTCGTAAGCTTATAACCAATGAAATCAAATCCAGTTGGCAGGGCCCAAAGAGAACGATATCCATGACCGGGCTGGACTGGACCCATGGAAATAGGGCAGTAGAAAGGCAGCTACTCCAAGCAGGCAGCTACTCTTGAACCAATTTTTAAATTCATGATTGAAATTGGAAGGGATTCGTGAAATGAACCCTCTAATCGGCGTTTGGGAAATTCTTATGAGTTTTACTACCTATTTTCCTTCAATTCCCAAATTGAACCAATTTTTCAAGAACGGAGTCCAGTTATTTTCTCTATTTTTCAAGAACGGAGTCCGGTTATTTTCTCTATTTTTCAAAAACGGAGTCCAGTTATTTTCTCTATTTTTTACTCAAAATTTAAAAGAACTAGTTTTTTTTCACTGGATGTTTTCAGTTTGCACAAATTGCATCCAGTTCTATTCCCAAATCTACCAGCTAACATTAAACTAGCTGCCTTTCTTTCCACAAACATCGTCTCTAATCACACTACGATAATGATGGTAAATAGTGTTACCTACACTAATTGATTTAAAACAGCCATAAGTTTTTACTCTTCATGAATATTTTTACCAACTATAGGTACAAAGTTTTCCCAACCATAGTGCTATTAGGATCCATGCACTCTGTAAAAATATTCATGAAGAGTAAAAACTTATAGCATTTCTAAAAAAGTTAGTATGGGTAACACTATTTACCATCATTAGTGTAGTACCTGAAGGACAATAGGTTTCTAAATGCCGATTGTCACCATGTGTTCACTCAAATGGGTACACAGTCGATCAACTGCACTTCTTCTCAAGATATACAAGAAATTTACACCGACAGAGTGCGTCATTAGAAAGGGGTTGAGTGCACATTCATTCACCTTTCACCTTTTAAAATATTGGGTATCTGAAGTATCAATATGAACTGTACTGTACATCCGACAATCTTGCGCATTCATATATCAACCCCACAGACTCATTCATGGCTCAATTTCCTCATCTGGTCCTGTAGGAGTCGCAGTAGGAGGAAGCTGAGTAGCACTCGTACATTCAGCGGCGCCCGCTTGATCCGTCATGAAGAAAAAGAGGAGCCGAAGCAGGCTACGRAAGGTCTCCACCAGTCCAAACCATTGAGAGCCTCCGGAATTCATGTGAACCACAACCTGCGTGCCATCACAGGAAGGGACTCAGGAAACCAAATCCTTGTTTGAATTTTGGCATAGTTTTTGCTGAGATTTTTAATAGCATACATACCCTGTTGCTAAATTTGGGAACATCATTTTTTAACCTCTTGAAAAGTGTTGTGGTCTGAACTGAAGGTTAGTTAGTTTTCAGTTGCATCTAAATGAATATTAAGTGAATGGATGAGATTGTGACCATCCACAGAGATGAAACATGTTTTCAATACTATGTTTTGAGCTACACTAAATAGTGAAATTAGGTTGCCTTTACAATTAGGTTGCTTTACTCCAAGAAAGTTGCTCTATACGCCATCATAGTGAACAAATATATCTACAAATACTTCTATTTGTACACATGGAGGTTGATGAGTTTCAACTACACCAACAACTAATTCAAAAGTGGTGCATTCTTGTCCACTAACAATAAATATTTATATAGTGTGGATTGTCAAGAAATTAGTGAGGGGCAACCTAATTTCACTATTTAGTGTAATGAGAGGGTTATCTACATCATGCGAATGAAAATTATAATTTAGACCCTATCTATTTATTTAGCTCCAATAGGCAGTTTTCGATGGTTCACCTTATTCACAATGGGTGGTGGCTCTGATCCTGTGCATTCGRTCCTCTCACTTGGCAGCGTCTCTTTGCATCTCATTTCCGTCGTTTTAGGGACCTTGTCAAGATTGCCAGCAGGCTCTCTCGGATTGGATTCGGCACTTTCAGTTCGGGAAATTGGATCCTCAGCCTGTTCCACAACCAAATCATCATTCTGAACTCAAATTTTGAAACTATGGCATTTAATCATTCGCTGTGAACAAGTGCAGTTGTAAGTCGTCATTGATACCTTCGTTTAATAACATCTGCCTTCGTGAGGCAGCTAAGCAACCAGTACTTTACAGCTAGTATTCTACAGGTACTTTACTACTGATGGAAGAGGATTCTTGGAGGATAATGAAGAGAAAAAAAATCGAAAGCATGCTAGGTATGTCAAATTTTTTAAGACGGTTATGCAAAATAGTTGTTTGACAGTACGCTGGAGCAAGTAGGTACTGTGAAGCAATTGTTTTCCCTTCTTCTTTTCTAGATTTCAGTCCATTCTATCAAACAAACGAAAGCTGCAAGTAGTTGTTGTCAAAAATTTGTATTAACTCGTAAATTGTGCACAGGAATTCACCGCACATAAATGCCTCGAATCTCTTAGTCATCCAAACGAAACACACCATCTGCATGTATGATGAAGCTGGGAGAGTTCGAACTAACGTACCAGAGATACTTCTTCTTGTGGTGGTAGAATCTCCGCAGCAGCAAGCTCGGTGGTCGTAGAAGTACCTGAATTGCCTGTACAGGAATTCTTTTTAATTTCCAGCTTCTGCTCACACCCAGGAGGTTCCAGTCTGCTCGAGACCGGCAACAACTCCAAATCCACCTTCTTTGCATCAATTGAAATCGTTGCCACTTCACAAACGTAAAATATGATCACGAATTAGCTACGCACGTTACAGAATCAGTTTCAAAAACAGCTCAAGATTATCATTCTTGAACTGCGTTGTACCAGGTGTTCCACGAATATGGAGTTATGAACACAACGTACACTCGTTTCACATGTTAGGATTACAAACCATCTTTGCCCTTCAATAGGATGATCACAACCCATTCATACTCCCTATGGAATAATAGTTGCAGAGAAACACATTTCCTTAAATTCTGGGGTACCATGGCGAAGCAGGAGACTATAATTCGGTTAAGAGAATGTCCTACATGTATGCAACGACTTGATAGCACGGCTCCCATTTTGGAAACAGAAGCTTAATATTTCAGGAAGTCCGTTTGATTGCAACTATGCTGAGAATAGTGAATTGCAGATTATGAGCTGATATCTAGAGTAAGTTCACGAACCTTCAGTATCGTGYTTTTTTAGAGAGCTGACGGTGGTGAGCCGATTAGCTGCAATTGGCTTTGCACCCTGATTTTTGAAAATCTCCAAATCGTCATGAATGACTGAGCTTTCTATCGAATCCAAAGACTGTGACAGCCGACCTCGCCTCAACCCTTTCAGAGCTTTCAATCGCAAAGCCAACCTCGGTGATCTCGCCTTCCTCATCGTCACCAAGTTCCTGTCTTGCGCGGGTCTCGTCGCTACTACACCTTCGTCCTTGCGCAATGACTGCTTAGACATAAGAAGCTAGCCACATTAGCTTCCTCGAAACACAGAAGATGAAGTAGACGATACAAAAAACATACAGGACCTACATTGCATCCCATACATGGAGTGACAAAAAAAATTGATAAAAAGAGAGTTTGGATCTTGTTCCCGAAGCGATGTTTTCCAGTGAGCTCTGCTGAGTGATCTCCCGATCAATGCACAATCAAATACATTGATTGATTTGCTAATAGWATTCTCTWCATTATCAAGTATCTACTGAGCATGTCTTAATAAAAGCACACTTGGAATGCTTGCTACTATATATTGCTTGATATGCTAATTCTGTCCACTACAGTAGCAAGCTTGAAAATCAGAAAAAGAGAATGAACAAAGCTTTGAAATGCAATCACAAGCACGCACCTTCATGCCGGACTCCCCAGAAACACGAGCTTTCGCAGTCCTATCATCCATTCCAGATTGTTCCACAAACACCTCAACCGGTCGCCAAGTCGAGCACGAACTCTTCTTCTCCAATTCTACACTCGCCATAGCCACCTCATCACCTGCAAATCTCCGATCGCTCGWAGCTTGTGTTCCAGATTGCAGTAACCACTGCAACGACACGCTCTTCTTCCGAACAGGAGATTTTTTCAACCTTTCCCGATCATCAGACGGCCCGAATTCTAACGAAAACATTTCTTCACCATCCACTTCCTCTAATCTGCAACGACTTGTCACAGTTGCAGGTAAAGTAGCCTTCGAACGATCGGGCTTCCGCGGCTTTTCAATTAGAGACACGAAAGTCTCACGGAGAAAGTCCGTGTCTGCGGGAGTTGTGTCTAGAGRGACGGGCTTGCCGCCCATTGGGRGATGCGAGAATGGTGCTGTGGCCATAGTGGATTTTCGCAGCGGAAGGTGGTARTGGCTGACATGGCGGCTCCTTATCACAGGTTTGTTGAGACTTTCACCGGAACTGGACTTGGGCGCTACATCCTCTGAATCTCGTAACCCTAACAATGAAGCCTTTCCGCCGTCGTTGAGCCTCTCGAGACGAAATATGGCGTCCACGAGACGCTGATGAGCCGCGCCACGAGTTGCTGGTCGAATTCGCTTGTTGGTGTTGCGGCCCTTGCTCGGAGACTTCAAGGTGAAGTGTGAGGACATTAGGGCAACATCTCTTGGCGCCCGACGTTTTGAAGTTTCAGTGGGTGAGAGGGCGAAGCTAGAGCGAAGYTCGAGTTCAGATGATGGGAGAGAGAAGAGCTCGCTGCTGTGCGGCATGGCCGTGGACCTCATCAAGCTGCTTCTTGACGGCGAGGTTGCTGAGATTTTGGGATCCCGATTCAGGAGGAGGAATCTCTTGAGGGAGTGGTTGGGGTCGTACAGCGATGGCGAAGGCTTCGTCTCCGAGGTGGCGTCGGTTGATGCTGGTTCTGCTGCCGGTGATGGTTGCTTCTCGCCGCATCGACTTGGACAGATACCCATATCGAATACCCCTACATCCGATACTAGATTTTGAACACCCCAGCTACAAGGATCTCGCTACAGATGCCGCAAGAAACGATCCCTAGTTGAACTGCAATCGTAGCTTCAAGTATCTGGATACACATGCAGCAAGGTACGATGCGGAAAATTCTGGCACCGGTCTGTTCATCGTGTCGATCAATCAACCACAATTACTGTTACGAACTCCTACTCAGTATTCAATCGGAAAACTTCGAAAATGCCACTGAATTGCTACCAACTGAAGAGATCTCATTGCTTGGATTCTAATATTACCTCAATGGCTGCGCCGGAGTCAGTGCTCGGTACCAGTTTCCTACCTCAAGATTGATGCAGCTCCACGGATTGTACTGGCWATACAGCTCGTAAATTAATCAGTGCTTCAATGCAGGCCGGTGTGTCGATCCTCGAGGATYGAMATGCTGCATTTCGCACCTGCGTCTGAATCGAACCTGCACAGCTGACCCATCAGTTTTTCGARTGCTTCAAGAGGCMAGGCAYACAATCAGGGAGCTGGAATTCAATTCACCGCTCGATCGGTGGACCCAGTTCTTGCATTGCGTGAGCTTGAACAACTCCTCTAGAGATGTCGCTGTAGTCCAGCAAATGATCTGAGGTCGGAGCTACACTAAGTTTTGAATCTCCTAACAGTACACAAAAGCAGATTGCAGAGCAATCATGATCGACGTCGGCATACAGCTGCGGCAGAAGCGATAATCGTTCGTGAAACTGAGAATCGAGCTACTGTAGAACTTAAAATTCCTCGAAGCCGTTGTTGACCAGCTGCGAATTGGAAAGCGGCTGCGGTATTCCTGCCGTGGTGCTATAATCCGAATTAAGGCTGATTCCCGATCACAATGTGGTGGGATGTCGGTTTGCCGGAGCCTCCAAATACTGCCACAATATTTAATCAATGCTACTTAACTCTAACTTAATGAAGGACGAGCTGGTCATCTTGGAAATCATCCTTTTGGGTACCATGTGAACCATTTGATCGATTAAAAAAAAAACCATGAGCATTCATTGGAGATCAAACTATTGTGCAACAAGGAATGTTGAGGAATGTTAATTTTTTGAAATATTGGATGCACATCTGCACTTTTGTCTTACATAGAAGGATTCTTTATCATCCATCAAACACTTAGTGCTTGGAGAGTACTTTTTGGAGTAAAGTATCTACACTTGATTGGAACCTTGTTGCAAACAAATGGGGACATATTTTTAACTCAGATGTACACATTTGTGAACATAAAAAAAAAGAGTTGATTTTAGACACACATGGAAATCAACACATACTTCGGACATTCCTAAATTATTCATGTAATGTTCAAGAAATGTTGGCAATTAGGACTTATTAGCCCCTTATATCCAAGGCACCAAATTCAAGTGTCAACAAAATTTCGAAGTTAAATAAAACCTTATCAAATTACTATTTTTATTAGTTTTTTAAAATTATTTTTATATAGTTCTAGTTTTAGTATCAAAATTTCAATTTTGAAAATGAAAAAAAATTGTGATCTTCCTATGAAAATTTTGTGCGAGGGTGGGCCATTGCAAATCTTGATTTTCTAGTGTTGAGGGATTTTCTAGTGTTGAGGCTTGTATATATACATTGGATCTTTATAGAAAAATGACATTAGAAATTCAATTTAAAATATTATAAAATATATTTTCAAAAGCCATGAATATATTGGAGTTATACAATTATGTTATGCCTTTTAACCTCATATTTTTTTTGGCAACAACCTCAATTAGAATTTCACATGTCAAAAGTAGATTGAAAAACTTTAAATGACTTTTGCAATCTTAGCACCCTTGCAATTAAGCATTATAATCTTTCATTCCATAAGTAATATTATTGTGTTTTCTTTTCCCATGCGATCTCTAAAGTGCTTAGTTTGATTTTGTATGGTTGCAATTCAAAAAAACTTATCAAACTTATCAAAATGTAGTCTTTCTATTCAATTTAAAGCAAATTTCAAGAAGCTCTAAAAAGACCTTGGACACTCAAGGGTTATAAACTAATACAAAACAAAGATAACAGACAAGCTTTAAAGGCATCATGATCAATCCAACTAGTATTGAGAGCTTAATGACCTCCCGGTGGGCTAGGCACAAATAAAATAAAGAATGACCCAACACCACTTGCAAGTAGCTCCTCATTTTCAAGGCCACAGAAAACTTGACCCCACACATGGAAATTTTGATCTTTTTGTTCTGCYCATCACCTCCACTTCCACCTACCCCGAATTGGATTGAAATGTGCATTGGTTGGTAATTGTAATTTTCCAAGTGCACTATAATCTTTATCTTTTAGCTAGCTTTTGAAGTATTTTATGTTTGTTGTCTAATGGTTGCATTTGAGTTTTCTTGTCCCCTATTCACAGTATGATTGGAATGTGCTCCCAATCATAGAAATTTCAAGTTCTAATTACAAACCACTATAAAGAGTTCACGTTATGATTGGCAGGGCAAATTACAGCGTCACCATTCGTAAACCACTGTCGGAAAATGCGCCATTCATTTGGAGGAAGGATTATATGGCGTAATTAGGATTTCATGCCAGTAATGCCCAATTACGTGTGCCAAATTGCGTAATTGGGCATCACGGATTTTTCATCCAAAGTTTTTTCAGTCATCCAATTTTTTTCATTTCCCGGCAGTGGTTTACGCCGGGCCAATGACCCTCGTCGTCGGACATTGCCCTATACAAAGTCCTTTTGAATGTGCTTCCAAAGTTCCAATCAATGTCTAGGAAGAACCAGCAATTAGTTCAAAGTTAGCCGGTGGATTTGGCCAAAAAACTGGTTGCACTATAGAAACATTGGCCAAAAACTGATAAAAAAGACCAAATTTTTATTATTTTGTACGATAAATAGAAGAAATAACCGGACATTATGTTGGAACAATTGGTTCAGTTTTGGAGTTGAAGGAAATTGGCCAGTAAGAGTCAAAAATCTTCCCGAACACTGGTTCCAATGATAGAAATTTCAAGTGCTAATTACGAAGTGCAGTCAAGAGTTAGCGTTATGATTTGGCGGGGCAAATTCCGGGGTCCAGTGAGGATGGMCCTCAAGAATGGACCAGTTAAAAAACTCATGAATTGAAGTTCTGGAATCACCCTGGTCAGGAGACTGCGAATTGATCACTGCTGACACTTGTCTTTCTTCAAAATAAAATAATTCAGTAACCAACCCAGAAATGGGGGCTGGCAGATAAATGCAGAAAACGCACACCAAAAGGATTGTTTGTGATCAATACATTTATAATAACAGTATAGTACATGCTGTAGTGAGTAGCCTGGACAGGGCATGAACTTTCATGATTTATTTATCACTTGTTAATATGAGGCGATAATTTCCTGGCTACTTAAAATCTCATTTAATTCTTAAGAATGCGCTCACTAAGTTAGTATCTAAGTTACAGTAAGTACTTCTAGGAACCCAATTAATACATGTGTGAATATTGAGTGGATCTTGTAGAGTAGCTCACTACACTAAATAGTGAAATTAGGTTGCCTTTACAATTAGGTTGCCTTACCCCAACAAAGTTACTCTACAAACCATSTAAGTCAACAAATATTTCTACAAATACTTTTATTTGTACACACGGAGGTTCATGAGTCCCAACTACACCATCAACTAATTCAAAACTAGTGCATTCTTGTCCAATTACAATAAATATTTATATAGTGTGGAATGTCGAGAAATTAGTGAGGGGCAACCTAATTTCACTATCTAGTGTAGATTGGGAAATGGGAAGAAAAAAAAAGAAAAAAGAGCCTAAGCTTATGTTTGATCGGTCTTGCCCAATTCGGACTTAGACTAAGGGCTGTTGTACACCTGCAGAATAAGCCATGCCAATTCCGATTGCACAAAATTTCAGTCCATTTTGGACTATAGGCTGGCCTCAATTACACATTAGAATAAGATTATAATTGGGGTCTATTGTCYCAATTGTAAAGGCCTTGAGGCCAAGAAGCTGGGCCGATACAAAAAAAATTAGGAAAAAAGGAGAGAGGGGCTGAAATTTTATGGACATTTTACACCTAGAGGTTAGGCCAATTGCACAAAATTCAACTAATAAATTTGTTGAAACAAAAAACATATTATATGAGATCATTTTTTCTTAATGAAACCTGTCATTGGCCTTCCATTTTCGGTGCACCCAATTCATGGAGCTCAAGCCATGTCAAATCATATCTTCGTGGGAAAAAAAAATTGACCACCAAATTGGCCAGACTTCTAGGAGTAAAGGTTTTAGGGTTGATTTCAACCTTTTATCCAATCACAAGTGAGGATTCTTGGCCTTTCACACAACAAAGTGGCCCCGAAGTTACTCCTCCAAATAATGTTCTAACTTTTGGACTACTCATAATTGGAACTTGAAAATTTTATTGGAAGCGCATCCCAAAGTCCTTAGAATAGATTCATGCAAATCCAACTTTAGACATTTGGCAATGAACTACTTCAATTAGAGAGGAGTTGGTGAATATCACAATTAACAAARCACTTTGAATTTCAAATTTTGTCAAAATTTCTATACCAAGAGTTAACTTCTCAATATTGTAACTATATAGTGTAGCCTTTGGGATGCTTCAATTAGATGTGCATTACTTCTTTGAGACCAATCATAGGTTGGTGGTTTTTTTAGACTTYTACCTTTGAAGGACCTAGTCGTCATCAAAATTAATGACCAATTAAAATTTGGGTAAGTTCCTATGATGCTAATTTTCRGTAGATCTAAATTAAATTCTGACACATGGTTGGGACATATACTGTATTGGCTAAATGTAATATTTTTCCAATCGGGTGTTCATACTAGAAGTTATGTTGTCAAAAAAATATTAGACAATTTGGGTAGTTAGAAATTTGTTTGCTAACCTCCACATCTGCCTTAGGAATTTGCTAGGTCTGTAATTTATATAATGTAGGATGCAATAACAAAAATTAACATGTTTAGGTGCAAAAACATCATTCTAAAAAGAGTTAAAGTTCATTGACCCTATCAAGGAAGGTTAGAGAAAAAAAGTTTCTTCTAACTTTAAATGCTATAATCTTTCAATCCATRTRGGCAAACATTATGAATTTTTTTGTAGACATTYTATAATAATCTAGTAGAAAACTTTYATAGTTGAACTTTAAGAAAAAAATTCATTTTTTCTCACCATCGAGAAGAGTGACAATTTTAGACAATTTACGCCTCAAATCTGCTCGTGTGTTGAGGGCTTAAATTATAATTTTCACGAAGTGAACAATTTATTGCGTAAAGAATGCCAAAGGCAACTCAGAAGTCTTAAATTTTTTTTTTGTTATGCTACCTCTCAAACATTGCTAAGCACGGAATTAAAACTTGAGATCCAACGACATATGCATTCATCTCTCTTCACAGCAGACCGTTACTTTCTTAAATCTAAAATTAAAGCAGCACAATGAAGAAAAATAGAATATCTTCATTGAAATGAAGGTGATTCATGAAAACAACAATGAGAAAGAATGTCACACTCCACTAAATTTGCATGAAGCTTGACAATGGCTATGGTGCTGAAAAATGTGTGATGTGATAAATGGATTTTTTTGGAATCCATATTTGTTATCCTGAACGTCTATCTTCTATTGTTTCGCAGTGGGTGCAACTTTTCTCTACACACGTCAATTGCTTTGAATGAGTATGCCAAACAGCCTCTAGAGGTGCCTTGATCTTGAGTTATTGGTGGCAACCCTCTAAAAAAATACAAGGCATGTTGCAGCAAGTAAATTTTTTAAATCAAGTAGATCAACAATCACATAATCAACTGTATCTACAATAAATACCTATGTCGTTTATCTTTGAGTTTACTTTAGAATTTAAAAAACCTATATGAGATATTTTTTATTTGTGCATCTTATTTATAATTAAATATACATTAATTTGTATGTCATATAATTCATTTTTTAAAATTAATTGATACTATTAAATAGTACCTCCATATATAATACCGCATGTTGTTTGATAGAACAAATCTAAGTGTTTTTTTGGTATTTAAAATCGACATTTTTAGCAAAAATTTTAGAATGCTATATAACTATGATTTTTTTTAACGCCTAGTATCATTAAGTACTGAATAATATGTTTGTATCAATAGTAAAAACATACATGTAAGTTAATTTGACATTTGTGCAATCAAAATACTTGGTCTTGTGCAATTGCCTTTGCACAAAGTCACAAACATCTATGATTCAAAATACAAAGTTTTGCCAATATACAGATAATTTGATTCAATTCATCTATGTACTTCGCAACCATAATCTAGCTTTTGAAAATAAAAAATAGATCAAATAATAAACAATTTAGCTCATGTAAGCTTTCAACTATTGTATATGTGAGGCTTATTTGTCACGAATTAAATAACTTTTAATTTAATTATTTAATATTTTAATGTTTTTATAGCAATAATGGTAAGATAATTAAATTTCATTGAATAATGATATTTGAAAAATGTAAATTAGTGGATCCATATAGATATTCTACTTGTACTATTCAATATATAAGATAAAAACACCCATTAGCGCACGTATACCCAATTCTGTACTATAGACTACACTAATTGCGTCCATTGGTTGTAGTTAATATGTCTTACAAATACTTGATTGTGATTTGCTAACACATATGAATGATACATACTTAATTCTGATTTGCTGACTGCTGATTTTGACAGTGTTCAGCTTTAGGTACACCTATAAGATAGTTCCAATGGTATAGTGAGCTGGTACTTCAAAAAATCATAGAAATTGTATACAATATCCAAAAAATCTAATTCTTTTTAATATTCATGATTTTCACTTGCTAATATTACAAAAATATTATTTAAAAAAAAATTGCCTTTAGTTATGATGAATTGCTTAAATGATTGGTTTTGCGTGCTTTCACTTTAATTAGTGTTTTTTGTAAAATTCCACTTACACAAATATATACAAAATTGAGTAAGTTAATCATTTATTATTTATTGTTAATATTAGAATTTAGATAGTGTATTTTAATATTCAATAAGTGAAGAAATTGTACAATATTAATTTAAAAAAAATTGAACTCATGATAAATTTCAAAATGGAACTAATGAAAATCTTTCATTGAAAAATGAAAATAAATAATTATTCCGTCACAACAAACCGGTTCTCCCTTTGTAACTCGCATTTCTTTTCATTTTGTTGCTGCGTTTTGATAAATCCACTAATGTAGTCGTGAGATTCATGAATTCATCTTTTTCTTCAACTTGCATTTCAGTGAAAGGAGAAAATTGTATTATCAATACAATTTCTTCTGTATCATGGTCTTGCACGGCGACTCTTCCGAAATAAATCCGGGTATAATCATTGGGAATACTTGTCATGAACTACCCTTTGAAATTTTCATCACAACGTCTCTTTTTGTAAATGAATACGGCATTTTCAGATCCAATCATTTTTTTTGCATCTTCAATATCTTCACTTTTAAAAACTTTCTTCCTTTCTTTCCCGTGCTTACTTTTAGCACCTTTTTCCTTTGAGAGCCTTCATTTTCTCGCCATTTTATAAGAAACTCCAAGCCACGGCAAAAAACAGATATGCTGAGGTCAAATTCATGGCCTCAAAAAGCTATTTGAACAACTTTGATCTAGCTACACCCGGTAGTCCCATTTGACCTCCAATTGGATAATGCGTCCGGAAACAACAAGAATTGATGGATTTTTGCTTTTTGCTCTTTGCTTGTTTACAAAGGCATTTTTTGTGAGGTATACATCAACTTCCTCATTGTTGGACACACTCATGAAGATACTGACGCTCTTTTTGGTTGGTGGAACACTAAATTGAAGACGAATAAATATCCAACACTTCCAAAGCTCATGAAAATTTTCATGGAATGTAAAGCCTACCCTGTTATTCCTCATTTCATCAAAGAAGTTTCTGATTTCAAGTTATTTGTGCACGGATAATTCATACTTGGGCACAGGTGGTGACTTCTTAGAAGGTCATTTTAAGTCCCAACAGTTCAAGTTTTCCATGGATTCTACTGGATGGCCTATAATGGAGTATAAAAATTTGTGTATTGACAAAAATTAGTCACCGGAGCACGGCAACGGGATTCGCTTGTGGGCTGAAATTGAAGACGGACTTCCCATGGTGCCTGACGAGGATCCACCACCATTGGCTCCACATCAAATGAAATCCCATGAGCAGGTAAAGAAAGGTTTGAAAGATTTCATTGCACACTGGAACCAAATGGAAAATGACGATGACTCGGATGAATTCAAGCGGAAGAATGGTCCAATAAAATGTTGTTGAGAAGGTGTGAGAAGTGCTCTTGATGTACTTCTTCAAGTACGAAGGACGTTGTTGGATGAGTTTTGGCCATCTTCAAGAATCGACCATGAAAAATTCGATCGAAGGAGAAGGGATGGAACAATGCATCGTGAAGGGGATGCGGAGGATGCACTTGTTGTTGGGCTTAAGCGTGATCGTCCATGTGCTTTTTTCTGTGTTAATCGTGATACTTTTGCAGGTTATTTTGTCATTGTGCGCCCCGCTGATGGTGATTCAAAGCCATTTAGGCTTGCTAGAGCTATTACCAATCCTAATCAAGATCCAAAGCATATACATATGATCCAAATCCAATATTAGACACCTGCTTCAAGTCGCTCCATTAATATGGAAACGTATGTTGGCTGGACACAAAAAAGGGAATGTTTGGTGCGAGGATTGTGTAATACCTTCAATGTGGTCCAGTACAGACTGCATCATGTCGTCTTGAAAGCTACGTTTTAGAGAGGGAACACCAGATCCGAGAATGACAATTCCGAAGCCGCAAATTGACATTATCAATGCATCATTTGCGGTCTTTACAATTGATGCAAACATCGATGAGCCCATAATATAAGGATGAATAGTTTGTACTAGTTGTAATAGCAGACTATTGATTTTGCAATTGAAGTAGAGTATTCTTTGTATTCACATGTTTTTCATGTTTGTATTCATATATATATTAGTTTTTCTTTTCAAAATTAGGACTATGTAAGAGATATTGATTTCTATTAATAATAAATTTATTTTTTATTCATGTCTCTCGATGTATTGTATGTTGAATATTTTCTTGAAATTTATTGTGGTTGACATCTTTTTCATGTAAAAGTTTGACTTATGTTTATATTCACATATTAAGTACTTCGACACTTAGAAGTTTAAATTTGAAGAAAAATCTTAGTTTATAACATCTTGGACTATTTTTTTTTTTTTTTTAACTAAATGATGAAGCTCAAATGTTCATTACGGATTTCTGCTACCTTTTGAAGTTGTGAAAATATTATTAAATATGTATTTTGATTTTGCAAAGTCTCAATTTATTGGAGAGTCTAATATTAATGAGTTTTTTTCTTTTAAATATAAAACGCCATTAAAATGAGACTGCAACTTGTCTCATTTTAACAAATAAGACCTTAAAATATGAAGTTATTGTATGAAGGGTGTTGATAATACTTGAAGTGTGTACTATAGTTTGAAATGTAGTTTTGAATTGCACCATTGCAATCATATCAAGTAATTGTTGTTGTAAACTTTGTAATGGTTTGGGGCGCAAGTAGGCCTTGAAAGAAAAATCACTCTGTCGAATGACAAAAATACATACATCCCAAGCTCAGAAGAGTGCATTATAATTGAAACCTTGGAATGAAAAATCTTTCTAGGTAGAAAGTGGTTCTTCAGTAAAACAATCCATAGCAATGAATCACAGAACTCGCYGCTTTAGAGGATTAAACATAGGCGATAGACTGAATCCCACAATGCAAAGCTGTCAAAGCCACTAAATCTGTGATTGCCAAGTGTAGGTAAGGAACTTGATTTTTCCTTGTAACTTGATGTGGAGCCATGAACATGAATATCTGTAATCCTTTGTCTCTTCACTAGATTGCCAATATTTTTTTGAAATATTATTGAAATGACATGGCACTAGTAGAAAAACAGTGACCAAATCAACAAAACATCAACAAATTTTTGTTGAAGTGGGTACGGTATCGTCCGTTTTGACAGATTTTTGTTAATTTTGGCACACGTTAACAAAATGGTAACAATTTTTTTTTAATTTGAGTAGTGCAAGTCCAAATCGCCAAAAAAAATCAACACTTTTTTGTTCACTTCAACACAAAAGTGTCAAACAAATTTTCTATGTACAATGGAACTTTAATTTTTTAAATCAGCAAACTTCAAGGTCCATTTAGACATAGTAAAACACATTTTTTTCAAAAAACTTTGAACTAAAGAAAGTTTAAAATTCAAGCTAAATTTCACCTCCAAAAATCCGTTTGTGATTTGGAGTCTCTAATCAAAAGTTATGAACAAAGTTAAGAGAGAGATTGGAATGGACATTTTCTTTGGCATATTTAAACATCTTCTCTGAATTTTGTCCATAACATTTGATTAGACACTCCAAATCACAAACGGATTTTTGGAGGTGAAAGTTAGCTTGATTTTTAAACTTTTGTTAGTTCAAAGTTTTTTGAAAAAATTTGTTTTACTATGCCTAAATGGACCCTGAAGTCTTCTGAATTCTCCAAACAAATGAAAAAAATTTAAAACAACATTAATAAATAACTTCGTAACTCTACATGTGCACACATACATTTGAACACATACATGTGTGGATGTTATTTTTTCATAGTTCATGTTATTTTTTCATAGTAAAAGAACACTTAAGAAAGATTAGGCATTTAGGGGTTAAATCACCATAGTTGGAATTCTATTTACAATGACATTGTATTTCTTTGATCAATCATTTAAAATTCGGTATTTTTCAAAATCAACAGCCTTCAGATGTCATTTTGGCATAGTATAAGAACCTTTTTCAAAAAACTTTGAACTAAAAGATGTTGATAAATTAAGTTATCTTTTATATCCAAAAATCCGTTTGCAATTTTGA
Source organism: Pleurozium schreberi (assembly GCA_006891605.1). Taxonomy (NCBI): domain Eukaryota; kingdom Viridiplantae; phylum Streptophyta; class Bryopsida; order Hypnales; family Hylocomiaceae; genus Pleurozium; species Pleurozium schreberi. Next base: position 82,467 of record VACF01000002.1, read on the forward strand.
GTGTTAAAAAGTTATGGATAAAATTCAAATACGGGTTGGAATGAACAAATTTTAAACACTTTTGAACACCCTCTCTTAATTTTGTCCATAACTTTTGATTAGAGACTCCAAATCGCAAACGGATTTTTGGAGATGAAAGTTAGCTTGAATTTACAACTTTTGTTAGTTCAAAGTTCTTTCAAAAAAAGTGTTTTACTATGCCTAAATGAACCCTGAAATCTGCTGAAATCAACAAGTAAATGAAAAAATTTAAACAAAACTATATAAATAAAATGAACATTTGTTTTGTCTTTCTTTCACATCCTCTCTGAATTTTGTCCATAACTTTTGATGGGAGTTGTAAAATTGCAAACGGATTTTTGGACATGAAAGTTAGCGTTATTTTACAACTTTTCTTACTTCAGAGTTTTTGAAAAAAAAGTATTCTACCATGCCAAAACGAACTTTGAAGTCTGCTGATTTTAACCCTTGAACATTGAAGTCAGCAGACTTCAGAGTCCATTTAAGCATAGTAAATTAACTTTTTTTGAAACAATTTAGACCATAGGAAGTTGGGAAATGAATCTAATTGTCACCTATAAAAATATGTTTGTGATTTGAAGCATCCAATCAAAACTTATAGACAAAGTTCAGAGAGATGTTCAAATTCAATTTTTTTTTCACATTTTTTCACATCCGCTCTGAATTTTGTGTATAACTTTTGATGGGAAAGTCGAAATTGCACGCGGACTTTTAGAGGTGAAAGTTGACTTTATTTTCCAACTTTCAGTAGTTCAAAGTTTTTCCAAAAAAGTTAATTTACTATGCCAAAACGGACTCTGAAGTGTGTTGAATTCACAAAGCGAATGGAAAAAGAATGCAAAAACTATATAAATAAAATTGAAATCCGTGTATGCACATGAACATGTGTGCGTGGTGTGATGGTTAAGACCTTGCTCCACAAGCAAGGGGTGAAAGGTTCAAACCTCCATGGCACCCTTTACTTATGTGGCGGGATTGCTAAGGTGACCTTGCCATGCGAGCAGGTTGCCTAGAACGCCTTGCTGCGTGGGCAGGCCGCATAAGTGGCCTTTTTTGGTGCCACGCGTCATTATTGTGTAATGCCACGTGTCAGTTTCTAATTGGCCGACTCAATTGGAAAAAAAATTGGAAAAAAATTGGAAAATTTTTATTGACCAAATTAACAAAAAAATGAACACTTTTTTGTTAAACAAGTACCCAAATTAACACGTCCAAATCAACTAAAAAATCAACTAAAAAGTCTACTATCATGATCTTCATTTCATGGAATGTGATGGCTATTCAAGTCTAAACTTGTATCACGAGCTTGTTGGGTAGCATGAACCACTTGCTCTATAATTGGATCAAATGTATGGCTATCCCAAATAGCATAATCAACTAGTGATGTAATGCCAACACTTAAACTTGTTTTTTGAGTAGACAAAACAGGTGGCAATGTTGGCAAGTTTGGCAATGAGTTAAAATAAGAATTGGTGATGCCAAACTCATTATTACAATCACGTAGCGATAATGGCAACGGGCAAAACATGGTACATAATCCATTTGTACAAGACAAATTAGACCTAGAATACAAGGCTAAGTCTTGTGTCAAAATAATATGCAATGTTGATATAGTTAAGTATGTCCATTTATCATTAAATTGTACTTCTCCATGAAAATTACACCCACATACTAAGGCAGTAGTGAATGCATCACCAAATGATTTCCCACATGACTCTGGAAATGAAGCTCGAAAGTGTCGCCAAAAATTTTCATTCCGCGAAGAGCCACGCCATAATAAACGTCTGAAAAAAGATCTAATATCTCATGTGGAAGCTCAGGGGGGATTCAAACACTTTATGAAGTGTTTTTTTGTGTCTCATGACATCTTATCAATAGCTCTCCAATAATACATTTAAATGCTGGTAAATGTGATTCAAATTTTTGAAAACTTTCAATGAAAACTGAAAGTTCTACATAAATAATAAAACCTTCTTGCACGTGACTTCCATGTCCAATGATGATCTTGGACACATTATGCATGAATAAAGAATTTCGAGATTTGTTAGTGGCATTTGAATCATCTTGATATTGAGTAATCAAATGAAAGTTATCAAGCAAAATAAAACTTTGTGGAAATGCCTCTTGAAATCACTGACTATCATCACAACATTTATCTAAATACATAACGGGATCGATATTTTGCGACTGCCTAGAGTATCGCAACTTCAATTTTTTGGCAAGGTCTATACATTCTTCGTTAGTTGTAGAATTAGTCCTCCAATAAGCAATAATTTGATGTTGTTCATTCATAACACCAAATAGTCTGCCTATGGGTGCAAATTTTTGACTTGTGGTAGAATCGTTGATTTGAATTCTAGTAGGTACATTATGATGATGATCTGCTGCCAAATGTGACCATGTTAAATCACCTTCAAACCTTTGAAAAAACTTTTTTTGTTGACTTGTTATGGCTTCAAATATGGATGCTGCAATTTGCCTTGAAGGACCTGATGTTCCATTGAATCCATTGCAGTGTTGGAAAAAACATAGAAAAATCTGGAAAAATCTCTTTTGATAAAGAGTAAGAGTGGCCCGTACCACCCCATTGTAATAATCAATGTGTCCTTTTCATTTCAAGGACTGCAACATAAAATAAGATTTTCGAGCTTTTTTAACCATGGCTATAAAATCATTAATTCTTGCACGGCTTGTTGTCAAATCATACATAGATTGAACTAAAGAAGTAATCCAAGCACTTGTATGAAATACCTGAACAAAACATTGTAAAAATGCCTCATAAGAAATGATGTTGTTTTTAAAACATCTTCATCCATGACAGAAAATGTTGTACCACATCCATTTTTCGTTGCACAAATGTAAACCGTAGATGTGAAATAACAATCATATTGCAAGTCATGAACATGCCTTGGTAGAGAAAACTCTTTGAATCTCAAATAACCTTGTTTTTGACAAGTTGGATATTTTAGTGAGCATATAGAAATGCCCAATTGTTGTTCTTGATGCCAAATACTTAAAGCCTTCAATAAATAGCCATCTAAGCCCAGGCACATACTCCACTTAGGGGTTGGTGGATAAGTCCAAAAAAGAATGTATTTATGATCATCTTGTTTGAACTGATTCAAAATGGCCTTGATCCACATAGATTGTGGTACATTCAAAATACCAGAAGTTTTGTCACATCCATCACATTTTATAGACGTAGGACATTCAAGTGGAGAACAATATTGCGGAGGCAATATTGTAGGTATAGATTGCACCTATGAAGGAATAATGAGCTMTTCACAAAGTCTCTGAGACTTGAGAACCGTCTCTAAATTTTTTGAGATTCCATACATCTTGAAATCTACATTACAAAATATTTCAATTTTCACATGTGAACAATGCTCATTAACTACTTTTCAATGATTCAAATATATAAAAAATTGAATCCACAATAGTGACTTCTAGAATCGAATGTATCAACAACCATTCAACATTGAAAAAGAAATATTGCTATGTATTGCTAATAAGAATAATAAAAATAACCACAACTACCTAAACGTTTCTTATAGTTCATGTATAGTCAATATGGTATAAAGCCAAGAGCAAAATTGAGTATTATTTTTCAAAAATTGAGCAAAATTCAATGAATTTCCGATTTGAAGAAAATCTCTACTATCATATAATAAAAACCACTTTATTTAAGTTGTTGTATAATTCCTATTTGTTGATATCTTAAATTTAAATTTATATATGCCTAGTACTTCCAAATTGTGGCAAAACAGGGTATTTTATCTCTTATATGTCGTCTTACAATATATAGTATAACTGTAGACATTGAAATACTAAACCACTCTCAAAACCAAACACTTGCCACAACACTATTAGAAATAACCACTAGTGCAAACATATAAGTTGGTGAGTTGGAAATGATCAAAGTAGTGACTGATTGCATCATTATCTAGAAAGAAATCGATACACTATTGTGGGCGCTTGATTCCCGTCCTTGGAATTAAGTGAACATAATTGGGTTCTTAAATAATTTGGATCCTATGGGTGTTTAACGTCACTCCAATAATGCCTTTCAAACAATGGAACATTGTTAATCTAATTCCTAAGTATCTACCCTCTAATTGTAATGACTTATTAACTTTCACAACACCCAACCTAATTTGGTTGGCTCTTGATTTTCACTAATAGAAATTATTCTAAAAGAGGTTGAAAGTTGTCTTGATTTATCCTCAATGTTTTAATCTAAGTCTAGGGCATGAAAATCTATTATTTTTACCACGACTAAAAGATTCCCAAAAGATTCTCAAAAGATTCCTAAAAGATTCCTTATTCTTTCGTTTTTACTTTTTACCTTTTTTACTTTGACTTTTAATCTAATGATAAATAATTAGTAATTCCTTTAATGGCTTCAAATAAAACCTTCAAAACTAATAATTGTGAATTTAGAAATCTAAATTGTTGTGGGATTTGATTTTCTCAATAATATCTAAGTTTAGTTTTGAATTGAAATCATAAATTCAAACGTTCTAATTCTAATCTAACACTAATTATGATAGAATGGCGTAGTTTATAGTGATTTAGTACTCACCTCATGGATGGCCGCTACCTCGTTAATTGCGCGCTCCACCTCCATTTAATTGTTGTTCCAAGTTTTGTTGGTAAGTTTGATAATGTTTGAAAGTTGTACAATTTTCCTACTAACTTTCTTTCACTCTCTTTTCTTTTCTTTCCCATCTCTTTTGTATGTTTTCTTTTTCTTCTGTGTCTATCTTCTAAAAATCAAATCAAATCAAATCAAACACTGGGGGGTATCAGAGTGCGGGACATTCCGAGCTGAGATTTCCAAGCAGAGGCCAGGTGTCGACCGGCTGGACCTTGAGAAAGATTGCTACTCTGACACCCCAAAGTAGCACTTGTAAAGGAATACAAATCGCCTTTTCGTCCATTTAAAAAAATAAAAAAAAGGCCCTGGTTACCACACTGCAGGACTTCGAAGAGAACGTCAACTAGTAAATATTCGCAGTCCGGTGTCTGCTTTGTAGCCGTGGCCTTTAAAAGTGACGAAACAACGGTTTCTACTGGGACTCCGCTCGAATAACGACAACAAGGCATGAACGCTTTACTCTGAAATTCAGCTGAAACCAATGAATTCACAACAAATCAATGGGCGTCCGTTTGTGATTTCAATTCACGAGATTCCAAATTGCAAAGCTCTCCCTTACAAACACGTTGCAGCCCGCACTATCCGCCGAAACCTTTAGAGCAGAATCGCAAAAGGAAACCTTGCACTCTGAAACCCCCACTAAATTCTTGGCTAAATGGTTTTGGAAGCAAGTGCAAGCTTGAGACAAAGCTTGATTGGACTTTCCTACCAATAACTAAATTCTCAGAATATTATGGCGATTCTCATTCCATTATTTTGTCTTTTTTTCTTGACTTGACACGAAATTCTAATTATTCTAAAGGTGTTTAGGACTCAAGCTTCCCTTTCTTCCCTCCTCTTGTAACTCATCTCACTACCAATTCTTCTGCATTTTTATCATTCGAGAGATTCTCAGCCTCTGTCTTGAAAGCACAGATAGTATTTGAATTGTGAGGTTTGCACATGTCGGGTACAAACTTAGGCAGATGGAAATGAAACTGAATTTGAGAAGTCACTGGATTGACTTGATTTGAGAGTATGGTGATGGACAGACTGATGAGTGGTCACCCCAACCAACTGGGAGAAGGGCTTCTTCAAAACCGGGAGCTCTGTATATCACCTCCAACCACGACTAGTGAGGATTAATTCTCCTTCTCACAGCATGCTCTACGTTTATTTATGACTGATTTGAATTTAAAGTTTACTTTTTATCAAACTCATCCTTCTAATGAGAATTGGAATGGTGTTAACTACTTATAAGCTAATATTCCTTACAAGGAATTGTCAAGCTTGAATTTAAAAGCTCTGGTTTACTAAGCAACACCAAACTTTAAGCAATTATGAATTGTAYGTCATCTTCTTATGGTCATCACACTATGATTTAATATGAAGTGTGCTTTGATTATTAAGGGTTTGTTTYATTTTTYGTTCTTAGTCAAATCTAAACTCTCTTTGTCTGGTTCCAATTCTACTTTCTCTCCTTTTTAAAAACCAAATTACAAAATCACATGACCAAATCAGTATGGATGCATGTCCAAAGACTGACCAATATGTTTGTTTTCTTTTCAGCCAATCAGTCGTCTAGCTTTGGTCTTGTCATTCAGGCCAAGCCCTATTGCCACTCAATCTGTGATACCTCCCGGTCTAGAGTCGAGCTGGTTCCAGTATTAGTTGGCTACTGGTCGTTGCAAGCTGTTGCTGGCTGCTGCTAATTTAGCCCAAATTTTTGGAACTCCAATCCACACTGAGTCTCCTTTGGGGACCCTTCCAAATTAAATTAAAATGGAAATTTGTTTCAAGTGCAAAGCTTCGCCGATTGAGGGGTTTAGGCCCAAATTTTAAAGCCAAAGACAATAAAAAACAAGAAAGCGTTTAAGCCAAGTGCGAAGCTTCGCCGTTTGGGGGGTTTAGGCCTCAATTTTGGTCAACTTCTACGAATAGTTAGTATTAATATATGAGGTTTGGTTCTCACCCAAATCACTCAAAATAACATAGACTCACTTAGAACCACGAATTCCAACGTCTAGGCTTCAGGGGGGATTTGCAACAACCAAAGGTGTGGAATCCCTCTCCAAAAAAAACTCGATTGGAATTTTGTTAGTAGGCAACAAGGACTAAAAACTCAACAATTAGTTTCAAAACAAGCTTCAAGGGATCCGAACTAACGGCATCGCCAGAATTCGGCTAGGATATCCTTGGAGTTAGTATGATACTTAGTAATCAATGAAAACAAAACAATTGAGGGACTTTGAACCACTCAATAACACAAAGGCAATACCCAAAGGGACCCGGACGTCCTTTGAAGTAAGCAACAACTTCATAAGATGGAGCAAATAGCACTAATGCACATTCAAAATGGATTGCGCCATTGGCCTTAAAAGACCCAAATTAGTTTGGAGGACCTCCTACCCCTACTTTTGAGGCTAAAAAATGCTCAAAAACTTGCGTTTAGATCCCGTGAAAGAGGTCAAAAACTTGACTTTTGGAGTTAATTTTTCCTCAAAATTTAAACTAGCTAGGGTTGTTGGGAAGGTCCCAAAATGTAAGAAAAAAATCCAAGTTTACTCAAATCGAACACCGTATGCTCCTTGTACGTCGGTCAACTTGCTGTACTTTTGGTAAAACCGTTAAAAGTCGTTGCAGCCGTCGGTTAGGGTATCATTCGATGTTGGAATCCTTTGAAATTTGGTGTCCGCTTATTTAAGCTAAAACATACTATCCTAATTTTTAGTGGGATTTTACCACTACCGGGAAATTTTCCTTGAATTTCCAAATGTTGGTAAAAGCGGTTGACTTTCCATGGAGTCAATTCTGCAATGCAAAAAATTATGAAACTTTTTGGGCATCTTCTAGGAAGTTACCAAAAGCCAAGTGCAAAGTTTTGCATAGAACTCACACTTCCCAAATAAGGCATTAATTTAATACCTATTAATTTAATTCCTCCGAGGAGGAATTATTCCTATACTGGGGAATCTCCACGAACCGACTTTGCCATTGCGCTCCTGACGTGATTTTATGCTATAGACATCTTCTTCCAACCTTTGGTGGAGAATCTCCGTGTCCGTGGGAATTTCACCTATAATGTGCACATAAACGACATTTTCTCTTATTGTTGCAAATAGTTAAAAACTCCCGCGGGAGTTTTCTTGGAGAATTTCCTAGAGCACTATCGGACTTGCAAGTGACACTCTCGGAACTTAGAACTTGTTACCAATACTTTTGGTGGAAATTCCACTCACAACGTATTTGTGGTGTTTACTACTATTTGAGACTAGTATCCAAAACTATCCTAAAGTTGTCTTAAATCCTTAATCAATATTTTGTCACCTAATTTGACTACTAAAAATAGTAAATGGGAGTTCTTAGAGCACTCCCGGTAATTAGGGCTAATTCTTTGTATTCTTAGGGGATTCCATGGAATACATTGTGAATCGCCTTTTCTTACCTTTTTTACTAAAAAAACCTATTGAAAATGGGAAAAAAGCAAGAAAAAAGAAAATTTTGAGGCCCGGGTGCTATTTGCGGTGCTCACAACTATACACTAAGATAAAAAAATTCTGCATAGAGTACAAAGATTAGGTCATAGTGGAAGCCACATGGACATATTTCAATCTCCTACATTGGTTAGGATCTTAAGGGGATCCATACTAATTAATCAACATTTCACACTATATAAATATATACCTTTATTGTACATCAATAACTATTTTACATCATGTTTCAAGAATCTACAATTACTCAAAATAAGTCCCTTTAATTGTTTGATCCCCTTAAAATCCCTATTCAATGTATAGCAACATCACTGGAGCAGAAAAGAATCCAAAATTGCCCTTCTTTGTTGCAATGGCAACAAATCATACCACCAAAGAGGGTATCCTCCAAACTATACTACAACCTACTTCCATCAATAATTATTATTTTAATTTTATTTTCTTCAATTTATTATTACCTCCTTTCTAACATTTACAAACTAAATGTGCAATACTGGTGTGAATATCCAATTATAAATATCCATGTACCAAACTGATTGGACATAGGGATGAAAACAAGTATTGATTCCCTTAATAGCATCAATATTGCACATTCAATTTGAAAATTCATAACAAGATCATAAACAGATGATAAAATAAAATATGGACTTGCCTCTCAGGGCTAAAGTTTGGTGTATAGATTATGCTCGCTTAGGATGCCTAGTTAGTTAACTAATTTCACATTTGCACAAATGAAAGCAAGCAATAGCAATGGTAGAGAAAAAAAGAATGTAATAAAGTAAAACAATGAACTAAAGCAAAGCACATAGATATGTATGGAAATTGAGATTGTGTACAAAGCAAAATTAGGTCAAATCTGATTAGACTTTGTCAATTAGACCTTTGCTTTAGCAATAACCACAACAAGTGCCTAGATTCAAATATGCCAGCCATAGCCGAAGTCTTTGGAAGTCAGTCTAAAGGCTCGACTAAAAAATAGTACTTACAACCCACCAACATAAAATACCAACCCAAATGCAACATGCATGATAGAAGCTTGTAAGCTAAAAGATTTTCAATACAAACTAATTGAGCATGTCTACCATGTTCTCTTCATAATGCCTAAGTTATGTGAATGCCCAGCAATAACATCTCCCCAAATATCAAAAGATATGTTCAAATCTCATAAGAACCACATTTTTGGAACCCCAACCCAAATTAGATGTCACATATGACCACGACAATAAAATGAAGAATGAAGAAAATAAAGACGGCTTGGAATCTTACTCAGATTACTAGAACTTGAACGTCAGTACGTCACCCTTCCTAGAGCTTGGAACCTTTGAACGTTGTTGTATGAATGTCTTGGTTTTGAGCTTGCTAGAGAATGGTTGAATGCTCACAAGAGCTAGAATTAACGAGAAAATTGTAGAAATCACCAGGCTAGCTGTGTTGGTCTTATAAAGGCGTATGAGGGCCTTGGAGCTTCAACTGCGTCAACGACTTCAGATCCTCTACGATCTGAATTTCATTGTTGCAAACGTAAAAAGTAAACATTATAAGATCCCCAAGTGGAGACCCATCTAAAGAAAAAAGACGCCGACACAAAAGGTAAGATCCAGACTAATGAATCCAATTTGCAATGAATTTAGATTTCTACTATTAAGTAAGAGATCTCCGTCATTTTCTCCTGAGCACAAACCCTGAGAAAACTTCTGTGCTACAAATGTAGCAAAATGCACCTCCCCCAAATCCTCAACGACACACACTCATAGTCTTCATCATCATATTCTTGTACAATATAGAACTATTGAACTCCCCGCGACCTACTCTAAACATAACCACCTACCAAATCTGCAAAGCTTCTCTCAAAGGCTCCTTGACTATGTAGCATAATATTCCGCAGTTCAAATCTACAAACAAACCACACTGCCAAACACCCCAGGAGTATAGATCAACAAGATCGATTTTTCTCCAACCTCAACTCGGCTCCTCCATTGCCCAAACTTCCTTTTGACTTACAAGAAAACTTGCCAGTGAGATCCAAACCTGCGTTTGGCGGCGACGTGCTATCTAGCGTCAATGACGGAGAGAGAGCATAACTTATAGACGGTCTCATCCAATACATCATCCACCGAGCTTCATCACTTTTAAAGGTATTGTCCTACGGAGAAGGAAAGAAAAAGGGGAGCCCGCTCAAAGCATAAGGGGATGCTCAACTCCACACAGACAAGGTGTGTGTGTGTATGAAGCCTCCTCAAAGGAAACAGAGGTGGGCTAGCAAAGCTCACTTCAACAATAAAATCCAAATAAGAAATTCGAAAATGAAAAACTGAAACTAAACTAACAAAGAGTGTGTTGATAACGTATTGCGAGTGAAACAAAATGAAACAAAAATAAGAGTAGAAAACATCAAAGTGTGCAAGAAGAACTAAGTCTAACCTCAAACATTATGGTGAAGTATATATACACAAAGGAGAGAGGAGAGTAAAGATCTATAGTACCCTTCTCCTCTTTGTCCAAAGGAATCCTACCTAATCTTTGGATGACTCATCCAAGGTGACATGGAATGACATGACAAGCGTATAAAGAAATAATATATTTCTTAACAAAATCCCATTTTTGATAGAAGTGAGGTTGGTTTGTCACAAGAATGACAAATTTTTAATCAATTCTGATGAATGACTTTCATCAAGCTTATTAAAAAATTCTCCCAAATACCACTAATTCAATATGAAAATAAATAATGTCATGTGAACATGATGGACCACATGGCAATGCACTTTATATGTTCCCTCAAGCTTAGCGACTCAATTTTCCATAAGCTCATCCGTAGGGCCCAAGGATTTCATATTTTTGATTTTTCTATTCTAAAATTATGTTCTAAAAGAGAAGCTCAGTACAAACAGTTTTAATTAAAGAAAGACAAGTGCCAGAAAAAAATAGGACTCACATATAATTGAGAGTAGTAAACATTGAAAGTAAGGTTTCATCTGACCTAGAGTTAATCCCATGATCTATCGGAAGGTACTTCCTCAAAACAGATGGAAGGTAGATGAACAGAATGTGCAGCAATTTCATTTTAGCACACCAGACAATATGATACAAATAATCTCAGGCCAATCGCATCCTTGAATGGGATACTGAGAACATCCCTACAAACAACAAAACCTCTGAATGAGAACACCCCAATCGTGTAAATGTAGAAACTAAAAGATAAGGCTCTCAGAATCTAGGAGCCCGATCAACCAAAGAACCAATCGTCCAGGTTGACAAAACTAAGTTAGCTATGAGTCCAATTAAGTCCCAACGTCGCCCACCAAACTAATTAGAGTAAGGAGACTCGATTTAGGACGTATCCCACCTTTTCATAAAGTACACGTGTTTCAATGCCGCTGCATTTCTCGAAAAGTTGCACTTGCAGATGGAGAAAGAGTTCTGAAGAAGCGGAAAACCTGCATTATACATCCTTCGTCATTAGCTTGTGACAAACATTCCAGCGCATAATACTGGGCCTACAACATTATTGGATGTTAGGGATCTGTCTAGAAAGTTAAAATAACTAGCTTATCGTCCTTCACATCGAAATATCTATTCTTCTTTGAGGCACAAAGGGGGCAAATATCTCCAACAGTTCCAACAAAGAAGAATGACACGTTCTCTTCAAGCGAAAGGAAACCACGTCTCAGCAATGGATGAATTCAAAACTCGAAAAGAAGATGCACCTCAGAAAGACAAATGTTGTATACAGAAGTATGAAAGAAGGAACAACATCAGCCCCAAAGAATATCAATTAATAGCAGGAAGTTAGCTACATACCCAGAGTTTGAAACATGCATCAATTGTGACTGGCACAATGGCTACAAATGTATAAACGACCGCTTGGGAGACTTCAATTCCGTAATGCTCAAGAACCATTTCTGAGACGGTCTCCCAGCCTGATTCTGAGTGATATCTGCATCAACATCAACACCGAGGGCACTTCAGGAGGGAAGAAGCTGACCACCTTCGGACTCGTCCACTACATACTATTTGAAAATCTTCAAAATATCATCAGATACRATTTTACAAAGTCCTGGGTACCTCTACAGTAGATCAATTATTGTATAMAAGATTTGAAGAAAGGCCACAAATATAATGAAACACGAATATGACAGAAGTTTCACTCTCCATAAATTTTTGGTCAATGGACAGAAAATGCCTATGAGAAAAAGGAAATCTCAAACAGAACACAGCTTCAACAGGAAAATGACTCTCACCCCAGAAATATATCTGTGAGCAGGATGATAATGAAAGCCTTCCCAGTATCTGARATATTTGTGAACAGCCGTTCACCTGTCAACCTCATGATCCCCACCTGCAGAAGCCAACAATCAATACACGGMTTTCTGTGCCTAGTCAACTCACAGTAATCAAGTTCAAAAAATTCCAAGTAGACCGGCAGGTAAACCAAAAGAGCTAAGTGGGATTTAAGTTGTAAGSAGTTAAACCTGCTTAGGGTTGAATACCAACAGAAAAAAGATGGTCAATCCTGCAATAAAGTCGGTCCAGATAGAGGCAAATGCCTGCCTATTCTCCATTCTGAATTCCTCACGAAGTTCTAACCTGATTCACCAAATACAGACTTCAATACCGTTGAATCACACATCTGACTAAACAACAGCAATAATTTACACCTCCAGACTCCATGAAATCTTGCCCATTCTAGCACTCCTTGTTCTAAATTAAGAACAGCATCCAGACATTATTTGATTCAACACTAACTTCTAGACATATCTGATACAGCTGAAGGAAATGCAAAAGAGCAGGGTTACGTACGCTTCCTCCCGGATGTGCTCAGTCAATTCGTCATCGGAAAGAGGAGGGGCTTTACCAATCTCAGCCTCAAATCGCAGACGCTGACGTTCTAACTTAAGTGCTTCGATTATTTTGAGTTTCTGAGATTCCCTAACGTCTAAAACCTCCGCAGCTAGTGGAACTTTTTCCACGTACCTGCATAGCAAGAATTGGTGAGCTTCAAGAGCCTCGTTCCTACTATCTTAACTATCCTTGGACGAAATTTCATTTTCAGGAAAGGGCAGATGTGCAATTTTCTACAGTACAAGTGTTGCTGTAGAAAGTGGTTAAAAAACTTCCACTTACGTTCCCAGAAATGGAACCAGCACAAAATCGTGGACAATGAAGTCGACGATCCACGGCACAATAATAAGGACTCCCACAAACTTCGCCTGCAAGAAAGCAAGATGACAGGCCGTTTAGCGGTCATCAAATTCTCTATTGATTGGCGATGGTCTTCCGTTCGGTGATTCCGCAATAGATGTCAGAGCCMCTACAGATTGCTAGAAGTCGAAGCAACAAGCTTGAGATAATAAGAAACCCAAAACCTCCATTAGTGCAAAAAAACAATTTATGYTTGTTTTATCTCGTGTTGTTCATTGTTGACTTTACACTACTCCAAGCATGAGCATGAAGAGGTGACAATTACGCAACTCCCAAGCTAAAAATATTTAAGATAAACAAGGTTTCAAGCTACATCATTTATTCTGCTAAGTGTATGATATACTATACTGTAGGTTCAGTGAAGCTACATCATTTATTCTATTTATCGTATGATACACTATTTTGTAGGTTTAATGCTGATTCAGACACCATGTGTTGGTGAGTCTATAGATGAATAAGATTGGAACACCATATAACACCATATAATAGAAAAGTATAACCCCAAGCTCCCAAGTCACTTGTTGATTGACTTCCTATTCACTCAAAAGCTTCTCATTCCTCCCTATTCGATGGTGGTCTCAAGGTTACATCAAGTAAACTATTAACCAAAAAAACAGTTTCATTGCTGTAAAACATGCTATTTTGGTGGCACATTATGTCATGACACTATATACAACAAACAGTGTACCTCATAAAGTGGATGGAACAATTGTAACCTCAATCGCATAAAATGTAAAATTRTAATGGAATAATTTAAGCATGATATCCCACCCTTCGATGCAAAAGTAGTTCCAAAGAATGCCGTTTAAGAACATTCTCGCTTTCTAGCTCAGCGTCAATTTGAAGTTTTGTCCAACCTTTCTCAGAGAAGGTAACAGCTCAAGAACACAAGATGTTGAAAAAGATCAAACMAAACGCGAAACTAGTTAGCAAACACACTCTAAAAAACTCGAACCAGGAACATTCCAGCGTTCTAAGTAAAAATGGTTGCACATGACTTCAGTTCAATCTGTGCAATCGAAAGTGGCGCCCAGGACATTGATTTTCAGTTAAGGAATTCGCTGCCAAGGGTACACTAAACCCTAACCCTAAACCCCTTGTGTAATCATAAGAAAGGTGCAGTGAAAGCAAGCAAAAGAGAGACGAAGAGTCCTTGAGCTTACAGTCGTCCGAGACGTAAACCTAAACACGCGCTCCTCGAATTCCAGATCCTCTTCCACTTCGGCTTCGGGCTCCAGCATGCGAAACAGCAGTTCCTTGATGGTCCGCCTCATCCCCCGCTCGGGCTTTGTGGGCGGCTCGCGAGGGACGCCGTCCTTGTCCCAATTGGGCGACGCTTCATACCACCCGTCCTCGCCGCTCTGCAAGTTCCCCTCGTACTGATTCCAACTATCGTCCAACCAATCCTCCCAATCGTTGTTCTCCGGATTCCGTTCGAAGTCCTGCAGCTCCTTGCGCGCTTCCTCCTTCATCTTCCACCTGCATTTGCAGAAGCTCTGTTTTCAAACTCTCAACGTAGCTATGACTGCTACACTTTCAAACAATACTCTAAAACTCGGCCGAAATCTAAATTCTTTTCAAGAATCCCAACAGAGATATCCATTACGTAGTGCAAACATGATACAAAAAGGGTAGGAGATTCGAAATTCTACACCGAACTCCTGATCAAACAGTACTGGGAGGCTTGTGATTGGTTGAAAAACTCCGGATGAAACTTATTGAGTACTGCAAGGATATCTCTGATATATCGATAACAATCTGGCGATGTTTCGCTACAATTTCGAACAACACTCTATATCAATTCCAATACATTTTGTAGCAGTCTGGCGATGTTTTGCTCAAACAGAATCACGCACCTGAAGAACCGTCTGTCGTCCGCCAACAGCTCATCAACCTCATCACGACTGCTCTCTTCTTCATCCCATTCAATACTCTCCCCATCCGCCCTTGCTTCAAAATCCACCTCCTCCTCCCCCTCTTCCACCTCGGGGTATTCCAATTCCTCCTCCTCCAAATCCGAAAAGTCTATACTCTCCAACAAAAACCTTCGGAACCATGGCTTGGGACCGTCGGATCCCAGGGGTGACCTGCTCACGCTCCTCTTCCATCGTCGTACCCTAATCTCCCGATTCCCGAATTGACCTAATCCCAGATTCCTAACTCCTCCAATTTGATTGYAAAAATTCCGCCTCGTGRRAGAATGCCGACTGCCAATGCCGGCTCTCCCAGCAGAATGGCATCGMACACGGCTCTTGCCCCGCAAAGAATCTAATCCCGGAATGGAGCGGTGGAGGGGAGTGTTGGGAGGGAACCAACGACGAAGCTCTGTCATGCTGCTGTGGTCTCACCATGCTGGGGAATTCACCCCTGCTAGCGCCATTGCCATTGCGGCAGCCAAGAGTGCGAATTCGTGTTGCGACCATCCATGGCCGGGAGAAGGGAGAACTAATAAGTTACGCAAACGGTGACTCGGAAACAGTTTGGAAGAAATTAATTKAGTTAACCATCTATCGCCATAGCCGCATCACGAGACATGACACATCGACAAGCTGAAAAGGCGACGGAACTGACGCAAGGTGGATCACAAGCTATTCCAAGGGCCCACCATTAGATATGCATGCTACCTGAGATTCCACCAATTTGGGCTACGGAGTGAACATGAGCTTGGCTTTCCAAACCATAGATCTACAGCARTATTGCACAAGAATCTATCGCAACAATCAGTATCTGTCGCAGCTTTGCGAATGCGAGCTCCGAAGCAATGGTCGTGAAGAAGATGATGAGGGGTGTCRAACTTCGGATTGGTGAGCCCAACTGCGGCCACGACTTTGGGCTTCCGATCCAACTGGATCCGCTGACGACCAGCAGTGACTTTTTTTTTTTTCATTTTGGAGAAGCAGCGGCTTCAATACTCATGTGGTACTTCGGTGATACTAGGTTATCTATATCAAAACTAGGTGATATTATCTAGATAGAATTTCAATTGGTTGGTTGTTGGTCTTTAAAAAACAACAATAATTTGACTATTTTGGTTGATAAAAATCAAGATTTCCTTCACAGAAAATAGCCAATATTTGGTCTTTTGGTTGTAGTCAATCGGCGAAAAATAGCACATAAAAAAATCCACTCGTGACGAGAGAGAAATAACTCCCTCTTGTTTTCTCCAGTGGGATTCAAGTAACCTCAAAGGTAACTATGTACCAAGAAGATGCATTTTGTATCTTCTTTGTATTTGTACATGGAGGACCATCCAATTCCGAATGTGACTTTCAAAAGCGAGCTTGAAAGATTCCACTTTAATTGCAATTTGTCTTTGTATGATTAAAACATGAGAGGTTCTTGGCACGCAAACAAAAGAACTCCTACCCTAAAGGGTTCATGTAAATGAAGATTTATTCATATAGAATCTCAAGATTGACTTCAAGAACCTAACACACACAAATCAAGAAACTTTGCACAATTTAGCCTTTGAAGATTTAGATAGTTCAAGAACCTAACACACACAAATCAAGAAAATTTGCACAATTTAGCCCTTGAAGATTTAGATAGCCCAATCTTGGAAACATGATTGGGTTGTTTTTTAGACAAAAAACGTGCATGAATTGAGATATATAATAATGATAAAAGTTTCTATTCATGCTAAGCCAAATCCAATGACATATGGCATTTCCAATTTAGATCATTATTGTACATCCTACATGTTTCATGAGTTGCAAAAGCATCTCTTATTTTACATGTATGGTGCCATATTTAAACATGGTAAGGTTTAGAAGTTAAAATGACATCCAAATGAAAGACGGTAAGTGTTTCATCTTCAATCCAATTGTGTATCTTTTGACATAATTTAGTATATGATTTGTGTTCTAAGAGTGAATTAGAGCCTTGCATATGGTATCCTAATTAGTGTGATTCTACCTTACCTATGAATGAATCCAAGTAAGCAATTGAGCATTGCTCCTATTATTACATTGCATATTTTATTTGATAGGATCTTGTTGAAAAAGGGATTCAAGTTCCATTCTTTTTGCATTTTTATGACACCATAAGGAAAAATAATGAATCATAGTGCTCAAAACACGGGCACCAAAATTTGGCCCTCGGCTTTTATAAATAGAAACAATACATTTTAGACAAGAATATAGAGGGGGCGGTTTCAAAAAGGAGGTATGGTAAGATTTATTTAATTTTGGGCCTGAAGGCAGCATCAATCCAAATAATGCAGCAATGGTGTTTCTGTTTCAATTTTTCCTCCAACTCTACTAAGAAATTATGGAACCATTGATCTAAGTTAAAAAGATTCCCCCTCCCTTGCCCACCCCCTAAAAAAATATTGTCTATCTTTGAAAAAACAAACAAAGCCATTGATGTCCGTGGAATAAATGATCTTGGCTGTCCAAATATGAATACAAGATATGGATACATATACAATTACAAAATATGTATACATACATATATGTATACATGATTATAAATATGGAATATGGTTACAAATGTGGTTGCAAAATTTGAAATACAAAATAAGTTTGGAATATATATGTATTTATGTGAATTCATGTGGATATATCCCATATCAATTGGAGTTCATACAAGTTCCAAAAGGATATAAGTATTGGATGGGGGTGGATTTGTACAAGTCATGAATTCATTCTAGAAGGGGTTCATGTTTAAATTTTGGGATGTAAAAGGCTAACAACCAATGGTAGAATGACACTTATTCCCTTTTTTGTATGAATTGGAAAACAAGCAAGAACTGTGAAATTGACATTTCTCTCAATGCAATGTGCTCAAAAGTGGCTATAGCTACCACTAAGTTACAAATATATTACTTTATGTGAAGGTTGGTGTAAGCAAAGACATGCCAAAATTAGATTTTTACATCAGCAAGAGAAGTTTATGTCACCCTAAACCAATTATAAGATGACATGTGGCACTTTCTTTTGGCTAAAGTCACTTAAATTATGTAGATTGTGGCCTTTGTGTCCTAAGATACTATCTTTTGATTAATGTAAAATTAAAACTTGAGATTACTAAATCATTGAAAGTGTTTTCTAAATTATATTTGAAACTAAGATGAGAAAATCTCGATTTGGATTTTGGATGAATGAAATAGAACCCATTAGAAGTAAGCTAAGAGATAAAAATTATAATGTGTCATTTCTATGGTCAATTTCATTTTCAAGTACAATTTGGTTTTCCAATTTGCCATAACATATTATAATTTTTGTGCTTGATTCAATGTTTCAAATTAATAATTTAAATCATAGTTTATTTATTTTTATTTGTTTGTTTGTATGATTGTCGATGTTTAGTAGAATGGATTTGTGACATTATATACCATATTGCATGAGGCCCATTAAATCCTATCGGAGATCCAAGAATCTATGAAGATAGTCTTTTGTAAGACCTACAAAAATTAGGACACTTCATTTTTGGTATAAACATGCTTTTCTAGATATCGAGGTTTTCTTATTAATAGGAATCCACCTTCAAATGGTGAATAATGTTAGATGTGCATGAAATTATTAAGTCCTCTTTACAATGATCTTGATAGTATGGTTGTGTAATATGTATAAATCCATGTGCTCTACTATATTTAAAACATGCTTTTCACTACAATTTTTGGATGTTTAAAAGGCTTGTAACTACAATCATCATTATCTAGAATGTGATCCCTACATGTAGACCAAAAAGTGACAATAAAACCTAGATGTTGAAACAYTCCATTTATGGATACCTATTTTTTTTTATACTAAAAGAGCATCTGAGATTGCCAAGGAAGGTAGGGTCAAATTTTTCCTACATGGTGTGTCGGCTTTGAAACTTGACTTCCCAGTTTAATGTACAAATTGTGTGTTTTGGGCAATTCTAAGAGGTCCAATTTAAAACTCAAGTTGGAGTTGTGTGCATACACCCTATGTAAATTGGGCTTGCTAAAGGCTGAAATGGAAYTGCYAAAATTGGTGGTCAATTTTATTTAAACTCAATGTCAAAATTAGAGTACACAAGGGACTTGTAAGTTGCAAKACTTTTGAAATAACAATGTTTGCTAATTTTCATTGTGCACTTTGATTATAGGTATTGAAATATAGGCATTTTTTCATTTGCAAAGTTTGGAATGGRTGATATTTGACAAATTAGAGCTCTATTTTTAATAAATAAATGGTAGTCCWTTGCCAAGTGTAGATTTTTAGAAATTTGARCTTTGAAATTYGTAATATATTAGTTATCTTTGGTTGGGTTTTCCTTTAACTTGCTAATCTTTCCATATATTTAAAAAGAAAATCACCATAAGGGGGTAGTACTAGAAAAAGTGTCCATGGCTTGGGGTCATGTGAACTAGGTTTTGCACTTCCACAAAACGTAGGAAACAATAGTATAGGGATTGTTTGTTTTAGGGAAAGGTTAAATCAGTCTAACGTTTTATGACTAAAAGTCACTTACAAATAGATTTATGTTTACAAGTTTAGTATAATATTATATCACTCTTATTTCCGTATGTGTAATTTGTTGGCCAATTAGTTACCAAGGTATATATAAAATTCCTCTCCTATAGTGTTCTAAAGGAGGTCAAATCATTCTTTGTCAAATAAATCAATTTTTGTCAAATGAATTTTATATGATGCATGCACTAGGACGTAATCATAACAAGATAATACTTTATAAAATAGTATACATAATTCATTAATTATACCTTTTTATGTTTAGGTCAAATTTGTCTAGTCAATCTGCACCTATCTCAAACATGCAAAAATATGTCTAGTGTTTCAGTATTCTCTGTCAAATGGTTCCCAGTTATGCAAAGTATGTTGAATTTTGAATTTTATCAATGGTCAAATTTTTCTCTTTTTGTTTTCTTCTACTTTTGTTTTTGACAAATGATTCGAGATTAAATGATCCAAACCAACATTGGTTAATTCCCTAAAAACATATGAACATAATACTGGAACAAATCACAACTTATCCAAGCATATAAACCCTAAGAATATAAAAATTCCATCCTAATGTCATCAGACATGAGTCTATGGCCACAGAAAAAACTTAAAACTAATGATTTTAGCCCCAAACCATGGTAGAGTACCTATAACCAAGTATTTATCCTTAAAACCGCCGAAAATGGCCCTAAAATCAAGTAAACTATTGCGAGTGAAATGAAATGAAACAAAACAAGAGTAGAAACACTAGTGTCCAAGAAGAACTAAGTGTCACATCAAACATTATGGTGAAGTCTATACACAAAAAGAGAGAGAAGATCTATAGTGCTCTTTTCCTACTCGTCTAAAAGCTTCCTACCTAATCCTTGGATGACTCATCCAAGGTGACATGGAATGATATAGCAAGTGTATATTAATTAATATATTTCTTAACACTCCTCCTCGCTCGACATAATAAAAGTAAAATAAAATAAAATACCTAAATTAATATGGACTAGTCGATGGAAGCTATCAAGTCGATCGAGAAGTACATTTAGTTGCCAAGTCGTGGACTTGATCGACTAGTTCGTACGTCGGTGGTTAACCGATTGATCTGGGTTTCGATTCTCTTCGGACTCATCGACTGGCCTGGATAACCCGCGGCTTGGCACGCTAGTGAGGTAGGAATAAACAGCCGACTCACTATCCCACCCCTGAGCTGTGTTGTGACAAGATGTAGAGCACCCCAAGATTGTTAACAAGCTCCCGCATTGATCTCTAAACCGTGGTTCTCACCACGACCCATGCTTTTTCTATGCAATAACCTATTTAATACATTTTGTAGTCTAGCAAGATTACTGCTGTTGTTGCCTCATTAAAACCTTATTTGGGAAAATCTTCATTGTGGTCAAAGATAAAAACCTCAGATGTAGGAAAAAGAGTACAACACCTTTATCAATCTATTTTCATGATAAAATCCAGTGGAAAAAATCCATGAAAAGATATAAAAAGATTTCTACAATTTTCATAATAAAATCTATCAAATTTTTTGCTCTAAAATATTGAGTAGTCGCAATCTAATGCCATGAACAAGTCGACGATGTACACATAATGGAAGAACCTTGGTGAAGAAATCAGTAAGATTATCTCCTGACATAATTTTCTTAATTTCAAGTGCTCAGTTTGTGATCAAATCATGGGTAGAACTGAAATATTTTAGGTCGATATGTTTGGTTTGATCACCTTTAATAAAACCCAATTGCATTTGTGCAACACAAGCACTATTGTCTTCATACAAGGTAGTTGGAGAATCATCATATAATAATCCACAGTTTGTTCAAATAAATTTATCAATTGATCTTAACCAAATGCATTCTCGAGATGCTTCATGTAAAGCAATAATTTCTGCATGATTGGATGATGTTGCAGTTATTGTTTGCTTTACCAATTTTGAAAATATTGTAGCTCCATGTCGCAAGAAAACATAACCAGTTTGAGACTTGGATGTTGCAGGATCAGATCTATAGCCAGTATCAACATATGCAACCAATGTAAGATCTAGAGATCAAGTATAATGTAATCCCAAATCTTCTATTCTTTTCAAATAACGAAGAAGATGCTTGATGCCATTCCAATGTCATAACGTAGAACGAGCACTATGCCTTGCAAGGATGCTGACTGCAAATGCAATGTCGGGCCTTATGGATGTGGCCACATATAAAAGTGCTTCGACCGCAGCGAGGTATGAGTATTGTTCACTCGATGTTTCCTCCTCCTCCTCGCAAAGTCGAGAGGGGTCATCAATTTGAATGCTACGACCAATTATAGGTGTAGAAAGTGGATAAGCATTTATCATACCAAATCGTTGCAAGATTTAATTGATGTAGGTCGTTTATGAAAGGAAAATACTTCGGTCTCTCATGTGCAAAATTTATAAGCCAATGCAAAAAATAGTCTTTCCAAGCGGTTTCATCTCAAACTCGCGCATAAGAAGTTGGATATCTGCAATACATGCAGATTTGGTACCTATAAAGTTTAAGTCATCAACATATACTGCAATGATGACAAATCCATCTTTGTCGCGTTTGATAAAGAGACATGGTAGCAATGGGTCGTTTATAAAGTGATGCTGAATAAAAAAATCTCGTAGTTGTTGATAGCACATTCGTTCAGACTGCTTCAGACCATACAATGCTCTTTGTAATTTAACCCCGCAATGTTTGCCTGGGACAAATGCAGTTGAACTAATGGTTTCAAGAACAGGTGGAACTTTCATATAAATATGGGCATTTAATGATCCGTATAAATAAGCAGTTACCACTTCCATAAGACACATTTCAAGGATGGTACTTATTACCATACCAAGTAGATATTGAAAGGTAATAGAGACCATAACTGGTGAATATATAGAATCATAGTAATTACCAAATTTTTGTGTAAAGGGTTGAGCAACCAAACAAACTTTATAACGAATAATCTGACATTCTTCATCACGTTTGCGCACAAACACCAGCTTGTATCTAAGAGATCGAGAAGTGAGATTATTCACAATAGGTCCAAAAATTTGTCTCTTACGCAAAGATGCATACTCCTCTTTGATAGCATCTTTCCATTTGAGCCAATCAGACTGACGTACCCTTCTTCAATAGTACTTGGGTTAGGATCATCTTTTTTGCAAGAAAAATGTTTTATAATCATATAGATGAATGGTTCATCTATATTAGTGGATGCTTTGTCCCATACATTATCAGTACCGCAATATATCACTGATAACTCTACATTCAATCGGGACTTGTCTTGCTCAGAAACTGCTTCTTTAAAAAATGTAGTGATAGCAGATGTAGACGGACAATTAGATATAAGAGATATAATTAAATATAATTGGCAGAGGTAGCTATAGGTATAGAAGGATGAATAGTATTAATTACAGCCTTGCGCTTGCGCAGCTGTTTATCCGGTTTACGAGTTTGTTTTCTTGAAATTGGTTGAGAAATTGGAGTTGAAGTAATGTCTGGTAATTCTTAATGCATCGTTGAAGCCATTAGGTGTCTGATCCGCAATCTTTTGCAAGTTCAAAATTTTGGCAACCTCAATTTCAGCCAATGATGTTCTAGGATCAGGATTTAAGGTAAAAGTCTCATGTGCCGTGAATGTAATACCTAGAGAAGTTGTCGGAATAGATGCTCCTCCTCTTAAAGATGGAAATATATCTTTTTCAAATCGTCAATTTGCAAAACGGGCACGAAGTAACGTATCAGTAGATGGTTTGATGTAACGAATAATGCTTGGAGAATCAAACCCAACATAAATCCCTGATTGTCGGTAAGCTCCAATAATATGGCGTTGAGGTTCCGGAATTGGAACCCATACACGACAACCAAAGACTTGTAAGAGAGAAACATTTAGAACGCGTCCGGGAAGAAGCTCTTGTGAAGAAATAATCTCCATAGATGAAGTACAGAGGCGAATAAGCGTTGCAGCATGGAGAATTGCATGACCCCACATCGACGAAGGCAGATTTGTATGAAGTAGTAATGGCCTCGTAATAAGTTGGATTTGCTTGATAAAAGACTCGGCCAGTCTATTTTGAGCATGTTCATATAGAACAGAATATATCAACTCAATCCTAGTGGCAATGCAATAATTTTCAAAGGATCTTGATCGAAATTCTTGAGTATTATTCATATGTAATGTTTTCATTGGATAATCAAGAAAATAAGCCTTAAAACGAATCAACATGGATAGTAAATTGGTAAAAGCCAAATTTCTCGTGGATAATAACGAGACATGTGATTGTTTGCCCGATGCATCAACCAAGACAAAAAATACCAAAATGGTCTTGACATAGAAGTAATTGGACCACACATGTCACCATAAAGCCTTGAAAGCATAGGTGGTAATTCATGAAGAAGTTTCCATAGAGATGGTTTGGCAATAAGTTTGCCTTGCACACATGCTTGAGAAGATGCGATAAAATTAATATCTGCTGATTGCAAAGTGTAACTAGCAATACATGGAAGAATTTTTCGAAATAAAGTAGAGCCTGGATGACCAGTCTTCTATACCAAAGTGAAACTTTATTATTTCTAGAAGATAAAGCATAACTGAAAACAATAGGTGGACGGATTGGAATCCGATACAAGCCACTTGCCGCAGCAAAATCCTTTTCTACTACTTTATTATTCTGTACAAAAATCAGAGCCTCTCGCCTATCTAGAATTTTGGTCAAGAGATGAAAACCGTTGGTGCGTACATCTCGATAGCTAATCAGGCTTCGAGGCGTAGAGAGAGAAAACATAGCACGCATGCATGTGATCGTGTGGCCCTTAGGCAATATCACTTTGGTTGTTCCCTCTAGGAAACGAAACACATTCGATCCAATCATAGTCAATAAGTTTTTGGTTTGCCAAGTTGAAAGATTACTTACATCAAAAAGTTGTTTATCCCGTGGGATTGTATGAGTACTTGCAGAATCAAAGAGCGCATCACAAGACTCACCAGTAGAGATGTCCTCAGCAATATACGTTTCCCAGTCGTCAGCTCCAAATGGATCGATAGATGCGTCAATGGTGTGGGCTTCAAGTGAGTGAGCTTGTAGTTTTTTGTTTTCTTGAAACATCTTGACAAAATAGTCAGACGTTGGGTAAGCATTTGCCAAATGTCCCACTCTGCTACAATTGTGGCATGAACGCGTCTCTGACGGATGCTTACTATGATTGTTAGTAGAGGAAGTGTTATTCTTCCTCTGATCATGTTGGGAGTCACGACTGTAACTACTAGACTGTTTATTGCGAAATTTTCTAAATTTATAAGGCTTAGGTTTCGCATGAAAAATTTTAACAACATGAGGTTTAGGAACCGTAGTTCCAATAAAACGGACCTCAGCATTACGCAAGAGGAGTTCATTTTGCTTTTCAGTAAGATGAAATAGAAACATGAAATCTGAATGATTCTCAAATTTCATATTTCTATATTGTTGTGCAAGGACAGTAGATGCGGATGAAAAAGTTGATAGAGTTTTCTCAATTATTTCCTTCTCAATAATTTTCTGATCACACAATCTTAGTTGTGAGATAATGCGGTATCAAGTAGAGAGCGTTGGCCTCGAGAAATCACGAGGATTCTAGCTGCGACCAGAAATGGCTCGGGAATGACAGAAATTGTAAGATGATATAAATCAACAAATAAATTGATAACTTGTAAAAACTTCAAATATTCAAGTCTTTGAATCTTCGAGTTTTCAAATCTTCAAACTGGTACTCGTTGTCCTATCCTGTTGTATTTCTAAATAGGCCAAAGGTTAAAGTAGGGTGATAAGAAACCACACGCTTCGGACGTGTAAAACAAGACGGCCAGACCACGAGCTGAGCCGTCCAAGGGATTGGATCCTAAGTTTCAAACCCACGGTGACCAGCAAACTTGCCTCACCAGTGAGAACAACATAAAAGTTTCAACCAAGTGGACAATTAATCTCATTTTGTCGCAACCACAATACAAAATGAGGCTAGTGTTGGTGTAAACCAAACCACCCGCAATAATAAAATAAATTTTACAAAGCCACAAGTCATACACACAAACACACAAGTCTTCAAAACTCTTTCAACTCCATCTCCAATTTTTAAGCTAAACTTTGTATGAGTGTCATTATTGATCTACAACTCCAAATGAACTAAATGATAACTTTTTGAAAAGCTAATAAAATCATTTACTTTTCCTCCACATTTCAAAAAATTTTAAAACTCTGTCCAACTTCTATGGCCATCCAAAGTTTTAGCCTTGAGAAGGGAAAGGCAGCAGACCTTCCTTCGCTTCCACACTCACAACTTTTTCATACAAACTCCAAATAGAACGAATAATAGCTTTATGAAAATCTAACACAATTTCCTACACTTCCTATAAATTTCATTGCAAAACAAGAACCTGTCCGTCTTTTATGGTCAATCAAAATCTCTGCCTCTTAATTTTAATGGCAACAAACCTCACTCCACTCAAACTAGTACAACTTTTGCTTCACAACTCCAAATCAAGCAAGTGAGATCAATTTGAAAACTGCACACCATGATACACAATATTTTTCAATTTCATTAAAAAATACTTCAAACTCACAATACAATGGCTCTCCAAACATTCGGGTCCTCCCTAAACTCCTAATGGAAGAGAAGATAAATAGTGTTCACCTTTTCTTCACCTTATCTTCACTCTAACCATACAAACAAGTGGGATCAGACCCTAACTCACTCCCAAAACTACAACATGAATAATTGAGCCCTTATTTGGCCCCACAACTATTTCTTTATCTTTAATTTTGAAGGAAATTCACTTCAAGTTCACCTAAAAGATAAACTATTCGAATATTTCCTTCATACTACTTCACAAACACAAATTTATTGTAATAAACCACTCCAACTATGGAATGAAGAAATAAAAACCAACATATATCTAGTAGAGGTAAAAAACTAGAGCTCAAATCGAAATGTCACTCCAATTGCAAGAATTTGAGGATGCGTTTGACGGTAGCAATAACGTAATCTGCACGATTTGCCTTGGTTAAGGGATTAACTGGCCTTTTCAACCATCGTTGATGACCACGACTTCCTTCGATAGGCCTCACCATGCAATAGTATTGCTTGTCATTTAAGCCTTCAAAACATCCTTCAAATGTGATTTCACGAGTTCACGGCTGCCGGGTTCAACACATCCAACCTGCAATAAAATCACCAATGTCCAAGCGTCACGCTGAAGATTATCATGCCATCGTTTCTCCACGCGAGGTTGTTTCGGTGGTCGAGATGGCCGAGCTTCATCTTCTGGTCGCCCATGTATCAATGAAAGATTCAATGGCAACTGTGTTTAATCCGGCAGTTGCGATAAAAGAAATTCGAACTCACGCTTCGGTTGAGATTTTTTATCTTGAGGCTCAGAAAAAACCCTCCAGTTTGACATAGTATAATCTAAATAAAACACGAAGAAAAAAATATCAAATGAGATGAAGCTTACAAATAAATCCTTCTTTATATAGTCGGAAAGAGAAGGCATCACCTTGAAGCCACCTCAGATGACGTCATCTTATTTATAATACTACAAATATTTAAATCTATCTAAATCATGTATATATACATATTCTACATAATGTCTGCATTTGCAGCACGACAGCGGTACAATTCATAATTAAACGCAACAAGAGTTGAAAAATCCAACACTCGTAAATGAGTCCAATCATGAAGAGCTTTAGGAAGAAAGATGGTTGTCTGGTGATCGAACCGAGATTTGAGCTTTTTTCAAAGCTCATCTGGTTTCAAGTTCCAGATATTGATGCTACAGAGAAGGAACAAGATGACGACGCAGTAAAAGAAAAGTTTTCCAAGAAATAGTAGCGGAAATAGAGGCACTTACTGTAGTAGTCATATCAAAAGAAATACAATCTGATAATTGCTCCGCAAATATATGACCTTTTGTAGTTTTCGCCCATAGTAAGTAATTACTCCTATCAACTGTCAGTTGAAGTAAAAGAAAGGTCTGAAGTCGTGGTGATTCAGCAATAGTGGCAGCCACTGGTACTGTCGTAGATGTAGCAATAGAAGAGGTCGAGGTAGTCATGATAGAAAATAGATGATAAAAAAATGTAGAAGATGTTGAAAATTAGGGTTTAAAATGATTTAAAAGATATAGATGAAGTTAAGATAAAGATAAAGATAAAGATAAAGATAAAGATAAAGATGAGATAAAATAAAGTAAAAAGTAAAAAGTAAAAAGTAAAATAAAAAGTAAAGTGGAGATAAAGATAAAGATAAGTGTAAGGATAAAGATAAGTCTTCTAAAAATATATATATTAAAAAAAATGAAATTGAAAAGTCAGAGGGCAATTAAAATAAAATAATTCGAAGGTAGGGTTTGGAAGGGCGACAAATAAGAGGTTTGAGCCGAAAAGTAAGATCTTGGAGGGAGGCAAAAACGCTATGAGAAGGAAGAGGTATAGGAAAAATAAAGAGACAAAAAGAAAAAGAAAAGATGTGTAAGAGAAAGAGGTCTTGGAAGGTTGCTTTGAGGCCGATGGGGAGTAGGGAGGAGAGCGGGTCTGGGACGGGGGCAGCCTGGACGTGCAGGAGGCCAGGTGGAAAGGACTCGGGAGACTCAAGCCGAGGAGGAAGGGAGTGGGCCGTAGGTCCAGGGAGGGTGAACATAGAGGCGGGTGAGAGCGCGAGGGACCAATGAACAGAAAAAACCGGCGGCTAGTTCAAAGTTAGCCGGTTCAAATGGAAAAAAACCCGGTTGTAATTTGAAATTAAAAGAAGCCAAATCGGGAAGAAATTTCAGATATCGGAAATCGACCGATGCCCCAAAAAATTTGAAGGATATTTTTCCGCCTTCTTCCAATATTTCGAGGATTTTAACCGCCATGAATAAAATTTTAGTGGTTAATACCCATCTATTTAAGGTTGAAATGTCCCGGGTATCAACCCATTGAATGAAATCACAGTCTGTTATCCTAAAATATTTTATGCATTCACTATTTTGAGAGGAAAACCAAAAAATAACAAAAAAAAATCCCTTACCTCCCTACGACCCGCCACCTCCCAAGAGTCACAACAATTGTGCCTGCCGAAGCTTCCGATGGCTGGTCAAGCTCCTGCCCGTTGGAGCGCCAGACTGGCTAGTGGTCATACCTTTGCAACTTATCATTCCCCCGATCCCCCACTACTCTAGTCCCCCAGTCCTCCACTCCCTCAGCCCTCTGACCCTCATAAGCTCACAGTTCCTCAGTCCTCACTGTCTTAGACCTCTGACTATCATTCTCTCTGACGATCTGAACCTCACTCAATCACTCCTCCTCTCTTAATCACACTCGATCCTCACTTGTTGCTTGAGGTTACTGACATGAGAGCTTACTGGACTGTTTCGACCTGCTACGACATCTTGCTCTCACCGTCTCACCTGGTTGTGTTGCGGAATGCGTGAAGTTGCGAATGCTGCTCAAGTATTGATTGTGGTGGTCGACATTGGTAAAGTTGTGCTGAAGTGTTGTAATGCTATACAAGTGCAAGTTTTGTGAACTTCAACTTACTCCTACAAATTCCAGAGAAGAACATCTCACTTTATTGTTTTTTTTCTAAGTTTTTACTCATAGCTAAAAGGCAGAAGACCATGAGGGATATATTTTTTAAGGTTAAATCTTCTAGAGACTTGGTCAATCCGCATGGATCTAATATTTCTTCACCTATTACACCTCC
The DNA here is from genome assembly GCA_006891605.1 of Pleurozium schreberi. Taxonomy (NCBI): domain Eukaryota; kingdom Viridiplantae; phylum Streptophyta; class Bryopsida; order Hypnales; family Hylocomiaceae; genus Pleurozium; species Pleurozium schreberi. The sequence goes on from VACF01000002.1 coordinate 111,952, forward strand.
TAACAAGGAACCTAATGACATTGAAAAAGCTAATCTAGAGTGGAAAGATCCTTGGTATGAACTATATGATTGAGTGGAGTTCAATCGTGATTTGGGGAGGATTTCCTATAAAACTTATAAGGATGGTGGAGGGAAATTTGCATATGACACGGAAGGTTGAACAAACATTAAAATTTTGGCATTGTAACACCATAGTAAGACTGTAGCACCGAAAATTATCTTGGGCAAAATATGGGGGGCAAAAAGCTTTACAAAAGGCCGTTGCAACTGCAAATCGTAGTTGTGATGAAGCTATGGTATCTCTCTTTAAGGCTGCATATTTTATGGGGAAAGAAAGTCTTTCTTCCCACAAGTTTCCAAGTTTATGCGAGCTTCTTCTTTCTGGTAAAGCTCCCTTCACGGAAAAAATTTATCATGATGAAAAATCATGTGTTGAAATGGTGTTTGGGTTCTCTGCTGTTGTTCAAAAGAAAGTTTTGGAAAAAGTGAGGGATCAAATTTTTTTGGCCTAATAATTGATGAATCTACTGATATTTTAGTAAAAAGACACCTTGTGGTTTTTGCTACTTCTTTAGAGGCTAGTCTTCCTGTCACTGCTTTTTTAGGTTAGAGGTCTCAAAAAATGAAGCTTGCAAAGAAATGTCCACTGCAGTGGATTCTATGTTAAATGCTTTGGCTGCTCACTTTAAAAAATCATCTAAAAGGAAGTGTGCCTTGCAAACTCTTCAAAATGAATTAAATGATGCTCAAAAAACCCTTAAAAGATACCATAAAATACGTTGGCTATCTAGGTGGCAAGCAGTGATTATATTGTGTGATTCTTTGGAGTCAGTCCTCATTTACTTATATGATAGTGCTTCCAACAATGATGCTAACATTCGAGATTTGTTTGCAAAATTGCATAACTTCAAATTCATTTACATTTTATACTTTTTGGCTGATATTTTACACATGCTCTCTAAATTATCCAAAAAATTTCAATCTAAACTTGTTGATATTTCCATTATTGGCTCCATTGTAAAAACGGAAATAGCAAGTATTAAAATGTGTTTTCTTCTTGATTCTTGGGATTTGAACTAAGATACATTTAATCCTAGTACAGGTTATCACATCCTCCCAAAATTTGGACCCCCAGTGGTTACTTCCGTCGCTTGTCTAGTAAAATTAGGGGGTCCAAATTCCATAGTGTCAAAATGACTAGGGATCCTACAGGTGCTAATTTAAAGGCTACCCTAACATTTCAAAAATCTTATACAGAGGCAATTTGTTTGGCTTTGGATGTCCGGTTTGAAAGCAATGATGTGATTGATGCATTTAAAGTTCTTAACCCCATTCACATGCCTCATAGGCAAATTGGRTTGGCATCATGGGGAGTCGTAGAACTTGATTTGCTTTTGCAGCAATATGGGCAATAAAAAAACGAAGGAGAAAGAATTTTTCCTCCCTTAGTGGACGCAGCAGCTTGCAAACAAGAATTTTTCTCTTTCAAGTTGCAGGGGAGTACAGAGTGGAGGGATAGAACTTTTGGAGATATATGGGCCTCAATTAGTTGGAGTGCTTCTTTGAAGTTGAAATATCCTAACCTACTAACCCTTGCTAAAATTGCTAAGTATCAATGTGTGAGCATTGCGACGTGTGAAAGGGCATTTTCTGTGCAGAATAACATCAAGCAGAAACTTCGAAATCGTACGTCAACATCTAATTTGGATAGTGCCATGCGATTGGCCTTGGAAGGACCTGACAAAGACTATGACAATATTTTAGAAGAGGCTATTATTTTGTGGAAGAATTCTTCTAAATTTCGCCATTTGTATAGAAATCCTAAGCGATACCTTACATGGGCAACAGAAGAAACATTTGATAAAGGAGGAATTGGTACTTCCCAAACTCTTTTGATTTATACAACCTTTTCATGACCATCCTCAATTCCATATTGCATGGGTTGGGAGGCTCCTTAGCTTTCAAATAGTGAAGGGCTTTGCCATTTCAATTCCTGCTAAAAGTATATTGTTAATTAGTGATTTCATTATAACTTGATTTTCTATGTATGATAGGAATTTTGCAATTTAGCCGGTGCCAATTTCAATTTGGAAGAAATTAACCAGTGAAAAATTGAAATTGGAAGAAATAAACCGGTACTTTCTGTGATTCAAAGGATATAGCCAGTTCCCATAATAAAAAAACAGTTGATCTTTGTGGATGGAGGAAATCAGTTGGACAACTTCAAAAAATTTCCCGAATACTACGAAGGACTAGAGCAGACCGCAGAAGGGACTCAAGGTAAAAAGGGGTTGGCAAGGAGGGTTGCTGGACAGAGCAACCAACAGGTGGAGAGGTAAGTACTGGAGGAGGGAGCCCACACAGAACAGAAGGGTACAAAGCAGACGGACAGGGAGTAGGGGTGTATGATACCTCCTTAGAAAAAAAAGAGGTGGGCTTGTAAAGCTCACTTCAACAATAATATCCAAATCAAAAATTCGAAAATGAAAAATTGAAACAAAACTAGCAAAGAGTGTGATGATAACGTGTTACGAGTGAAATGAAATGAAACAAAACAAGAGTAGAAACACCAAAGTGTGCACGAAGAACTAAGTGTCACATCAAACATTATGGTGAAGTATATACACAAAAGGAGAGAGAAGATCTATAGTATTCTTCTCCTATTCGTCTACAGGATTCCTACTCAATTCTTGGATGACTCATCCAAGGTGACATGGGATGATATGGCGAGCGTATAATAAACAATATATTTTTGAAAATAAACAACCTCTTTGGGCATGCAATGAACCAAAACTGCAAAAGAGTCATAAAACTGCGGAAACATGACCTATAACCGCGCGACGGGACCCAAATCCATGGACTGCATGCCCCATGGCCGTCCGGCGGAGCGTATTATCGCGTGCGCACCATGTGGCCGTAGTGAACTCTATAATCAGTGCAGCAAGCCCCACAAGTGCCTCGCACATGAGGAGCGCTACACTACCAACTTACCTGGATGGAAGTCATGACCATTCAGGTGGCTCGGTGAGGTTGGGAGAAATTACGGCGGGACCCTGGCTTCTCCGGCTTCTCCTATTGTGGCTTTTGGGATCCGCACATGAAAGGTCAAGTGCCAAGCCTCTACGCTTGGTAACTTCTTATTTTTCATTTATAAAATCATGGAGTTAGTAAGTAGAGGGACATGTGTTCATGCACATTAGTGGCATGATTTAAAGATCTTATGCACTTGTGGGTTTTACACATACGATCACTTTGAATTCCCCATCCTTGTCATATATAATATCTGTAAATACTAAAAATCTCACTAACAATCTCATTAAAAATCTCACTCACAATCTCATTAAAATTCTCACTAAAAATCTCAATAAAAATTTCACTAAATATCTTACTAAAAATCTTAAACACATGCGATTTTGGTTCTTTTCACACCGCATTTGAGGCTATATGAGTCTCTCTTTTGGCTAAATACCATATGCATTCACTTGTTTTTCAAGTGATTTGGCAAGTTTGGTAGTGCGCTTTATTAGCTATGGCATTGAATGAAGCTGAACCAAATTTACTTCTGCTAGCATTTTTTTTTTGTTTTTTTGGCAACTACCCTCGGCGAAGGCGCCTTGCACCATCAATAGACCTTCTAGAATTGTCTACAGGTGCTACCGCGTTTCCACTTGTAGTAGTTGCTGCATGGCAATAACGATTCGATGGGCGATTTTGGTGGGTTGAACCCTGACAGTACGAGTACCATGATGTTACAGAGGATGATGTCTAGCATATGTCCTACGATATGCTCGATAAAAAGTATTTTGATACTTTTCGGATGTCCTTTTTAGCATTTGAGCAGTTGGTGCTAGAGTTGACTCCATTTTTATAGACTCGTGCGGCTCATTTTGTTCGGGCTCCTATACTTGTTCAAAAACAAGTGAAATTGGTAATTTATCGATTGGCTTGCGATCATTCATGTGAAAAAATGAATGACTTGTACGAATGTGGAGCATCCACAATCCGTAAATACACAGATATAGTTTATAGAGCCTGAGTAGTCGAGATGGAGGTATTTTTACTACATACATTCATACTCCAACTGGAGATAGACTACAGGGTATTATCGAGAGATTTAGGAATTGTACAGGGCTATTTAATATTTGTGGAGTGTGAGCATTAGATTTCATCATAGGCTCATTTAGTACTTTTTATTATACTTTAGCATTTTAGACATGAATTCAAGGCCAAATTTGACATTTATAGGTTTTCTTAGTAATAGATAAGCGGTAGTCCTAAAAGCTAAATTTGGCCTTGAGTCAAATATTTGTAAATTTTATAAAAAAATCTATATGGAGTAGTAGATTAGGGATAGAATTTGTAACCTAAAAACCTTTGGTAAAAAAATTATATACATATATATAGATATATAGATATATATATACGTAGTCCAAAAGTTCTTACAAATTCTTGAAAAGAGAAAAGGCTTAAGAAAGAGAGTCCTAAAAAAGAGAGAAATCTCGAAAAGAGAGAAGGTATAGGTAAGAGAGTCCTAGAAAAGAGAGAAATCTCGAAAAAAGAGAAAAAAACTTTGGGAAAAGAGGAGCTTAGAAATGAGTGAAGATATGAAGAGGTGTAAGAATCTATGAAAAATTGAGCTTTGAAAAGCGTGATGTGTAAGAAAATGGAAGAAAAATCAATGCGGAAGACAAGTGAGAAAGAAAAAGAAAGATCAACAAGCAAAGGAAAAGACGAAAATCAACAAGCTATAAATTGGGGTCTTGGAGGCAAATGATCACAACTTATTACTCAACACTTACATCCTTACTTAGCACCTTTGTATTCCATGCTTTCCATCTCTCTCTCTCTTAAAGGCAAGGAGTTAGTTCATCAAAGATAGTTGAGAGTTGAACGTGTGTTCAACATAGTCATAGTTCTCCCACCTACAGGAGGTTAGACACTTTTAAATTGACTAATAAAATTTTCATAGAGCATCTGTACCTTCTTGTTAGCTTACTATCAAGCTTTATTTCGTAGTAATTGGAATTGTGAGTAGAAATTTGTGGCCGTTTAAGTGAAAAGAGCTTAGCTGCCTTGAGTTTTCAAGGTCTAAACCTTTGAAGGCTCATAACTTTGTGAGAAAGAACATGATTTATGTGAAATAACTTGGAAAGATTGTCCACACTTCTTGTGCGTTCAGATCATGTTGTTGCACTCCATTTGGACTACGTAGATAGAAGTTACAACTGTAGAAGTAAAGAGAGGTCTGAAGCAGAATCGTGAAGCAAGTTGTAAAACTCTTAGCCTCGGGTTTGTAGTCATATCTTTTAGGCAGTAAAAGATATTAGTATAAATCTTTTTGGAGTGAGTAGCTCTTGTTGTTAGGATTTCAGAAAGCTAAGATACTCCATATTTGAAGCTCGGACGAGAATGTGGTGGTGATTACAATGGCAGAAAGTCTGCTCGCAATGTATGCTCCATTAGTATGAGTCCTTACTCACTCTCATTCTTGTATTTTTCCTTGTTGAGCATCCTTTTTTTTACTTTCCTTTAAATAAGATATATATATATATAAATAAACAAAAACAAAAATAAAAAATATAGATATAAACTCATATTTTACATTGATAAAAAGACAGTTTGCTTGGAAGGCAATTTGTTATATTCTATTTTGATTATTGTTCTTGAACTCTTTAGTCTTTCTCTTATATGTTAAGATTGCACATATGAAAACTTTATAAGGAACTTGTATGTTAATCTAACTTGACCCTCTAAATTAGTTAGGGGGAGAATTTGGGTTGACATGGAGCTATAAATGGGATCCTTATTCCTCTTTCTCGGCGACCTAGCAGCCATCTTACACCCATGGCTACAGACATTTTCAACAGGAAAAAGTTTCACAGTGTTGTATTATAGGCGGTGTGCGATATGGATAGAATCTTTTAGAATGTTTGTGCAGGACAACCTGGTGGGGTGCATGATGCACGGCAATTTTGATGGTCTTCTTTGTACCAGGAGTTACATCTGAGGCAAATTTTATCATATCCTACCATTGTGGTTAGGGGTGTGGAAGTGCAGCCATATCTAATTGGAGATTCAGCGTACCTAAATCGACCATACCTACTGAATAACTACAAGCCAGCCAACCCTACATTTCGTGATCAAAAGAGATTCGATTCTTCTATCAATACAGGTAGAGTTGTCATCAAGCATGCATTTGGTGCTTTGAAGAATCGGTGGAGGATTTTGAAGAGCTTTGGTGGCAACTTCGATAAGTGCGGGACAATCATTATTGCATGCATAATTACTGTGAGTTGCATGGTGAAAGACTTCCTACAATAGAGATGGACTTGTGGCGGATCCATTTGCTCGTAGGCATCGTGGAGGTCAACATTTGCTAAATGTTGGAGGTGGAGCAAAACTTGTAGGACAGCGTATGCGTACGGCTTTATACGGAGCTTGGTTAGATAGCAACCCTAGTATGTAGTTATTTATTTATATACTTATAGTATTTTAGTATGTTTTTTTAAATATACTTTGTTTTCATTTCTTTTCTTATATATTTACTTTTCTTTGTGATTATATAGTTCATTATTTTTTATAAAGTACATTTATATTTTGGCGCTCATGGTTTATATATCTTCCTTTGCTTTAGATATCAAGAAAGTCAAATGGTGAATTTTATTATTTCAAAATACTTATGTGTATTAATGTATGCAAATGAACCATAAAAGCCTCAAGACATTCCTTTTCTTGAAAAAACACTAAGACCTATCATTATTTTTGCTTTGGCATGAAAAATTTGTTTTGTTTTGTTTTTTGCATATCCAACTGTTAGATGTTGTCCAAATCTAGTTTAAAAATGTGCAATACTTTTCATATAGTTTGACTACATAAACTAAAAGATATATGAATTTGAAGTGAAATGAATAAGGTATTCTGGGCAAAGAGGACTACATTTTTTGGCTCCTCCATGTCACGATAGAGCTCCTAAGTGCTTAATTTTTTCCCGAGTGTATTTCCTCTGAGCAATTAAAAGAAAATAATTAAAATAATTTCATTCAGCTAAATTAAAGTCATTTTGTGTTTTGTACTTTTGTTTTAAATTGATCATTCTATTTTTTGGGGATATGGAATGGCATAACTACATACACAATAAAATTTAAAAAAAATTAAAATAAAATGGTGTGTGTGACATTTGAACTACACACTATAGCTCAATACCAGGAAAGCGCCCACGGCTTAATAAGATGCAGTCAACAGGAATCGAACCCAGACCAGCAACCACACAACTATCAGTTTTTTTCACCACTTCTCACAATATACCCTAATTGAACAAAGTGACTGCCTATTCAAAAAATAAGCATATTAATAGATACGGGCCACTACATTTATTGGTTTTGTGTTTTTATCATAGATTATATTTTTGAAAAGAGGCACTATGGATAGCACTCACTAGCTTATATAGTACAACTAACTCCAACAAACTCTTCATTGACATTGATTATTTTTATGACCAAAGTTATTCTTTCCTTCAATCAACCAAAAAATCTATTTATAGGTAGCAATTGAAATAAAAATTATATTTTCAAAAAGCTAATATGTTTTTAAATCTTCAAGGGCAGTTTCAAAGTTATTCACAAAACATTAATTGAAACAATTTGTAGATGTCATTCTTTATGGCAAGTTGGGTACATGCTTGAAAAAATTTCAGATCATTTGGAAGTGTGTAAAATACAAGAGAGAAAGTAGTAAGCAGAAAGAAGTAGAATGTGTTGATAAATTCATGAAGCTGGTATTTCACGGGTTTATCCAAAAATAAATTAAATATAAGATAGCAGGAAAAGATTACAAGGAATTGCAACAAAAATATATATTTTTTATTGCATATTTATAAATCCATACATTTTTTTTACTCTACTACATGGTCTTTTCCAGTCCACTGGCTACGAATGGCATCTGCAAATAAACCGGCTAAACACTCCTAAAAAGCTTGTGTTGCTTGCAGAACATCTAATTTGAACTTTTTGTTGTCCCTATGAAGCTGAATAGCGGTCTCCATCTTCATCTTCTCGATACGAGCAGACAATTTTGCGAAGCGATCCAATGCACTTGCCATGTCGCCATTGATCTTCCTACGTTTCACGGCTGCTCCATGAACTCCAAGTAAATTACTAGCCCAAACAACTGCATCGTTAACCACAACTTCTTCAGGGGTGGCCTCGGTGCCAATGACAAGTGCCCCTTGGTCATCTGCACCAGGAACGCCGTTGGCCTTTGCAGTCTCACTCAACATGGCATCCATTGCATTGTACCATGTCCACCTTGTTAGGTCGGAGTTGTCCCCAGAAACATTGTACATCTTCTTGTGTCGAAAATATTTTTGTCGCATCTTGCCCCACTTGTCCTTGAGATGCACCCCTTGGTGACTTGCCTGCAACGGAAAATGCGCAACCAAACGTTCACGCATTGCAGCCCAATCTTTGGCCCGAAAAAATTGCCAACCTGAATTAAGAATGTGATCACGCAACATATCCAACAAGTATTGCGTTTCGGCATTGCCCCACTCACAATGTGGGAAAATTGGAGCACTCGTGGATATTGCTGACGGCGGAATGGAACTAGCAATTGGGGGCATTGAAGTTGAGATAACACCGGTTGCTTCAAAATTATCCCCCTCAAACCCCTCCTCGGACGAGCTGTCCTCCTCAAACTCCCCACTTGATAGCATCATGCTTGCCAAATAGCTCGGGTTGGCCATCCAAATCCTCAAAAAAAAAAATACAAAATCCAAGTCATAATTCCCATTAACCGTCTCTCCCCAACTGCCCCTCAACCTCACCGTACTATGCTTGTGAGAAAAAACTCAAAGCCCTTGAGTCGCTAGTCCCTAGAGTTGCCCTAAGTCGCTGGAGTCCCTGGTTGCCTTGAATCACTGGAGCCCTGGAGTTGCTAGAGTGCCTAGAGTGCTTGTAATTTCTGTACCCCAGAGTTGAACTTTTGTAGCTGTGGTGGGGTGAAAGTTATGACGGGGTGAAACTAGCCTCTATAGTGCATGCCCTTTTTACCTGGCTCAGACGCGGCTTGGAGCGGCATCTTGTATTTGTAGGGTTTGGGAGAAGCCGGGCGGAGCGGCTCCTGGCAACGAGTTTCATCCTTCGGAGCGGCTTCAGACGGCTCCGAAGCCGCATGTGCGTGAGACTACAGACTGCCTACTTCAATCGTCGCACCCCTTGATTCCAACTCCGATGGTTGAACTTCATTTGGTTTGCTAATGCGATTGATCAGTCTGATTGTTGCAACCTACAAGCAAATGGTTTCAAGAAGAAATTTGGCGATTTGGGAAGAGGCCAAAGAAAGCGCAATGTCGACCGCTTTTGATGCCGATTTCAAAATTTCCCACAATTCGCTCCCATTTAATGATTCCACTGATCCACTAGCATCTCGCAATTCTTCCAAACTCAGAAATTTAATCAATCTGAGAAATCGCGATGAAGAAACCAATTGATGCCGTAGCTCTTCACAGCAAAATTTGTAGTCTTCTATTTACAATTTTTCCCAAATTTCTCTTAAATAAATCACAAGCAATTATTGCCCGAAATTCAAACGATTGGTTACCGAATTTGATACATGGCGTTTGTAGGTGGGATCAATTGATCAAGGCTAGTCAATGAATTGCCTTGATCGGCTAGCGGTTCAAGATTTTTGAACAAAATTTTGAATCTTATTGTTAATTGTTGAGTAGGTTGGATCTTACCACCTTGATGTCTCCACCACGATCCTCTCCAAGTCAGCAAGACAAACTCCTAATCGACTAATTCGTGACCACCTACAATCTCAATCTTGCCTTTTGATTTGAATCCTCGCCTCATGTTGCTTCACTCCCCCAAACTCCACAACCCAGCTTGCAGCGACATCAAACTTCCTTTCCCTTGATCAGATTCACATTCTCCTCAAATGCCAATAGCTCCTCCAATTCACCRAGATAGCTAAATCTCTCACAAATCGTAATGTGTATACTCAAATTAACAAACCCTAACTCGAGATTAATAAGGGAAAAACTACCATACTCTCTTTTATAACAATCGCTCAAAAATCATAGAACACTCACAAATAGTTTGACAATATAAGACAAGCACATAAACATAGAAATCACAGCAATACAAAAACACTATAAGCCAAAGGTATAAAAATCACAACACAATATAAATAATAATAATATGAATATAATTTATAAGAAATTTGGGACTTACACAATGTCGTAGATTGTTTTGTTTTTAGTTTTTTATAGTTTTAAAAAAAAATGAACCTGTGTAAGGGGTGTGACCTAAGTCACAGCTCATTCATCCAAGTGTTTTTATTTTTTTATTTTCATTTTATTTCATCCATCCTATACTAGTACACTAATGATGATATTTAGTGTCTTGTATACTAAATACGAAGGCATACACTAAAAGCCAATTACCCTATGAAAGTAAGTAACATTAAATGTCAATTCAAACACTAAATGTGAACTACGGTGATTTGAGAGACTTACCAGAAAGTTACATGTTTGAATTTAGTGTTTGTGAATGTAGAAAATTCAGAAAATACATTCAAAACTTTAGATGTTTTTTGGACCGTCTAGAAGACTGCGAGTTCCCGGGCTGTGGGAACACATTGGGAACTTTGGGAACTCTGCCACGTGGGCAGTCTGACGTGGCACAGAGATTGCCACGTCAGATAATACTAATTAATTGATTAATTTTAATTAATTATTAATTATTTAAAAAATAATTTTTTGAATTTTTTTTTATACTCCCTAAGATTTCTGGAAAAAAACAAAAACAAATTGAAATTCAAAATTTCAGACCAGCAATCGCTGGTTTTCTATGCAGGGAACAGTTTCAGGAAACAGCCTTGAAACAGACTCTTGCAGGGTTGAAAAAACATCTAATGCAATGACATTCAAAGCGTAGGAAGTTAGAAGCAATTCTAGGGAAGGAGAAGGCGGCGCATTCAAATCTAACACTAATTGTGGACAAGTTTAGATTTAGTGTTGTAGCTAGTAGGGGGGTAAAAATACTAAATGGCACTAAACACTAAATATCATCTTTAGTGTAGTCCTATTTACACTTAGAAATATTATTTAACTTAACTTTTACTTTTTCCTACAAAGGGTATTTTAGTATAAGTTCACTATTTTTAAAGTTTTCTTTTTACAGGTCACCTACCTTAGGTGCATATACCAAATCCCTTGTACGAAGAATTCCATAATTGCACATTTGCACTGCTATCCCGGGGTGGGAACTTGTGAACGGAGGAGGGGAACATCGTCTTCCCTGTCTCAACGCTGGGAAAGCCCAAATAGGAGTTACCTTGCCCTAAATTCTTCACCTCCAGCTGCGTCTGCATGGACTAGGCTTGCTGCGCATTCCGACTTCCCAAGTCTTCAGCTATGGCGGTCAAGCTTCAGCCCGTCCAAGTGCTATACTGCCCGGGTACCTTCCTTTCCTTTTTACACCTTGCAAAATGATGTCAATTTGCGTGTTCGCGATCTACTTTTCCTACTCAAGCCCTAGGTTGAAGCGGATTGCGGGGATTTCTTTTTATACTGAGTTTTTGTGGCTTTCGGATGCGCAGTTTGCTCCATGCCGGCTGAATACTGCGAGTTCAGTCCCGATTTTGAGAAGTGCAAGCCATGGCTCATCAAAAACGCGCCAGAGTTGTATCCGCAACTGGTGGAAGGTAAATTCTCTCGCTCGATGGRGTGCTCGTGTTCGTAATTACCATGGATCTTGACGTCCTTGTCTAAATTTTGTACTCTATGGGGACTGGAACCCTAGGAATTAATTCAATATTAAGAGGGATTCTTATTTTTGAAAATCCTTTCATTATGCAATGAAGGATGAAGTTATTTAGGGGATACGGCTTCTTGGTTTGTCATGCGTAAAGGAAATGACTTTTTGCTTGGCATGCGGATCAATCTTTTCCGTTTTTGAAGGCGAGTTCGAGGTAGTTCACTCGGCATCTGGTCTGTCGTGATTCTCTTCACTGGTTCTTGTTTCGAAGGATCGTGAGAAGGAAAGGAGTTGTGTGAAAGCTTCTCCTTCCTCTCAAAAGCGATGCTAGTTGCTATTTCGATTTGAAGGAGTTTTGTAACGTATTATGTTACTGGCTGAGTAGCTTATTACTTTAAGTTTTCTGCAGAATACTTTGAGATGTGTGTCACCTTGTAGTCTTCAGCAGAAATCCTATTCTACGTATGATTTCTATTTGGAGCTTAGAAGCCATCATAACGTTGTTGAAAACGATGAGGGAGCTAGATTTACCCTTTCTGGTTCGAAATCTCGCTGCTAGGATATTGGGTTCCTTTTCAATCAACAAATTTTCTAGACTGCCGAGTGTGACTAGGAAAATCCAATTGTAGCATCTCGTATTTCTATTGTTTGGTCGAAACCTCTGCGTGATACGTCATCTACTGTTCTTTCGCTGGCCAGCTGGGCTCTTGCATCTAAATTCTTTCACAATAGGAGCCCTATTAGGTTGACAACGTTTTTAATCTTAAGTTAAAAGCGTAGATTCGTATACTCCTCTCGTTGAGTTAATGTTGATTTTAATGCTAATGTAACTTACTATGATGTTAACTTAATGCTATTGTCTTGGGCATTAACTTRATGTTATGTTGTGAACTATTATGTTTACATGAAATTGATGATTATCTTAATAATTATCTAATGTGTAATTAGATGAACATCTWTTTACGATTTAGAAATTTGCCAAATCTAACCGGAGGATCTTTTAAGGTAATTACTAAGTATATGTTAGAATCATGATGACGCGAAAGGATATGATTATGATTTTTTCGTTCGTTTTCCAGAGGCTGCTAATAAGACAGCGGAGCAGTTGGATGGTCTGACTGTCGGAGGGGAGAAGGTTGGTGGTAAGGGAGAAGGTATGCTTACTGCTACCCTGCTCCTGTAGTAATTCTGGAACTTGAAATCAGGTCACACGTTATGATCCTGTTCGCGTCAGATTGTAACCACATGTTATTCATTGCAAGGGTCTGAATTCTTGTTAGTAACCTAATTTAGTGCCCTACCGTACACCTTTTCGTAATGTTGTAGCTGAAATTGCTTTTGGTGTTCAGTTTTCAGTCCTTTTGCTTATTCTTGAATGTCCTGCAGGGAGTTCGTCAGACCTGAAAAAGGATGACGAAGTAAAGAGATTACCGGGTGGGAAAGTAAAGAAGAAGGTAACCTTTCAGGAGTCTCTGGTTCAGGTGCTTAAGTTCGAAAATACYTCGGAACATAATACACCCATTTGTTTTCAAACGTGGTCAACCATTCGACTTTTAGCACTTCTATTGACATTATGCTGTTGTTTCAGGAAAAACCTGAGGTTGTTGTGGAGAAGATAGTGAGAAATAAGCGCAAATGTGTAACAATCATCAAGGGTCTGGACATGTTTGGTAAGGGTGTAATATTATTGGTTGACCTATATGAATACCTTAGGGCTTTCGTGAAGGTAACGATTTAGAATTCAGTAGCTATTTTTTCTCTTCTACTCGTCTATTGTTGGATGTGGTGCATAGCCACTAAAGCAGTTCTCATTCAAATTGCAGGAATCAAGTTAAGTGAAGCTTCTAAGAAATTGGGCAAGAAATTTGCSAGTGGTGCTTCCGTTGTGAAGGTGGGTACAACTATCATGCTCGTAACTTGCTATGAATTGGTTTCTAAGCCATGACAGGGGATTAGTGTATGTAACTTAGGACTCTTGAGTTGATGAGCTTGGTCTTGATTTACCCCTCAAGTGCCCAAGCTCTAAATATATAGTTTACTGTGAAAGCTAATAGTTGATTACAGTAACTTTTACAACATATTTCTATSGTTTAAAAGTTTAGGGTATGATGTCTTCCTGCTATTGGTACGTGTTATTACCTTGAAGTTTCTTAAAAGATTTATTGCAACTCTTGAATATATGGAAGCATTTACTTTTGGCAATTTGGGCACGTATAGAGGTCAACAACAATGATAGGTTCGTGACTCTGTCCTGATGTGCTACACTGAAGGATGTTATAACGCTGGATACTTGTTTTGTTCTTTTACAGGGTCCAACTGAGAAAGAGCAAATAGATGTTCAAGGAGATATCATGTATGATATTGTGGAATTCATTACGGATACGTGGAAGAGTGTAAGTGACATCCTCGGGCATCTTATCAGTATGSCTAAGGGTTTTGCTGATAGCTTGATGTTCTGCATATCTTTTAAAACATGCTGATTGCGAGTCGTTTAGGCTCACYCAGCTACTTTTGTGTTTGAGCAGGTGCCAGAGTCGGCAATTTATTTCATAGAAGATGGGAGGAAAGTGTCGGCTACAGCTTAGGGTTGCTGCATTCAGCCAGTCTGAAAGTCAAGATCTTGAATAGTGGTGGTTTCAGCTTCAGTGACGTGCCAGCTGCTTGTTAGGCACAGAGCCTCCTTATTTTGCACCTGGGCTAAGGTAATAGGACTTCCAAGGCAGGTGTTTTGGATTAGCCACTTGTGTCTTGGATTCTTTGTTGAGGAAACCATGCCTGTTTCTTGGGTCTTGTAAAACCCAGTGTTGGAATAGCACCTGTATGCTGTTCTTTCGTCCCTGTGGCAGGCGCATGTCCTTCTCCATGTCAATATCTAGGTTCTCAGTCTTCCGCAAAGTAATCGCGGAGTTTGTAATGGACATACATTTGCATAATTGAAAGTTTTTTCTCGTGAAGACACCGAGTTGTCCTCTTTTTCGAATTTCTTGCAGGTGCATTTAATCGATTTTTTTTTTTATCTATGGCTCGCCTCTTTTTTCATAATTAATTCCCCAAGAGCTCAAATTACATGGAATAGAAACGGGCCAAATGCGACTTCAATTTGTCTTTCAAGACTAGTATATTGAATAATGTTTCAAAATGTGATATCCCTTCGATAATCCGGATCACTACCTTATCATTAGTCGCAGCAGTCGGAGTCGCTGGAGCTGGAACTCTGACCTCCACAACAGTTCTGACAGCAGCTTGCAGCTAAGTTCCTTGGCACCCTTGATCCAAATCCTTCGTATGGCAGGTACCCCACAAATTCCAAAACCTGCACCAATCATCAACCACATAAGCAATGGTTGGATAGKTAGCAGTTTGGCAAATTTTCTTATTCTAGCATTCCAAATCCCAAGTCAAAGTTTTGAGGCCATTATGTTAGTTGGTTGGTCTGTGAGTTCAGATGAAACTTATAATCTATAACCCTTTTGCTTAACATGAATCTTGAGTGCTTAACCCCTCAACGCGCAAGGGGACAAAAAGTGTCCTCACACAGTTTGGCAGTCCACTTTGAAGTGCTCTAACATTTGCATCCAATGTCTGATTTCAATAAAAACTTGTTGGAAAAGTTGCACACACTAGTCTAGTTTCTATGGTAAAATTTTCAGATCAATCAAAGACATATTGAGTTTGTGAAAATCATTCGAAGTTCCCAAGTTCAATTTAGGTTCAGCACTATGCATTGTGATGGTTGCAACTTTGTGGGATTGTATCCTTTTCATCAAATGTTTTATTTTCAATAAACTTTGTTGGGTTTTGTTCCCATAAAGGTCTAGTTATTGTGGTAAAAGTTTCATGCCAATCCAAGTTGTTTTGAATGTTTGGGAGCAATTCAACTGAAGTTCAAAATCCAAATTTTTTTGCATTTCAGTGAACTTTGGTAGCTCATACCTTCTTCATATATGATCCTTTTTCAATAATTTTTGTTGGAAAAGTTGTGCTTACTAATCTAGTTTGTGTGATTAAAATTTCATATCCATCCAAGATGTTATGAGTGATTGAGAGGCATTTAGTACGAGGTTCAGCCACGGATGTGATTTTTGCTACTTTTTCCATTTTTTTTTGACATTTCAAATTCATTTTGCATACACCATCAATCATTTTTATGATATTTTTTCACCAAAGTGTTTGTATTCTCAAAGTGTTTGTATTCTGGTTTTGAATCACTTTATAGTTTAAATTTTTTTCATTTGAGTTGGTTTTGAAATCAAATTTCACCTCCAAATGTGTTTATAAGAAACTCATCACCTTTATCCAATACTAAAACATTATAATCTTTCAATCTATATGCTCAAATGACCCCAAATTTGTTAATGAGAGATTAACCTTGGTGATAGGTCTTGTCCTTTCAAGGTTAAAGTTCATCTTATCTACTAAGCGATATATGACACCTTTACCATCCTCCTTAAAGTTCATCTTATCTACTATGCGATGCATGACACCTTTACCATCCTTGTTTAGGGGTTTTGATTGACCATCAAATGATCCACATGGGAGACCACTCAAAACTAATTTCAATGCATTCAAACTTAAATTCAAATTTCATAATTTAGAGCGTAAATTATTTGATGTCTTCCCAATTTCTAAGTAGAACAAATCTTGGTAGGTGTCATAAATCCCAAGTTAAGCTTTTATCACCAAACAACAATATTTCCTTCATGCTTACCTCTAGCATGATGAAGAAGGGTCCTAAAACAAGCATTTGACCAAAATTTTCTATAATTCCTGCATGAGATACCTGCACACACAAGTATTATGACACATCTAAGGGAAAGAAACTACAATGATATGTTCTATTAGTGATGATGAAAAATTAGTGCCACATACAAAATTTGTATCACTTAAAATTTTTCTTTTCTATGAAAATTGGTTCTATGCATTTACATCCTAGCTTGAACTAAATTACAATTTTACAAAGAGTGACTTAGTAAATTAGTGGCACACATACAAACAAGGTAATTTTCAATATACTATTTTGTCTCAAATGTGTAGGAGCAAATGGTCTCAAATAAGATATTGGTTCTAAGTTAGAACCACCCATAACTGACCAATTAAGGAATTTTAGGAAAATGTGGAGCAATGCAATGCAAGGTAAATATTTTTAGAGGTGTATTGATAGAAATGATGGGGATTGCAAAAACTTTGGTAATTTTATCGCATGAATTGAAATTACTATGAATTTTCAAAGGCAAAAAGTGCGCCGAATCCATTGCCAATCTCTAAACTATTTCAATTCCGATCACTCAAAAACTACTTTTCCACTCACTACTTCATACTTTCTTGCACACTAAGTTGGGACATGTGTCATTAACTTTTAGTTCCAACTTTGAAAAGAAGAAAAAAAAACATTCTGGCCTTGGTTGGAATTGCATTAGTCTATAGGTTGGTTATTGGACCCTGATCGGAAATGGGTGGTTCTACCTTATTGTATTAATGAAAGCACGCTTAATTACAAATTGTACCTAATTGCTTCATAATGTATACCCCATCTTTATTTGAGATTGAACCTAAATCTATAGTTGTCAAATGTTCTTCACATACTTATGTGACACAAATTTCATAAAGCAAGTATGACTATTATAGACACAAGCTATGAAATAATAAGGACATACAAATTGTGACGCAATTAGATGGGGATTGTAATAAGTGAAGCATCTTAAATGACCAAATTTCTACAAAACAACAACCACAATAGGCAATGGCACAACTAATGTGCACTAACAAATACACCCATACTATTAGGAATTTTAAAATATTACAAAAATCATTATGAAGTTATTGATGAGTACTAACCCCAGGTGGCCCTCGTCCTATAGTTTGGGCTGTAAAACACACAAGTTCTGCAGCCATCACCACCTGTAAAACCCATACACCACTTTGATRTTTTTGAGGACATAACATTATTAACCAATGTTGGGGCTTCTAGAAAGCGGTAGTGCTCAACATTGCAACTTTCTAACCAACCAATGACCCTTTGCAGATTAAACTAAATTCACTTTGAGGAATTTAGGGAGGAATTATTCCAATCTCCAAGAAGGAATGGGTTTAAGTTGGTTAACAATGTTTTGGAGGTGCACAAAGACCTTTGAACTATAGATTCTTTGGAATCTCAATATTCACTCCCTCAAAGATTGTCTTGGCCATTTCACCCTTAACCTTGGAATGTTGGGTTAGTCTTTGTGGAAATCATCCTTTTTGATATTGTGGAAACCACTTTCTTAAAAAGAACACAAGAACACTCATTGGAGGTCAAACTGCTATACAAGACCTCCCATTTTCACTCAAAACTCCAAAGATGAACATCCATACTTCTTACATATATAAATTTTCTATCATCCATTAGACACTTTATGCGTGTAGAGATGTTTAAAGGTTAAGGTCACTATTGTCTATTTTTTGGATGTTGAACATTCTAATTATGGACTATGTTTTGTCCAAATAAATCCACAGTCATCTGAATGGATGCCTAAACTTTTATTAGATAACCTTCCTTGATGACCAACTTGACAAAATCGAGGTAGAAAAAAATACATATATCAAGACATATCAATAAAAATGTGCAAAAATTCAAAATAGATCTTAAAAGTTAAAAGTTACATGATTAAGGTAAATGTTTCAGTAAGGTAAATGTGGTTGTGGCTCATATAKTGAGAATGATTTATATCCTTTCATCCTATCTTTAATCACCATGTTTGCACTCATTTGACAATGTGCTCAAATTGTATGTTAGGCAATTGAATAAATTGCTTCAGAGGTGGGAAAGTACTTCAATATTTCAGTRGTCCAGATTGTCTTTGAACTTCAATGGACTCTTGGGCTTAGGTATATTATACTAAAAATTTTAAGGTAAATTCACCTAACTATGACCCACTCGTAGAACCAATTCGCAAGAGAATTGCTCAAAATGTACAACTACCATATTCATGAGAGCCTAGGGTTGATTTTTGGTACATCTATATTCAACACTTTGAAAATTTATAAATTATTCATATAATGTCAATAAAATGCATGATGGGAAAATTTGGAGTCTTGTTTCAATTCCAACAATTCCAACAAGACTAGAAACGTAAACCATGCTCAATTGCTCATTTGGTAGATTTTAAGCCCTCCTTGCATACTTCAGTTCGAAATTTTGGTTGAGTTCAAATCTCAGCTTTATATGTATGCGGTCTGAAGTGTATTGAGTTCTCTGTAGGCTGTGATTGAGTTCAAAAACTGAGAGCATTTACACCCCATGCGTCAGGCATGTGGTCTAAGAAGTGTCATTCAAACTTTCCTTGTTTTGCAACCTCCAATTAAGGCGTCAGTCCTACAAAAAACTCTGATTAGGTTATGGTTGAGTATGGATGTCAACTTCACTGCCAACTCCAKTGTCTATGCGGGGATTGGATTCAAAAYCTAARAAGATCATGGACCCATTTTGAAATGTTTTGGGAGGTCCTTTGATGTGAATCCTCTTGCACTTGACAAAATGAATCAATCAGAGAATTGGCCTTCCTTAAATATTCGAACTAACTTATACTACGTACTCATCAGTGCCTCAACTGTAGCTTTAAGCAGTGTAAATACTTCAGCAGAAGGTCGAATTGAGCAACAAAAATTTACCTTCCATGCCGGATCCCAAGAGAGCTTCTTCGAAACTGCGGAAGCCCCAATCCAGCAGCCCATCACCAGAGTGGCCGCCAAGGACCCCGCCAGAGCATCCAAGTGCATGTAGAGCATCGAATACATGGCTGCTGCAACGAAAGCGTAGTTGCAATTCATATGCTCGACAATCTGACCTGGGACGTAACGGTCGACCCACGCAGGTCTGGAAAACACCGTGGGACTGTACGAGAGCAARAGCAGGATTCCAAAAAACATGGGCCACACAAACATGGCATGAATCATCACATGGATCTTCGATTTGCGGTAGCCGCCGTAACACGAAAACTGATGCTCCACATCGAAAATTTTGTCCATCTCCACATGCACTAGTGTAATTCAGTGACTGTCACTTTGGCTCCACTTGGCGATCGAGGAGAATTTCCCATTCCCTGAAATTTGTTTAGCAGTTTGTGTTGCAGACAAAACAACATACAAAAACTACGTTATGGCAATATTTCTATCGTCAGAAACTTCATGAAACTAACCCTAAAATTCAGCAAATCCTGTTCACGACAGTGCATATAAAAGAATCAATCATTTTAGGGCTTTGATACCCAGAATGCGAAAGAGAAGCCTGGCATCGAATCTAGGGTTGAAGGAAAATTGGATGATCTYAGCTGCATTCATCCTTCACCGACCTAACCTCGATAACAAGTGGGAATACAAAAAAAATATGTGTTAAACCTACAGGTTTCTCTTTATATCAACTTACAGGCTTCTTTTTATATCAAGAATAGTCCATTGGCTTGCGTTCCTTCGTAGAAGACCCTCAAGAACTGCATAGAAAACTGTTTGGAACTTCCAACAGCTGCAACAGCCCTCTGTGGTTTAGATTTAGGGTCATATTTGATGAGTAGACAAGTTTGGGTAATACAAGGAATGAGAAGCATTATTTACTAAAAAGTAGTAGTGATTCGAAACCATTTCCTCAGTAGTCACGATTGCCGCTAAATGACAATCATGTAAAAAATCAGACTTGAGTGCAATTTCACGTGCGCTGCTAAACGCCATTTTCTAGTTGTTGGGTGCTAAGAACAAATCAACCAAGAAAAATCCAACCTCCACTAAAAAGGTCAGGCAGATGTAGTTTACACCTATAAGAAAATCCCCCATCTATGCAGAAGTCAACGGTAATGAAATTTGAGAAACTACACTGTTACTAGTTAAAGGGTGACGACGATACTGGGGCTCCAGCAACTGCGTCTGATCTTTGAACTGTACCCATACCACAAATGGTGCAACCTGGGGTGGTCAGTGCTGAGAACTTAGAGCCACAAACATTGCAACTGTCATGCCCAATGGTGGATAAGCGACTCAATGTCGCAGCACAGAACTGTGAGGGGTCCTCTTCACCGTCGATRGTGTGGTCAACCAAACCCCGCTGAACACATATGCTGATCATCGCTCTCAACTCGTCTTGCTTATTTACAGGAGCCTTCGACAGGAGCAACTCGAGCATCTTTTTCGAGTACGCATAGTTTTGCACGTCCATRTTTCTTTTAATGGCTGTTCTGATGCAGATGAAGCGATGCTTCGCTTGCAACGGAAGCGAGCTAAGGTGCCGTGATAGTCTGGCCATTTCCTGAGCACCTGCAGACCCCAGCCCGTCCACTTTCTGCAATCGTGATATTTCCTGCGCAAATGATGTCACAGGGTGAGGAGGGAACTCGATCCAGAACGAGCAATTCTTGAAGAAATMAAGACTGAGGAAAGAGAAACATAGCAAAGGTAACTGGTAGAAATTTAGAGAAGAAATWWAGATTGCTGACTCCCCAAAACATGCGAGTAATTTACCTGCAAAAGCTGTACAGCGACCTTATACTGAGCGATAATACGAGCCTGAGGTTTGACATCCGTGCCCAGGGAACGCTCCTTGGCCAAACCGAGAAAAGCCTCATCCAAACACAAGATAGCCTCCTTCAGTTGATTCTGCTCAATGTAGGCCAGGCCAGCTTTGAAACAAACAGCAGCCGGTTCTCCGCGAGGAATCTAACGATGCATGCAAAGCAGAATTAGAATCGTAATCAAAATCCACACGTCGACCCTGTTTGTTAGGCGGTTTTACTTTCTGATCACCAAATTTGAAAACACTCAATCGACAAGTACGATTCGCCAAAACATACCAGGACAATAGAAGGACGCCATGGAAACCGAATTACCTGATTACGCTTAACAAACGCAGTCGACGGTGCCACAGGTGGAGGGGCTTGAGGTTTGGGACCACCAACGAGGTCAAGTAGCTGTTTCTGTTTCTGCTGCTCCAGTAGCATCTTCTTTCTTGCTGCTGCTGCTGGATCTAAACTATTATCCAACTCCTTCAAGTTGGAAGCCGCAATTTCAGCAGCGCTCAAGGGTTGAGGTGGAACACCACCCGCAGGCAAGCTGAGAGCAGAAGCTGAATTTTCGGGTTGCTGCGGTGGCACGCCTCCACCAGGAAGTTCGTACGAGGCTTGAGTAGGTGGTCCTCCTTGACTTCCGGGAACGGCTTGAGGAAGCAAGGTGCCTGTCTGTTCAAAAGCTTTGGCAACAGCAGTCGCTGAGGTAGTTTGCTTCCAAAAGTCTTCTGGTATGGGTGCTGAACCTTGTCCAGTTCCCTCAGGTTGCATAAAAGCGGGTGGCTGTTGTGCAGTCATGGATGAAGCTGGGGCTGGAAGAGCTAACGGAGGGAATGGGTCTGTGGGAGGTCTGGAGACAGAGGGCCTTCCAGGCGTTAATCCGTCACCAATCTTAAACTGCTGAGTAGCTGCTCTTAATAAGTTAGCATCCACTAGACTAGCACCTGTAGGCTTTGCATTGATCTGGATTCTGAATTTGGGTTTGGTGGTCTTAGTCGCCGCTTCTTCCTCATCGCTACTGTCATCATTTCCAGTACGCAAACCTTTCGCAAATTCTTCTGCAGCGCGTGCTTGCAAGTCGACTTCTGATGGAGGCTGAGCTCCTGCTGGCAATCCAGGCGAGKGTGTCGTGGTGGGAGTGACAGCACTAGGTGTCATATCTATCTGCGCTGCAGCTGGTGCAGTCGCTTTGTTCCCATTTGCACCTAAGACAATACATGCGGCAGTACGCTCAGCACAAGAAAATCAAAATGCCCACAATTATGGACAGTGCACAATTAGGAAAAGATTTTATCTCTTATAGTGAATTTCAAAGAAGAAATCGATTCATTGTGAACATACATCATAACTCAACATCATTATTGATGACACAAGGGGCAAGAAAAGAAAAGGTTTCATTTCTTTGAAACTTACCAAATACTGTGAGCGYGTCTTCACGAATTTCCACTACAGTTCCACGACCTCTTAAGGTCCCCAAATATACACCAATATGGTCAGGAGTGATGGTTGGGATAGGACCACTGGGGGTCTTCATGTATGCTGTCACCTCATTATTCAGCTCCCAATCCATGGCTTTCTTGCCATCAGACTGTGATCTGATCTCCCAATTTCCTCCAGCCCACTCAGGTCCTTTCGGCATCATACTCTCGGCTGCAAAGTTCTTGAACATTCCTTGACCCCATCCAGCAGACCTGATGCTTAAAACCTTCTCACACTGACGCTGTAGTTCTGGATTGATCCCTTCCCTTTCAAGTTTGTAGACGAGTATCCTCAATGCACTTGGATTCAGATGGCATATGAACAGATCCAGCATGCTCTCATAATCTGAGACAACTTCAAAGGTTTCCTTTGCCATATCAAACTGAGCATAACTGCACCACACAAATAAACCGAGCGTCAGACATAGTCATTTGGTAGCAGCGAAAAATAACCGACCCTCCCTTCAATGAAGTACCCTAAGAGTCAGGATAATGAACTGCACCTTTCGGGCACACGTCAATCAGGAATGACTCTATATGGGTCACCAAAAGCACAACAAAKCCTGTACTGTAAAGATATATGTATATAATAGAGATAGCCTTGTGATAAATATCAGGTGCAGAAATATAATTAACAATAAATGCAGTGGGGGACAGGAATTACTTAATACACGCACGACCCAAGCCCTGGATGCGCAAAAACAAGCGGGTTGTTGGTGGGCAGCGAGGATAATCCCGAGACCGAATAAATTCGTCCTTTAAAATGGATAAAGCAGTGTGAAACCGGCAAGCCTTAATTGCATAATTGCAGCGTAATTCCTGAAACAAGAACAGAACAGATGTCAAAACTCAGTAATCAGTTCGACATCTTCGACATCTTCAGGAACAACAAACAAAAACCTTGCGCAGACTCATTTGAGTATCGCCAGGAGTTAATTTAGAACACAAGTCCAGAGCCACTGTAGCCCACGCTCGAATGCCTTTTACAGTTCAGTTGGAAACAATGACATCTGAACGACACATCTACAAAATGATGGACATAAATGTGAAACMAAGACATAGAGCTTTCCACTGTCACCTCTTTCATCACTTTTAGTAAGGGAAAAAGTAAATTACGAAACCAATATTACAGGCAAGGCCCCCAGATCTTAAAGGTCATTATACACACCTGAGTGAATTGTGGCCCTGCCTGGGCCAGTTCGACAGCAAGCTCGGCACAAACTGTGGAGCCACTTGCTAAAGCGTCAAGGGTATGGGACGTCACACGCAAACTGTCATAGCTGTAACAATCCAGAAAAAGATGGTACAACATCAATCCCTGAGATTTCCATAAGTAATACCAGTTGTAGAATGAGCAAGATGCCACGTATAGCAAGAGGGCAGACTTATCTACCAATTCATCCCTGGAAACACTGGAGTCCATGCAATTATGAAAACATATACCTSGAGGTAAGCTGGTACATAATCTCCACAAGGTCAAGTTTAGGTTCAAAGGCTTTCTGCATAGTAGTCCAACCAACAACTAAAGGCTCTAAYAGACCAACAAGTCGCGTTTTGATCTCCACTCCCTGCTTTTGCCTTGGATTGGGATCGTTTGTGCAAGCCAGGAGCAGCCGATCATTTAAAGCTCCAACCAAAGCTACAATTGTCAGCCAAGAAACATTGATGAGGGTTATTTAAACAAATTGTCAAGTGCAGGTAAAACAACAAACAACTCAAATCTAGATTCAAAATGTATGCCAATCCTTATTGCAATTTTCGCAAAATGGAAAAATGAATTGCTGATTATTGCATTCCCAATACTCTGAAGTGCAACATCCAGAGCCACAAGCATGTGACACACTTACCAGCATTCGGAGTTCCAATTCGTGCTAGAGGCCGAGCAACTCCATCCCAGCCGAGTAACATTACAGATGTGGCTGTTGAATATAACAACGACGGGCCTACCCACATAAGTGATCTGAAGTGCATAGAAGTCAAGGACAATGACCAAAAATCACAAATTTTTCAGAAAGAGAGCATCCCCCATGAAGTCTGGAAGTTCTGTGACGATGTCCACTGATAACTCGAAGCTGAAGAAAGCCATAGAATGCATAATTCTTAACAAAAAACACAAAAATAATACACCATAGGTAATAGAAAGAGGATATTGGAGGGTAGCCTTTGTCAGCAGTAGCAGACGTGCTTGCAAGTATGCTCAGACTTGCTGATGCAATGAGGACACGCTGTGTAGTTAATATACCAGCAACTTGTCCACTCAAAGTTTCTTGCCATTGCACCTGAGGAGCATATCAATCATTCTTTAAACATGACTTTTCGCAAACAACGATTRTCACATTGAGAATATAGGCAGAATGTTTAAAAGCAAGGAGATCGCTAGATGATTTCTAAAGCATGAATTTCAATCAAGACATAATTAGGTGGGGAAGAATAGTAGAATTAATATTTCACGGCCGTGGAAGCTGTCTTGAGTGTGCCACAAAACAAAATTTACCTCCATACTAAAGTTACACATTAGAGCACCTCAATCATTAGAAGAAAATTATGAAGAAGTTAATATAGACGTAATCATTCAAAGCAWWGTCACAGTACCGGTATTCTTACCTCAAGAACAACTTCAAAAGGCTGAAGCTGTATAAGCTTTCCAAGTTCCGGGCTTGTGGAGACAAGAAGCTCGCCAGTGGTAGTGTAGGCACCCGGATACACCTTTCCAAGACCAATATGGCTCTCTGGGCAAGCGTAGAGCAAGGTTGCTTCTGCAAACATTACATAATGCAACTGCTGAGACATCACCACATATAATATGCACAGCCAGACCATGTCACGGCATCGTCAAAACCRATACCAGAGTAACTACAACAATTCTATAATAGAATATAGAAGAATGAAACGGTATTTTATATTCTAATTTATAGTAAGGAAAAAACCCCGAGCGGGTAGTATGAAAGTTAAGAAGCAGTGCATCACGTCTGGTCTCTCGATAGTTCTCGACTTCAATAAATGCAACAACTAAGAACGACAACCAAACTTTCCATGTAGACCTTTGTATTTAACCAAAAAGAAGAGAAAATCACCTAAAGGACAGGAGAATATCCGCTGCACTGGAGTGTCGAATGCAAACTGTATGGGAACATGAGAGCCTTTCTTATCCAGAGGTCTTTTCGTAGAAGCTTCAGAAAAGTCGTTTTCATCCAATGCACCATCTGGACCTCTAATGCCTGCCGCTTCCGGTACTGGATCTGTTAAAGTGGCAAGATTTGTTTCTTCTTCCATGGAGTACAGAACTAGTCCAACTCCATCATCGTCGAGAATCGCATATTGGTTCTGAGTAGGACCAATGAATGCACCATCACTGCCTGCAATCACAAAAGACTTGTAATGAAAATCACATGGGAGATAAAGTCAGATGTACTGTAAGAGAATATTTCACATCCTTGAAACCTGTTTAAAAACATGCATGACCACGGCTGATGCAGCATCATGGCTAAAAATAAGTGTATTCTCGGTCAGCCTATATGATAATTCCAACTAACATTTGATAATTAAAAATACTACAACCATGACCCTTGCTTTAAAGATGAAAAAGTTGATCAGTCAAGATAAGCTTAGGAAAGTGAATACACCAGAAATGAAAACTCAAATACAACATACAACTCTGCGGTAAACTCTTGCAAGTTCCACTTCACAACTGATAAGAACAGATACTACATGCTTTCGCCTGTTTCTGGAAAGGTACAAGGCTGCATGSTAACTMTGTTAAGCATGGACAGGTTTTAGTAATATAACAAACTAAAAGGATCATCTTAATTACAGATAGCTTCTTACGTTTTAATTCTCATGATTAAGGTCGAGAATGACTTCTTCAATAATATTGAGGATTTTTGACACCCCAGGAATATCAGCCAACACCTTGAACAAAGTTGACAAACCTGTAATAGTGTTCACTCGATCTTTTGCTGTCTGAACACCTAGATTGTCCCGATAGACAACCACCTCGCTTGTAGCACCCCGGCATTCAAAGAATATAAGAAACATATGTTGTTTGCTGCTACAAACCATCCTTTTTGGAGTCCTCTCATTACCCCCCAGAGCCTGCCAAGAATAGTCTTGAAATATTATTATACACGTAGCACAGCTGTATCAATCACACAAAKAACTTCCTTTTACACTCTATCAACTCAAAAAGAGCCATAAAAAAWCGAAATGTGCTGCAACAGAAACAWTACTCCACCAAAAATTGCGAATATGAAACCCTCTTTTTCATTAATTTTCAGAAAGACTTAAAGAACTTCATTCTAAGCTGAATACGAACCGTGGGAGACAGCTTCTTGTAGATGTTGTAATCCCCCGATGCAAGGTTGTACGCTGTTAAATTGCACCCATCCATGAAAAAGGCTCTCACAGGGTAATTGAAAATTCGGTTCTCACTGTTGTAAAATCTCATTCCCTGCTGGAAAGCCTGCGTGAAAAGACAACCATGTAAAAGAACAGCGAAAAGCTAAAATCAGAACTAAAGGAAGTCAAACAGAGCTCTGAACAGCATGCATACAGTATACTTCCAAGGACGATAATAGAGACAATTTCGGTGATCAAACAGTTAACCAATTGAAGACCATGGATCCACGGGTTTAAATGACCATTTTGATATAATATACTGTTAAAGTAAAATTTAAATGGACAATTATATCCCTACACTTCATAGTCAACAACATCGGAAGTATTGGCTTGGAAAACGAAGTTTTTGGACAAAAAACTATCTCCATATCAACTCTTGAAAAGTTGTAAAGAAAATGAGACCAAATAATGACTTTTTGGTTTTTAAAGGGATAAATTCCAGGAGTAACAATCAAAAAGACAAGCATCACATTCAGAACCTCACCAGAAAAATGCAATTCGTATTAAGTTCTGTGACGTGATGGAACTCCCAAGTTTAAGAAACTCAAATACTGTGTATTTTACCTGGCAGACAGGCATGTCACGCAAGGGATGTCCAGGGTCCGCGACTGTCATCAGCGGAAGAGACAAAATTGGGCCACTTTTGGCTAGCCCTTCTGTGCCATTCTGTTGAGAAGATAGACTCGATCATATCAAAACACTCAACGTAAGCCTAAAACCAACAATGAGTGAATCACTCCAAGCTTTCAAAGAATGACAGCTTCTAGGGTTTCAATATGGAAGAGGAACAACCTTATATGCAGGACCGGACCGCATCAAACATGCCAATGCGAGAGTAGTGCGAACACAGCTCGCATGAAATTGACGTGCACTATTTAGACCCATACAGAAATATGCTACAGTATTTTGGAAGACCATGAACAGAGGAAATGCAACACAGACTAGACCATAATTAAGACCGAAACAAATTCTGATTCACAATTTCCCACTCAAAATTACAGTCAACAATAAGGATGATCTCAAGAACCACTTACCCCATAGAGAAAAGCCTTTCTTGCAAGGTCTGATATTGTCAACTGACCCCTGCACCCATATAATCTAAATTCGTGAGCAGAGAGGGATCTAATATTTCGAGGATGATCCCTTAACCTGCAAATATCCGTTGACCACTCGAACTTCTCTGGAAAAATTGCTCAACAAAATGCTGAATGCTTACGCTGCTTGTGATTTGGCATATTGTAGCTGCATCTGGTGATCAGGTAAGATGCCAGTAGATCCGAGGACCGCCAGCTTCTCCTTCAAAACAGAACCTTCACAGAGAGATCAAAAGCTCTAGTATAAGACATGAGAAGTCGAACCAAAATACATATGCTGCTTCTTATAGACCAATAACCTTTCACTATCAGCTTAATATTAGCCCACAATTGAAGTAGACGTGACAAGTAAATACTTGGAGATCCTCGAGCAGCCTGAAGCACGGAGAAAAGCTGTCTTCTTGACTCCCGAGATACACCACCTCCTCTTCTCCTCGTCTCCTCCGCGCTGACAACAACATTCTGAAAAGAAATGAAAACTCAATAAGGCAACTGACGGACAACTCACTAGTCATCTAGTAACATGAGACACCAATCATATAGATCAACAACTTTTTCTAGGATTCACAATTGTAAATTCAAATGCCATAATTGTCATGATTTACCGCAAAAAGGAGTGATGCGAGATTCAACTTGGGATGAACAAGGACATCAATAATTCTGGGAAGTGGATACACAATACCCCCTCCACTCTGGCTTAGGATTGTGCTAAGATCCAATGGGTCCACTCCTGCATCACATTCACCCTTATCAATATATGCAAATATGTATGAACGGATTTAACCACTATTATATTGGACGGCAATGAAAGACTCTCCATGAAAGATCCTAATTCTACATCGTTTCCATGTCCTACATTCCAATTAAATACACATCCTCCGTGCAATATTAAAATCTGCAGACTTTTTGTCAAGTAAGATGTAATTGAAGTAATGAATCTCAATTGTGTAGGATTGARTTAGTGGTTTAAAATTGTTGATGACCGTAGAGATTCAGAACATCACTCATCCTCAGCACGTCGAAGGCCTCAGAACTAAATACATGATACGTTACCTGCAGGTTCCAGAAAGTTAGCACGCATATGGGGCTTATTTGGATCTTGGTTCACACGAACTCGCCAAACTTGAACAGTTCCTTCCTTCGTAAGTGTAACCAACATGTTAAGCATTGAAAGCCAGGAGACTGAAACRATCGGAGATGTGCCTGTTGAGATACTGTCCAATGCCCGGATAGTGGTTACAAAACCTTCAGTCGAATTTCAAGAACTTTAACAACAACTTCTAACATGAAGATTCACTTAGTTACTATGTTGCACGACGTGAAAATCTCTTGAAAAATATTATGAAACCAAACTTAAAATACAAGAAAACATAAAGTGCAGTGAATTAGACTCTAAAGCATAAAAAGCGACTCTGGAGCAACAAACTTCAGCCAACCCTTACATGMCAATCAAGTTTGGACGACTTGGAACCGAAACGTCCCAAGCCAAAAGAGTTCCACATCGGTCACCAACAAAGACCCATTCTAATGTTGGATGGAAGGCAAACGCTCCTGCACCAGCTAGCTTTACAGTCGGCTCAACTACATCACCAACAATGGAACTCGTTATAAAAAAAGAATTGGGTACATCAGAATTAAGTAAAAAACAGAATTATTGCTTTCACTGACAACGAAGCGTGCCTCAAATACTGATCTCTCGAACCCATCCACCCACCCACCTAAGCAGAAAATAGGACAATAGTACAAAAAACTTCAAATTTTGCTACTTAGATCTATTACGACCACCAAGCTATTGATATGATTAAGTGAACAATGGGAGATGTCTGCAACTTACTTTGCATGGTATACAGGACAGCAAAATTCTGAATGTTGTAGGCTCGTATWACTCCCTCCAAGTATGCCACATACTGGAATTCAAATTTGTACAAATGTATCAGCCGMTTGCCAAACAGAGGCTACCACGTGAGTTCAAGAACGCGTTGAAATAGACGTGACCAAAGTCAACTGAGGTTATCAATAACCAAAAGAGGAGATACCAGTACTGGATGTCGAGGGTGACAAGCAAGCTGCGTTATAGGCTTCTTCAAGTCCATCTTTACTTTAGTGGCAGTCTTCACGCCTTCAACCGTGCCAACGACTATTACACCCAGGCCCACCAAACAATAAGCTTCATAGAAAATTCAGCAACATCAATACAACGGTCTCTTCCACGCGCAAATGACTTTCCTGCTAATACGTAACAAATACATAGGAAGCACCCAAACAAGATAAACTCAATCGTGATATTTCTCAGGTTCAGAAATTATACTCAACTTTAAGATACAGATGCCATACTTCAAAAATAAGTAATGAACTCTTAGCATGAGCACTTGTAGAGAACAGGTAATGTTACCATTGACACTCAATCGACGATGAGCAGCAAAGAAGATCCAAGGCTTGAGAGGTGTAAGTGCTGTATGAACTTCAACGCTGCCTCCGCCAGCGTTTTCAGACTTCCTATCTGCTGGGGAGTAAAGGACACAAGTGTGTTCTGTGTCCAAATCCCAGGACCTAATAGTCCAATCCTGCGTCAACAAGCAATTTCACCAAAGTGCCATTCAGAATTCATTGAAGTCATCATCTCTTTAGCTGAGAATCATTCACGTCAAAATGCACAGAAGAATTAAAAAACAATAAAAAACACCACTTGCCAACCAAGCCTACAACGATTTCCCTGCGCCAACTCACCTCAAGTACAGCAACAATGACATGACCTCCAGCTGGGCTATACGACATGCGGACCACCGTTGCCCCTATATCTATGCTAGAGAGCTTGCATCCTGTCAGTGCATCAAATTCTGCAAAGAAGACAATACCATTTCCAATAGACGTTAGCATTTCGATGATTGCAGTTGAAGACGTAAGCCATAATTTTARGGAATACATATCTCTATTAGAGAAGATTCAACAGCTGCCATCGAGGTAAATCATACAAGAGCAGAACCAAATATTACACTATGTGACCTAATGAATTTGTATGGCTCCAAGTTCCAAAGAGCAATGTGAATAAATACAACAAATGCCGTTCAAAGATAATTGAACACAAAGCAATAGAATCGACACTCTTTAATGGACATTAAACCCGTGTGAATGAGAAATTTAGCACTGTTAGCGTACTATTATCGTGAAGTTAGCATTCACAAAATAAAAGTTCACCAAAATGGACACGCAGGCAGCTCTTGTCCAGCGTTTTTTCTCGAAAACAGTAATCCCTTCCCTGTCCTCAGCTCAATTGAAGAATGTTACGAAGGACCTCACGGTAGAGGTCGTTTTCGTGAGATGCGGCGAAATTTCGTGAGAAGAAAAACGCTGCTCTTGTAACCCGTTCGTCAGTACAATCTACAACGCTCCGGCTTGACATTCGGGCAGAAACTCCTAGTTTCTCAAATAAACCTCAAACAGAGGGCCTCTTCTAGCCTCTCAGAGCTTTCACATGTAACTCCACGCCCTAATGCCCATCGCAAAGATTGAGCTCACGCGAAAAGATATTAGACCCGCTCTTACCTTCCAATCATAAAACTGGAAAACTGAAAATCCGGTGCCAGTCCCTCGCAACAACTAGCATCATCGAATTGAGTCKGTCCTTTCTCTGTACGACCATTCTCGCTACTAAGAAATAATCAGGTATCCACACAGCAGTACAATTTTAAGGAACCCTGATGATCGGCTCCTCAAAGGACTGGACYCGAAGTGATTCCAATGCGGATTACTTAAAATGCAATGTAGAGCAGTCAGCTCGTTTCCAACCCGCCATAGCTCCAACAAACGATTCGCAAAGCTAAAACTTGCAAGAGGCAGAGAGATAGGGTTCCCAAAAAATCTCACCTACGATATTTCTCCCCACGGCCACAGCAATCAACGCCTGCGAGTGATGAAACGCTGCGACATGAGGCTGTACAGCGGGGGCACCGGATCGCACGGGCTGCAGGTCCAGGTGATGCGTCGCCGTCCACTTCATCATGCCTCCTCCGAGGCCTTCTCGTCCCACCATGAGCTCCCGCTTCGCAGATCGAATCCACCGCAACCCTAAGGTCTCTCAATCTCACATTATTCGCAACAGAAAGCAAGCTCAACGAAGGACAAAGTCCCGGGTGATTGCCCCCAGCGGGAACTCCTMAGCTACCTCGCGAAAATGGCTAATCCTGTCGAATCGGGCGTAGATCGAGCTGCTTTATTCAGACGTCTCGATTCGACACTTCACCTTCGRCCTCGGAGAGCTCTCGCGATGGATTGCAAGGCGACGATGGACGAGAAACCGGAGGTAGATCMCAGAAATCTGAGGCACAAATGCTAACCTCGAAGGCTCGAAGTGTCGCAGTAGGACCACGACGAGGACTGCTCATCAGCAATGATCAAGTCTGGTCAGGTGTGAACGCGCCTGTAGTATGTTCCGATTTCTTACTACACTGAGGTCCACTTTGTGTTAAGGGAGTATGCTCTAAAAGCGACCATTTAAGGGCTCATCCGCTTTTTCGTAGGTTTCCGTGGACAGAAATATTTTTAGCTCATTTTTCAAAGAAAACAAGACGTGTGGGCCCTAGACAACGAAGTTCCCCCGTCACGTTTCCCTTGTTGGGAGCGTAAGCGTCCCCTGACGGGGCCCATAAAAAATGGATGTGGAACTTAGCACAAGTGGTTTCATATTTTTTCAAGCATTTTTGAATTACATATGAATTTTCAAAGATTTGGTGCATAAGCACCTATTTGTGATCATAAGTCTAACAAAATTTGTCTACTTGCAACTTGTAAAGAGATGGGAGGAAATGAAAGACAATGATTGGCTCTTGCAATAAAAAAGATTTTTTTCTTGATTAACTCAATGGTGAATATGGTCCACTTAAGGATCACCTCATATCCATTCTACAACTATTTATAGGGGTTGTTTCAAGGAGATGGTAGCTTTTAGAGCATACTCCCTTAGGGTCCAATTGTTGGCCCGATTTCAAAACTTCAGAAATTAGCCAATAGGATTATCATGTGCAGGTCAGTTTTGTAAATAACTCGGAAAAACTCGGAAAAAATGTAGAAATAAAGAAAAATAATTACAACTATTTTTAAAAATCTTGAAAAAATTATTCTTGAGAAAAATTAGAAAAACAAACACACTTACGCATGAATAAGGTAAGACAGCCCATTGTGGTCAGAATTTGGAGTTTGGCCTCACACCACTACTGAATTTTTAAAATTGTTTCCCCACTTAAAGACAAGTGTGAGAAACAACAAGTGCAATTGAAACTATATTTTCTCGATAAAGTATGAATTTGCTAGGAATTTTTGAAGTGATCAGTTTTCCATGGCCCAACAGGGTCTATAGACCACCCCATGGGCAACAAAATCTGAATCCATAATGGTCATCTCACTACCTAATGCAATCACAATATTTTCTAACATGGAATGCCTAAAAAGTTAATCCATGTAATGAATTTTACATTGAAAAGTTGGAAGTGCCTTATGTGGTCACTAATCACTCCATCACTACCATATAAGACTTTGATTGTGGCCCAGTTCTCACAAAACTAAAAAAACCACAATGGGGCCACTTCATAGGTGACCACAATGGAAGAAATAACCGCAATGGGCTGTCTTACCTTAGAAAGAATCAATCCAAAATTAGGAGAAAGTGCCCAAAAGCAAAAATTCTATTAGCCTGTCGAATTGTGAAAAGTAAAATATTTTGACATCAACTTGCTGAAAATGACCTATGCGTAGAATACCTAGTTTGTTAAATTGGCCCATCAATTGCACTAATATAAAGTCAGCCTAAGTGCATTGAGACATTGATTTTCCAAAGTCACACTATTTATATAAAGTACTTGGATTAGTAGGGGCCAAAATATTACTCCCTCAKTCCCATAATTATCTTTGTGTTGACCTAATTTTTTGTCCCCAAATGATCTCCCTACTGCACTTGTGACATTGGAAAATTAAAAATTTGTTAGATTCTATATTTCATCACTATCTAGGGTCAAGAAAACAACTACTAGTAGTTCCCCCTCCATCCATGAAAATCATCAATCAAAAGGCAAATTAAATGATTGGAGGGGTCAATCAACATGTTTGTTCTTATTTTTTGCATCTCTTTGAATATTGCCCAATTGAAGGAGATGAAGCTTTGGGATGCAAAACATAAGTCCACACATGGTCTTTGGTTCATACTAAAATGACCATAAAATGATGACCTCCACTAAAAAATTAAATGTCCACTAATGCTCTTTAAAAACGCCCTCAAAATTTCACTTTTCAATACTCCAAAACTCCACTTTAAAAAGGCTCCAAAACTCAAAGTTTATAGGACACTAAGAGTGCACCAAACTCCTTACAATGCAAAATGGGTCTTTATAATGTTATTTTCAGATTTAATCCGAAACATTTGGTCCAATGAAAAGATCATTTTGGGACAAATGTAGTACTATATTGTATTATTTTCCATGAAAATATATTTTTGTAATGGACACTTATTTTTATACCACCAAAAATAGGATTATATAGTGTCTAGCTAAAATTGACTGTATGCTATCCAAAACCATCACCAATTCCGACTAATTATTATCTATGAGTATCTACATACTAACTTTTTGAATATTATGTTTATTCATCATTCTTTCAAAATCAAGAGCCAACTTTCCACAAAGTGCACAGTCAAGGCTTTTTCATATATTTCCTTTGATGGAAATATTTTTTTCTTATTTTTCAGACAAAGAGAATTTGATTATGATTGCAACACAAGTTGTTTTGTATTTTTTGAAGCATTTTTGAATTACTTATGAGTTTTCAAACAAGATTAGTCTTAGGTGGCTATTTATGACCTTAGGTCTTCCATAAACTGTTCACTTGCAACTTCTAGAGAGAAATGGGGAAAGCAAA
Organism: Pleurozium schreberi; assembly: GCA_006891605.1. NCBI lineage: Eukaryota > Viridiplantae > Streptophyta > Bryopsida > Hypnales > Hylocomiaceae > Pleurozium > Pleurozium schreberi. The sequence goes on from VACF01000002.1 coordinate 147,105, forward strand.
GAGAGTGATTGGCTCTTGCAATAAATAATGTTTTTTTTAATCAATCCTTTCAATGACTACAGAAGGCCCATTTAAAGACCATGTCATGTCCATTTCAAGAGAGTCTACATGGCGGTTCTAAATGCCCGCTCCATTTGAGAGCCTCTTTTACCTTAGTGCTCAATTGTGTGCTTTACCTTTTTGCAAGCCTATTCCAAATTCCTTGTTAAGGTCATGGCAATAATAATAACTTACATGTTACTAAGTATTTAACGTATTTCCAAATCTAAGTTTATACTATTGTTATACTTTCATTTAAAATCCAAAAGAATCATGCAAATTGGAATGTGTTGATTTCATTAATTTATAAGGTCATGCACACAATTTTTCCACTAAAAAACGATTGGCAATTTTCTTATATCTATTCCGATGGTTAAACTTCCAGCGCAAAATGCAAGAATCTACCAATGTTGGATTGGTAAGGCTTCTAGTAATGACTTTCTTCAGAAATTTTTAATTTGACGACCAAAGCTAAAATGTTCACAAATGTAACATATCAGCCCCGACTCACTTCCAGAAATCCACGAATGCTATAGAATGAAAATTCTACGAATCTCGGTTCCATATCTTCATTTTTCATAGATGAGAACTCCATGGGAGAGCTGTCGTGACAGTTTCAGCTTCTTCGGCGCCTCGCTGTTACGCCGATTGAGTTGCAACGATCGAGGCGAGAGTTGATTATTCCGGAGTTTTGTTTGTTGTTTTTTTAAAATTTTGGAGCTTTGGGGATAACTGCAGTACGTTAGTTTTGGGTGTGACTGTATGCGAGTTTTTCCAATCGGTTTGGGTCATTGTTTGGTTATATTCCCCTGTTTTTCAAGCTTTGGAGGTCTTCTGCGAGTCTGCAATGGCTGCTCCCGCGCTGGACGACGCCTCGGCTGCGATTGAGCAGCTGTATCAGTTCGGCGAACGATTGAACGAGTCGAAGGAAAAGTCTGAAGTGCGTTTGCTTTGATTTTGCAGTTATATTTGGATTATTCCTTCGAGGCGGTAGACTTCAGTTGAAGTTGTTGAATGAGTATTTGTTCCACCATTATTAATATTTTTAATTGTGGTGAACTCATGGCTCTGTCGTAATCAGAACGAGGCGGACTACTTGGGGATTATCGCTGCAGCCAAGGGAAGCGCGAAATCGAAGCAGCTGACCGCGCAGCTCATCCCTCGTTTTTTCAAGTATTTTCCGAGTCTGTCCTCCGATGCTATCAATGCGCAGCTGGATTTGTGCGAGGAAGAGGAGCTTGGGGTTAGTTGCTTATCTTCTTCACTACCTGTTGCTTTTTTAGGGTGGTTTTCCTAAACCCTAGTTGGGCGAAGTGTTTGAGCATTGGACACCTAGGTTTTCTAGTAGCAATCGTTGGACGCGGAATCATTTATGACTCCTGATTGGTGCATTACTTCTGTTAGCAATGCGCATGTCAAGAAATCACGGCTGTCGCTCCAAACGGTACGGTCAAATCGCCCAAGAAACCTTATTACATTGTTTGGGTTTAAGTTCAAAGGTGCAGCGGGAATTTTAATCGGATTCTGAAGTCTTTGAACGAACACGGTTTCTTAACTGAATTATCTCTCGTCGTTTTTTGAGGTAGGGTTAATACTTCAGCAATTTGGTTGTTAATCTATTTGGACGAGCTTGGTCCAAACCGACAGACTTATTTTCATGCATTTACAGTAGCACCCGAGCTGGTTGTGCGTTGTCAAGGCATGGTCATCTGCGTCGCGCAATTATTTCGCAGACACTTTTTCTTTGGTTTGGTAGTTTCTTTTTAGTTGGAAATGGTACATAGCTTTAAGCTAGTGATTGTTGGTGCATTGGCAGATTCGGGTGCAGGCGATTAGAGGATTGCCTCAACTATGCAAGGATACACCTGAGCATTTGCCCAAGATTGCAGATGTATTGGGACAACTCCTTCTAGCAGGTACGGGGGTAACATATATATGCACATTTTGGCGTAAAGCTAGACTTAGGAAACRTACTAGCCGAATTAAGTACTGCTTGAAATACTCATTTTCTTGATGCAACGTTGCACCAGAAGAAGCGTTGGAGCGAGATGCTGCTTCGAAGGCATTGATGTCATTGCTACGTCAGGATGCGAAAGGTATTTTGAATTCAAAATTCGTAGCTTCTCAAAATTRTTGTACAGAAATTGAAACTGCAGGAAGYTTTATTTTCGTGCTGGAGGATTATTTTTCTACTTTGTGTAATTTCCATTTTCTTTAGATTAAATCTTCTTTTGTGAGTAGATTTCATGAAAGAAGCTCCGATGATGATGTAATAATTTAGTTTGATTACATTGTTGCAYTGGTCTCAACATGAATTGATCGCTTGGTTATGACTTRCAGGCTCATTGACTGCTCTATTCAAGCACATCGAAAGTTCTGATGAAAACCTACGAGATAAAGTTCTGACCTTCGTAAAAGAGAGAGTACGCACCTGTTTTACCCTTTGTTAACTCGATTGTTTTGATGAGATGCATCATGCATGATGATGATATTCGTCGAATCTTTGTGTTTTTCAGTTTCAGGGCACCGTAAGACAGCCTTCTCAATTTTTTTWATTTGAACCTTTCTCCGATGCTGGCATCTCCATCTGACCTATTTGACCTATTTATTATACTCTTCTTTCAGGTGTTCCCAATCAAGAAGGAGGTTTTACATCCCCAGGATGAAATGGAACGGCATATCACTGATCTCATAAAAAAGGTCTTTTAGCTGTCTTCAAAGTCCTTGTGCCACTTATTTCCATGGTATTCTTGGCATTGGGGACCATTGTATTGACTGTAACTTGTGACTTATAATCGGATTAGGGACAACATTGATGCATCTCTCAGAGCCTTGATGCTTAGGAATGTGCTCGCTATTAACAACTGATCTATGATCCAGTGAGCAACATTTTACGATTGACCGTTTAGTGTATCATGCTCTGTGAAATGCACGGTTGGTGCAGAGTTTGCAACTGAGGCCAGTGGTGATGCAGTGTCTTCAAGATGTGACAGGAGCGGAGTTCAAGATGTTCATGGACTTTCTCAAGAGCCTAGCCCTTTTTGGCCCCAGCGCCCAGCCGGAACAGGTTCAAGAGCTCTTGGAGATCGTCGAGGGACAAGCTGATTTGGATGCAGTCTTCAATGTGTGCATTTCTCCTCACCTGTGTATTCTTAACCATCTGTCAGTCAATAAGCTCAGTCATTTTCAAACACGCTCTTTATTGAGTAATGACAGTCGGTTGACATGTTTAGTTTCTCAAGACTCGTGAATTGTTCTGTAATTAAGCAGAAGTAGGTCTTATGAGTCCTTTATGCTGTTTTTAATTTGGATTTCAAGGCAATTCCGCTCACGACTTTAATTAGTTTTTTAAATTTTGAACCGGGCTTAACCATACCAGATTTGATATTCGTTTTCGAAAAAATTAAGCTATTACTGGGAACCGTGAGATCGTTGGCCATTTTATTAGTGCCTACAAGAATGGCCCTTTTTGGTTTCATAGTAGACGTTAACCACCGGCATGTGATGGGTGAATCTGGGTGTATGTAGATAACTGATACCGACCACATTGATCGCTTGATGTCGTGCCTAAATATGGCTCTTCCTTTCTATGCTGTAAGCTTCTKCAACTCTAGTGCTTGCTTCTGCGCAGATTGCTCGTGAATTATTCATCATTCAGAATAATATAGAAAGTAATGAGTGAGCTGTTGGATTGTGTATATTTCTGGAATCTGCGAGTGAGACCTGGTTTCTTGGATGCTGCAATTGGAATTCTTGTGATCGCTTTTTTTTGGACAGATACTGTAAGGTGTTTCGAGTTGCGTTCTGTTATATTTTATCTATTGTTCTGTTTTTCCAGTGTTTGATTGTGGTTATCAAATACTTGGTGAATTTCAGTATTTACATAACTTACAATGTGTTTAAGTCGTATGTGTGCATATGCAGCGTGGGGCATCTAATAGCAAGTTTCTGAACTACATCAACAAACATTTACTTCCGGTATTTGAAAAGGTACATTTGATGATTATCCGTAGAGCACTGCTTTGAATTCCTGATTCAATGTGGGTGTAAAATTCATGCGCAAGGCCAAGTTCAGTGCATAGTGAAATGAGGAGTTAATACTTTGATAAGCTCCACTGTGCATGCATTCTAAGTTGATTTAAATCTTGACTAATACAGTGTGATAGRTCTTCCGTAACTGTGGAGACCGAGTAAAATCCGACTGAAGCTATACTTCTGTGCAGTTGTGTAGTTGTGCAGCTTGAATTTTGTACGAACGTTGTAAAAACTTACGTCTGAGAGACGGTAACTAACCCTTTCGCTGATGTGGTTCTGTAACAGCTTCCTGAGGGAAAGAAATTGGACTTGCTGAAGAATCTAGCAGAGAGCTCACCTTACACTGCTGCTCAAGATGCTCGGCAGCTTCTTCCATCCATTCTTCTGCTTCTGAAGGTGATAATGCCTGGCCTTTGCAGAGCGTACTGCAAATCATACTTCTTTTGATTCTGTGTTGGTTTGAAACAATGAAAGCAAGCTTACACAGTTCATCAACTTTGAAGTTTTGTGAGTTCCCTCTAGTGAATGTGCAGATTCTCGCTGTAAGCCTCTGAATGTCAGCCTCTGACAAAAATTTGCTGTGTGCAGAAGTATATGCCACGAAAGAAAACTTCAGAAGAACTGCAGTTTACATTCGTGGAGTGTCTACTTTATGCATTTCATGAATTGGCCCACAAGGTTCACATTCAGACCTTTGTGATTGCGTGCTAGGGTGTAGAGTTTGTGATTGACAGAGCCATGAGTGGTATATTTTCCGGACTTGAGAGGTGCTTTTATGGTACTTGACATCTGCTTTTTCAGAGAGTAGGTGATAGGACATAATTTTCGTGGAGTCGTTGAATACCCAGTCTTACGTTAATATATCTGCCGTGCGTGTTCGTAAACTTTGCAGACTCCCAATACGACGAATAGCCTGTGCGGGTACAAGATTGTGACTGGCCAACCGTCTGACCGTTTAGGAGAGAACTTCACGGAGCTCTTTACAGATTTTAATGAGAGGTGAGATATGTACCATGCTTCTTAGATTATCCTCGTTTTTAGAAGTTGGTTACCTCCGGTTTGAGCATGTCTATGAAGTCTTCTTTATTTAATGAACCAGTCCAGGAAAATCTACTCTCTTCTGGTACTAGAAGTGGGTGATGGTGATGCTTCAAGAATATGTACAGTTGTTTCATGAAGTGGAGGGTGAAACACTGTTTTCTATTTCCTAAGGGCCATGGCAGAAATTTTCCTACAAACCACCGCCTGTGGTTACGAAATATAGTCAGAAACAGTTCTTGCAATGATCGTTGATGTGCGAGTGAATATTGTAAGAGTTAACCCCCAGTGCAGCAACCAGTTGGAATGCTTACTCGTTGGAAGAAGCTTTGCTTGCTGTGGGTTTCATTAGATATTCTAGATCCTTGAGTACGGTTTTATGGGGCTACGGTCAACCGCGCGTTGATTTACTTATAATCTTCTTGTGACTCTACTCAGGTTGACGGTAGTAGAGGAGTTGGCAAAGGCAGCCAACAAGAAGTTGACGCAGGGAATGTCGGAACTCAGCAAGGCATTATCAGCAGCAAAAACTGACGCCGAGAAAGCGGAAGTGGTAATGAATCATAATCCTCCATAGTTTCACAGAAGTGTATCAACAATATTATTGTTTGAGTCGGAGTCTAGTTTCTCAGAATCCGCACTTGCACCGACCTATTTTGATTCAATTGCGTATCAGTCTTCGGGCTCATGAGTTTCTGGAGGGTGATTCATGAACTCGTTCCTTTTTGTGTATTCTCATCTTKCGTGATGTAATGATTTGTTTGCAGAAAGCAAAGAAGCTTAATTCAAGCACAAGACTCCGCTCAAACAACAATATTGTTACTCTGGTTCATGTAAGTCATCATTGTGTTCTCTGGTCGTGATGTTAGTGATAGTCTTACTCTGAAGTTGTTCCCTGTACTCAGATCGGGCACAAAGGATGAAGCATGCCATATTGGTCATCCCTGATTGTTTTTTCAAGCATTATAGACTGTCGACTGTTGCTGTCGTTCAGGATATCTGGAAGTCCCAAGCTTTGCCTTGAGCTGATGGGAAGTTGCTCATGGCAAGTTGCATCACAAGTCGGGATGCGCAGAACGTACTTGATAGTGTTCAGGTTTTAGTCCTCAAGATCAGTTGTGGTCTGCGGTCTTTTCTGAATTTGCAAACCTATCGGTTGGAGAAGCCTTGGATGAACTCACTAGAACTAGGAATATGGAGTGAAATTTACATTTTCTGGTAGTTTTCTTCAGGCTTGCTTCGCACCATTATCATTTGGAAGCGAATGGAGTGCCTGATGCGGAGGTGCTGCACTGTAGGTACTGTAGTTGAGATTACTGTGTCATCGAGAGATCTTCCCTTGTGCTTGTGCCTGATACTAGGAAAATCTGGCTGCCTGAAACATTTGCAATGTTGTGAAAATTCTCAAGTTGCATTCACACCAAGGGAGCATTTCTGAACTCTTAAAAGGGATGAAAGAACTTCTCCACAAGGGAGGATTGAGATGATTGAATGGGAGAGTAAAAAGTCAATGACTAAGGTAGACTGCTCTTAAAGCGACCATTTAAGGGCTGGTCCGCTTTTTCAGTAGGTTTTTGTGGACAGAAATACTTTTAGCTCATTTTTCAGAGAAAGAAAAAAAGGATGTGGAACTTAGCACAAGTGGTTTCATATTTTTCCAAGCATTTTTGAATTACATATGAACTTTCAAAGATTTGGGGCATCGGCACCTATTTGTGACCACACGTCAACCAAAATCTGCGCACTTGCAACTTGTACAGAGATTGGAGGAAATGAAAGACAATGATTTGTTCTTGCAATAAAAAATAATTTTTTCTTGATTCACTCAATGGTGAATATGGTCCATTTAAGGATCACCTCATATCCATTCTACAGTTATTTACAGGAGAGATTTCAAGGAGACGGTTGCTTTTAGAGCATACCATCTTAGGTTAATCTTCAAATGTGAGCAACATCATATTAACATCACATCGAGTCCTTGTCAAGGTAGAGAAGCCTATTACCACCATGATTTGCAACCAGAATATCTTGGGGCCAATTTCAAGACAGGCACATTTTACCAGAGGTGTGCTTGTTTCACAAATCACACCCAAGTGGGATTATACTTTTTTAATCAAAATCGTAATGTTTGTATTTTGGAAGTTGTCTATCTTGAAATTACAATATTATTTATAGAGTGGAGTCATAAATCCCCCATAACTACCTTTCCATGCATCTAATAACACTTAAATACTCACCAACAATAGATTGACACGTCTCTCAGTTTTGGCATTGGTTTTGTCAAAAAATGAACGGATTTGGATGTTTTTTGGATATAATTGGAACCAAAAGTAGGATGATGGAATTGGTAAAGAATGAAATTGGATTGGTCTTAGTCGAAGCCAAGGCTTGTAGCTAAATATGCTAATATGACATGTACCAAATCACCATCCACCTAGGTGTTCGTTTCCTACTTCTCTTTCAATTAAGCTTGAAGTTTTAGAGCCAACAAAAGCTACTTTTTCAATGTTAACACCTTTGCTATATTTTTATCTTCAACAATGCAAGTAGAAATTTGCCTCATCCCTCAACTCCTCAAAATAATTGGCCTATCAGAATAATCTTAAGAAACGAATGTGGAGTCAATTAAACATTTTCAATGGAACATCCACAAGCTCATATTCGTGTTATTTTCAACTTTTAGATGAAAAGTAATAATGGATAACAAACAATTGAAGGAGGTTGAACCCATTAGCATCAATTAGAAAACATGGGAAGAGTTTAAACTTCAAACTTGGAGATTTTAGAATAGCATAACATGCTCGAGAAAATGTCTTGAAGGAAGTGGCTCTCATCTAGTACCATAGCATAACAAGGATTTGAATCATTTTCTTATTAGGTGCGCTCAAAGCTATATTGAAAGTAGAAAAATAAATATGTTTTGTTTACCAATGATTGATAGTTACTAAGAGAAATGAGTTTATTCTTAATCCGAAAATGTTTATCATGAAGTTTATCAATCAATCGTTGATTCTTTAAAAAGAAAATGTTAAAAAGATAGTTTTAGAACAATTGCTCATGAAGAGTAGAAAGACTCTATTTGCTTAATGAAGAAAACATTGGGAAGTKGACCCTTCAAGTGCCTTACCACACATGCCTTGAACCATTTGGAGCAAAGTTTATGCAATGCACATAATTTGATTCTACACCAAAATTATGATACCCATAAAAATAATTATGGATTTCTTAATACTTATGACACAAGTACTACTAACAATATGATACAATATAGAAATATTCACTCCATATGATACAACAATTATTAAGGATGTGCACTTGATAATCATCACTAAAGACACATCCTTTTAATCCCAAAAGAACCAAGGCCGTTATCTATCAAAATCCACTCAAAATTGCCACTTCTATTGACTTTGTCCAATAAAACAAAAAAATATACATATGTTTTTTTGAAATATAACTATAGGATCTTGTACTTTAATTGTTTGAGATCATGTGGTAAAAATTTCATTAAATTTGACAGCACATATTGGAAGGTATTAGCATTCATAGTTGAGTTTTTTTCAAGAAATTGCTTAGATTGCCCCAAAAATAAAAGTATCCATAACTTTCTCGTCAATAGTCCAGATAAAATGAATCAAAGCTTTACATGTGGACAAAAATACAATCTTTTGGAAATAAAATTTAAATCATTTTGATTTCTTGTGATTTTTTTGTATTGCCTACCAACCTTTGGTTTTGGCTTATTGTGCAATAACTTTTACTCAAGGCAACAATTGAAATAAAAAATTATATATCCATGAAGCTCTCTCAAGACTACACAACCTCATAAAGTTTCAAATACATTCCTACAAATTGAGACAATAAAAACCTACCCAAACCCAAATTGTCCCAAAGGAGACAAATGGTCTCTTCGGGACAAGAAAACCAAGCTAAAAAGTCAATGGAGCTCCCACCTTCCACTACACTATTAATGGTATTTAGTGTTATGTTACTAATAGTGTTACTTGAATTTTTACCACACCCACTCTAAATTTCAAGTGGTTTGCAATATAGAGTTGTATTTGCCACCCCTAAATTCATATATTTAGGTTAATATTTTTTTCATTGCAATTTGATGAAATAATATGTTACACTAAATGTAATCTTGTAAAAAAAACTTATCCATTAGTTAGCAAATAGTGTCTATGTTGACATTTAATGTTCGTAACATTAACAAGACTGTAGACATTTAGTGTGTGCTTCGTAATTAGTGTTGCCAACACTAAATACCATTATTAGTGTAGTGGTTGCCATGAAAGTACAAGAGTTTTACAGACTTGAGGACTTGACCTACAATGCCACATGAGCTAAGGAAGAACGTGATGAAAGGCGTAAGTCTTTATATGGCAAGTGAAAGGGGATTTGAAAGCAATTTAGTGTGCATTATTTGGACTAAGTATGAATAAGCAAGGAATTTTCTAAGACAGCAAATTATAGGTTTACCAAAAATTAACCCTACAACTTGGAGCTAAAGATGGCAATCTTCAGAAATTATTCATATCTTCATTCAAGGCAAGAATTAGACGTGACAGTTTTACGATTTGGGGGTCACTCACAACACTAATCATGCATACGGTGGCAACCTCTGAAATATACTTTCTTCGAATTAATTCCTGGTTGCAGATCATCGCTGATGCCTACAWSAACAATCCTTGTTCTYAACTCTTTACACTACCACACCATGTTGTCAAACGAGGTAACAAACAGCTCTCCTCTYAAACGCATGCTCATACCAACTCCAAAATTTCCTACACTTTCTCATATTCAATCATTTCCTACTTAGCTCCCTACACAGCTCGTGATTCACCTTTTTTGGCTTCGTTCTATGCTGGTTCGTGCAAACTCTGAAATTTTGGCAGCCGCGGCCCGACCATTCTCAACACATGTAAAATACTCTTTAACTGCAAACAAATTCTCACCAASTTAGAAAAAAYGRAGAGAAACTCCAAGAAATTRACAAGTATGATCCATTATTAGCGAGTTTTTTGAGATGCAAAACGAGTCGGCCACTTAAAAACTCACCTTCCATAGCTCCACGTGTGACAGACGCTACAATGCCATGCTCAACAGCTTCWCCATCCACATCGAGTGGCAGTCCAGAAACAGCAGAAAGAGGGCGACTTGGAAAGACCAGGCAAACAAAGGCCTTGCTTTCCTACAATACTCAAACAGATAATCGTTAGAAGCGGTGGCAAGCAACCACAAATACAAWTTCAATGTATCTAAGAGTGGACSCTTCAAATTCCAGAGGCCGGTGTAGTAAAATCAGAGTTGTGTTGACATACTTGCTCCTCCAGCTTTGTAGGATCCAGGAAAACTTGACCATCATGAGTAACACCGCAGCTTACAGCAGCTGTTAACAAGTGAAAAATGACTCAGCACAGCCTTCGAAAGCAGAAGAGGTCACAAAATGCAGATTAGCAGCGGCGAGGGGGAAMTTGACAAAACATGGAAATCAGACTACAGGAATGGAACCAATGAAAGATGGCACAAAAGTATAGAGACCCTACTGAGAAGCCCACTGAGAGGAATGCCAGCATCAACAAGAGCCGCACAAACTGCATTGAAGGCACATGCCAATAGCTGAACCGTTCRAAGTTAAGTGTTCTGACGTGGTTGATAAGATGGAAACAGTAGTACTTTGATGAAATACACGGTATATTCAGGACGAATATAACTTAACAAACCCTCTTACCTCTGACTAGAAAGCGCCTCAGAGGACCAAAACATGGAAAAAGGATACAGATCCATCATCACTGATAACCTGCACCACGAATACAAAAGTAGAAGAGTAAGAACAAGCCCAGAAACTCAACCTACAAGTCAGAATCAGCAGATACCTAACAGTTGAGWTAAAGCCCAGTACTGAAACCTGACATGTGCTTTTCAACATTCTTAACAGGCTATACTCAACTTCTGTGAAGATTAGCATGACATATCATACTTGATGCCGACAGCAGTGCCTCAAGTGTAAATTTCATGTTACCTGAAGGATGACAGATATGGCAGTGTTTGGGTGTAGAGCTGTCAATATGATACTTTCCAGCGACCTTCTCACGATTACCTCCGCCTCTTTCTCGAAGGACCCTGCCAACGTAAAGCAACGCTGTTCAGCGCCTCGTTGGCAGATGAGAAACCCAGGAAGATCTCAAACATGATTCATTAGCTTGAAAATTTTCATTGGTGATGCATGGCTGAAATACGAAGGAAAGAAGTCAACACTAACATGTATCATCAAGTACAAAAGTATCATATCAATATCCGTTTAAGGCTCACTGGGCCAAAAAAAGGCTTCCAAACCATGTTCTTGATTTTCTTCCTTTGAACAAGATCAATATACTATTTCGTATTGAACAGCAACTAAAGGGACCAGCCAAGGAATCTAATAGTATTGTTACTTGCGATTTACACTTACACTCCGATCATGTAATTATTTAAACAACAGGGATGTCTTCAAATAACGTACATGCACAAAACCCCTCAAAACATGAAATTCCAAAATCAAATAGTGACGTTGAAAATCATTCCTACTTGAAATAGCCACGATTTGAGACTGTTGTAAAATTTCAATATTCTCATCTTGGATTCAGGTCTAAATTTGCATTTGCAATGCCCTTGCAAGACCTGAGCAGGTGAATACTACAACTTTTAGAGTAGCAATAGAATGTTCTGAAAATTTGCAAAGGAGCACAACCTAGCAGAGAATGCGTGGAATGTGGTTCAATCAATGGTTAAATACAATGCAGGAATTATGGCCCACTGAGTTCTGGTATTTCAAGTCAAAAAGCCTAGGTGTTCAAGGGATAACTACTGTTAGTCTTTCTCACAAACTTAATCCATGAGAACCACAGCAACCCTTGAGTATAGGAAACGAACAAAGTACCAGGCAAACCACTCTTTGACCTCCAAGTAATCTCAACTATGGCGCGCTCCGCATTCTCCTTTTTCATCGGAGCTGGTTTGGGACCATACACGGCAGCCATAACTGTGCTGTTTTCTGATACAAAACAAAAAATTCAGAGCACAAATAAAGGAAGAGTTCTAAGTTTATCATAATTTCATCAAACAAGAACGCTGAAGCGCGCACACGAGAACGACAACACTGCGAGGAAGCACAAAAGTCAATCACAAGGCAGAGAAAGAGCAGAAATCTATTGCTTGCTCCATTCTATGCCAAACCTCAGAGCAAATTTACAGCCGAATGCATTCCACAATCTGAATCTCGAGTTCTACGTACCTTGGGACCACGTGGCGGATCCATGAGCTCGTGTAAGCAAACCGCGCGTACACTCCAGGGGGCGGAGCTGCGAAGCWGACCTTCCATCGGTTCGTTCGGCGACATTCAACGAAGGCGCAAGTTGCACCTCCATCACTTTCCACCGACAATGCCGTGCACGACCTAATCCCTTGATTGCATCAATCCAATATTTGAACTCAATACGGTTGTTTTAGAATTTCACAAGAAGTGCCTTTTGCCATTCGAATCTTGCAAATGAATTCCAAATATCGAAAGCTCCCAACGATTTCTCGTCCAACATTAACAAACAAGGTATTGGCACCAGTAAAAGCGCGAACCCTAAAACCCTAAAACCCTAAAATCCTAAAATCCTAAAATTTCTTAAACCATTAAGCAAGTCTGTATGATTTGGGATCTCGTCTGTGAGCAGAGGGGCGAAAGCTTGTTGAATGACCGTCTCGTCAGACCTGCGATCAATAAAACCTCCTAGATATAGGAAATGGTGGACAAAAGCTTGTTGATAACATTCATCTGTTTCAAGGAACAAAGCTGCATTAGTAGCCTCCGAGGAGCTGGAATGGCTTCTGCAACACGCAGAACAAGTCCTTGATCCGCAATCCGGAGTACAAAGCTTTGTGATCAGGGCCTTTTTTTTCAAAGTGAGACAGTGGCGATATTAAATGTTACAATGGTGCTCCAAATTACAACATTCATCTACATATTGGATGTATAGTATGATTTTCATCCAAACTCTGGCGATTTCATCTACAATTTTTATAAAATCCAAAGTTGTTTGGTGATTTCATCAAAGATTTTTGGCATTTTCTAGCCAAATTATTTTTCTAGTGCAATCTGGCACCAAGAATCTAAAAAAAAAAACTGTTTGTGATGTATTCTCTAAGGACAATAAAAAACTCCGGTAGGTTTCCACGAGGTCAATTTTGAACTGATTTTAACTCTGCAACCTATGACCAAGGTAGTCACTCAAAAATTCTCTGATTTTTGGAGCAATAGGTGCATTCTTTATTTGAAAGTCATCCATTGACCACTCTATGATTGTAGCGATCTTTTGGGTTATTCCATAAATGATGCCAAGGCCATTTTTTGGTTAATGAATGAGAGAGCATCTTCCTATGCAGGACAAAAGTGCAACTAGTCATCCACGAAATTAGAGGTGGAAAGAGAAGATCTTCTACAGTAGTTTGACTTCCAATGCCTGATTTTGGATTTTTCTAAATTAATAATTCCCACGATATCAAAATTAATGAATTCCATGATCACCAGCATGTGGTTTAATGGTTAGTGAATAAAATATAGACATTTAGGCTTCCTTTTGGAAAAAAAATTATTTTTTTCCAATCAAGTGCCTATTTCTAAAGTAACATTTATGAGTAAGACAAGCACCTTTGGAAAGCTTTGGACAGCATTTGTAATAGTCTTCTTTTACTTTGAAATTTGGCAAGTATGAAACGAACAAAATATATGATGCAATAGTAAAAAGGGGGGGATGCATTAGGAAAATTTTCAGCCCTGCAGAGGGTTGTTAAGACTTCATTTTCGGCACCCCCGCAGTGCTAATACAGACAAATAAATTAATAAATAAATAATTTTAATGTTTTTTTTTTAAAAGAATATTTAAAAAATAAAATAAATATTAAAAAATAGTCAATCTGATTAGGCGCTGAGTAGTGCCACATCAGATTACAAATTTTAAAAAATAAAAATAATTTTTTATTTTTATTTTTTTCTGTAATTGCACCGCATGGGTGCAAAACTCGCAATCTTTTGGAGGGCTGAAAATTTTCCTAATGGTGCCCATGTTCAACAACTTCTTATAAGGTGATTTGTCTAATTGTAAAAATGTTTGCAAAACATCCCATCTAATTGTTACTCAAAATATAAACACCTTGAAGATGGTAGTCTATGGTCAATTTTGAATACCTCTAATTTCAAACTTTGGAAATTCATAATTTATTCATATTTTGTCCGATTAATGCATTTGAAGATAATACCAAATTTTGATTTGACTTCCAACAAGATCCAACAAATTTAGATAATGCAATAATGGCGTTATGAGGAACCACTCTCACATTCTTATTTGGATGATTTTGGGTGCAAGTTTCTATATGCATAGTTTTGAAGGCAAACAAATATTTAGAAAGACTCAAATAATGAATTGAAGCCTTAATGTCCAAGTTTAGCATTAGGAGGTACAACAAACCAATGCAAGGGAACAAGTCCCCAAAGGAGTTTCTTACATTTATGGACAACACACTAAGATGCCCAAAGAGCTAAAAACTGAATCGAGTAGACGAGGATCCTTTCTATGTTAAATTTTGAGTGGAGGACAAGTCCTCTAGCTATCAATGAAAGTTTTTGTTGTGTTTCAAAAAAAAATTAAAACTTGTGAAAAATTATAACGAGTTTTAGTGGAAATTTGCCAAAAAAACAACAAGGAATTTAACATGATTGTTTAAAGACAATCTATTAAAAGGTTTTTAAACTTGTTAGATTGTATAAAAAAATTGTAACAAATTTGTTTTAGAGAAATAAAATAAAATAGTTATGATAAAGTCCAAAGGGTTGTTTTGTACTTGCACCAGAAACCAAATGAATTAAAAAAATTATAGAGGTTTAGTTTCAAATTTAAAAAATATATGTTCTAACTACGTTAATTCACATAACAAAAATCAACCAATAACTTGATATTTGCTAGTTGCTTCTTTTACAAATTGACTTGCTCGTAAGCAACAAGCAATCTCCACTCTACAAATTTACATTAAACAATGACTTTAATAATCAAGGGAGTTTTTCATTTCTCCCTTCTCTAACTTATAGAATATTTATGTGTATTGAAAACACGGAGAGTAGCATCATAAACTTTCCCAAATTTGATAAGTTTTGCTGCTCACACAAGTCCTACAATTATTATAAGTTTTCCAAAGCCGGTGAAACAAAAGAGGGTTGCTATTATGTGAGCATAGGTGTAAGCCCATGAGCCTAGAATACTACACGTCACCTATGTAATAGATGTATATACTATAAAAATCGTCTATGATTATATATATATATATTACAAATACCCATATTATAGGTATTTGTGATACACCTCCTTCTATAGTGTGTGGTATCTATATTCTAGGTGCCTATATTATAGGCTCAATGCTCACAAGATTGCATTGTTGGGCTCACATGCTAGCATTGTTGTGAATAGAGACAAAATATGCTAATAGAGATGTACTTTTTGATTGGCTCATGAAGGCAAATGTTGTGTTCACACCCAAATATTTGGAGGAGGGTGCTCACACTGATTTGGTCTATTGAGGTTTATGTACAGGGCAATGCCCCAAGAGGAGGGCATTTCACGATGTAATGGGCCAACAAGGACGGCGGAGCCCAACGAGGAGGTGCTTTATATTGCAAAATGCCCGACAACGAGGGACATTGCCCGACTTAAATAAGAAGCAAGAAAATTGAAATTGGATGAAACACTTGGGATGAAAAAACAAATGTGGATGAAGAATCCATAATGCTCGATTATGCAGGTTTGCAAGTGTAATCCAGCATTACGGTTGATTGTTGTGCAGAACTCTTCCAGGAAACGAACGGGCAAGATCCTGGAAGTGGTTTACGGTTGCTTTATAGAAATGCAAGTATTGTAGTCTTAGAGAAATTTGGAGAAGAACGTATTTGTGAAACAATGACTTATCCTATCGTATTTCACAATGAATTGCTTAAAGTGCCAAAGATTCATTCAATTATTCAATCAATTTATAGATGAGACAATACCACATTTTAAACTATTTAAATAAACATGTATTTGTAARCCTTGAATTGATTTTTGTTATATGTTTTAATGTCTAAGAAAATATTTGATCCAAATGCTTGTAATATAGAGAATAATTTCTTCATTTGGCACCAAATTCGCAAGTGTTTTCTGCTATGACCCTTTGATTTTGTATGATATAATTTGGAAATTTGAGGTAGTACTTTTCACAATCAATTTGAGATGGACTTTTTTGAGACAAGGTGCAAAATTCCCCCTCTCATTTTTCGTAAATAAAGTAACAAGGTTATGGATCCTCAAGTATTTTGAGCATGACGATCTATTTCAGGTAGCTTCCCTCTTCAAATGCTCATTCTGTGTTCAAAAAATTGCTAGGTATGTAACAAGTACTCATGATGTAATAAAAACATGTTAAATATAAGAGTATTTTATGCAAACATCTTGCTAAAAGAATCAAATTTTGCTAACTCTGTTGGATAGTTTCTAGAAAATTTGTTATATCTTCAATCTCTAAAATGTTGCAATGTATGTGGTAGGAAAAAATTCTTTTTTACACATTCTCATTGTTGTTTAGTATTGAGGTACAATTTTATGTTGCTGAATTTTTGTAAATATTTTGTATTTTCTTTCTTTTTGCCTTGATGGCAACTTGACATATTAAAAAAATGATAAATTGGGCAATTTTTGCTTTGTAATAGTAAAGTCTGTCTTGTGAGTGGATAGTGAGGATGAGGTGCATTTCAATTAATGCACCCCCTTCCATTCACTCAAAAGACGCCCAATTAGTTTTTTCTTAAAATACTGATTGACCCCTATTTGTGATTAATTTGTTGTTATTAACCCACTACCTCCTCCCCCTATTTTTAAAATTTTGGGGGAGTATTTCTATTTTGTATGTACACTTGTCCATATCCATTTTCCGTGTCCCTAACTATATTTCAAACAAGTGTTTGCATCCAAATCTATATTTCTTATTCACCAAGATCAACTGCAGATCGGAAGGGGGGGAGGACTTTACTTAAAAATATCTCACAGCTCTCATTTTTTTTTTTTGGGGGGGGGGKGTCTGTTAAATTTTCAATAATGGTAGGTTGTCATCTTTTCAATGGATAGTGGATAGTATGTGATTGTATATTTCCTTATTCCGTCAATTGAAGTTGACACTGCAATGCTACTACACAATAAGCATAGTCCAAAAAATGCTAGAAATCGCTTGTTGTTGGCTGGATTTAAGTTTAAATTTTGACCTGAGCGTGCAAATGATGGCTTTGGTCTGATTTTGAAATTGTAGCTGCAAAAAAGGATGCACAAGAAGCTTATTGTTGGAAATGCAAATGATGACATTGAAATTGAGGTTGTTCAAAAAATTAGGCTTTAGGGTTCTATAGGCTCGTTTGCAAAGATTATGGTTTAAGATTATGGAGTTTATGATGACTATGGGTTGATTTATAAACACCTTTGGCGTATTTCTTTGAATAAAATTTTGAAAATTCTTTTCTTATAACTATTACTGAATCCTTTAGAAATCATCAAATGAATAAATGACTAGTGTACTCATTTCACAGTTTTAGAGTTTCACAACCAATGGAAAAATGACACGTAGACCACTTGTTTTAGTTTATCTGTGGCTTGGACAACAAGCAACAACTTATCACACAATGTGCTTAAAGAAAGGCAGTAATTGCCTTGCAAATACACTAAAGTGGACTTCTACATACAAAAATTTGGCCAATCATTATAGAATAGACAAAAAGAACTTTGGAATTCTATTTGGAAGTGTGCAATATTGCAAGATGGAAATAAAAATTGTTGTCGAGTAAATTTTAGGAGAGGGTCAAATCAATAAGGGAAGCAAGTTGTCAATTTCTAAACAACTACTTTTAACAATGAACTTGAATATGTTAGGTGCTTTTAGTTTGACAAGGCAAAAAGTGATGAAGAGTCAAAGCTCTTTTTGGTAGAAGTTATGGTACTCTTTCTTCAAGAGAGGTACATATTGACATTGTATACATTGACATTGGAGTTGTTCACAAATGGATGATGGTGGGTTTTGATAGGTGGCACTTTTGGATAGCAAGCTCAACATTATGTGCCTTTGTACATACACATTTTGTTATCTTAGTGTCCATTTGTGATTTGTGTTTCCACTTAATCAATTCCGGGCTTTGTCTCCCATCATATTAAGAGATCATTGCATAGGCATGCGTGAAATTATTTAAACAAAAGCTTGAAGGTTGGCGATTTTTAGGATTTGTGACTTTAGTGGTTTTGAACTTTTAATCTAGACCAATGGGAGACAATACTTTTTAATGCAAGTTTTCATTTTATTTTGTAAAGACAAAGTGACCACTTTGAAGTGTTTGGGGTCAGTTTTAAAATGTACTATCTAATGGAAAGATGCAAGAGAAGCATAAGTTGTTGCATTCATCCCCCCAATTGTAAAAATTTAGAGCGGTTGATCTCATGAAAAAAAATTCACCCTTGTCCAATGCCATTGTCTCAATTTGAAAAATAAATAACCATTGTTGGCTGAGATGCTATCTTGGCCATCACATTAAAAAAAGTATAATCACATTTATTGAAACGAGGCATGTTAGGAATCACATGGGAAACCAAAAATAATACAACAATATTTACAAACTGAAAGATTATGATGTTTGATCAAGGGGTGTTGAAAATATGAAAGCAATTTCAAGATTTTCATTCCACTTTTCACATGTCAAAACTAGAAAAATGGCCACCAAAAGAATATGACATGCACAACCCCAATCAATTAACGTTTTTTCAAAATCTAGTCTACATTTTTTTTAAATGAGTTTCTAACATGATTGTTTCTCCAACATCTAGAGTATTTGAGTCTAATTTCCAAGAGCCCCCAACCCTAGAAAAGTAAGATTTGCAATGGACACTCTAGCTTGCACAAATTCTTGAATAGAAAAATCATAGTCATTTGTTTTCAAAATCGTATTTTTGATGCTAAAACTAGACTACAAAAACTTTTTGTCAAAGTATAAAGTACTAAAATAGTATCTTAGTAGGGTTTTATTGAACTTCAAAGTGTTTTCAACACCAGAATTTGGTGCCTTGGGCATTTAGGGGTTAATGGAGACAAGATTTGGAGAGGCTTTGGTGTGAATTGGAGCACATATTTGATTTGTCAATTTTGTTGTTGTTGACTGGGAATACACTGATAGATGCATCCACAGGGATTCGTTTTTGTGGCGAGTGAGCAGAATGCAATACCCTTGCGAGTGGCCAAGCTCTTGATTACGTTTTCTAAGTCCGGGTTTTTTATAGTCAATTTTGTTGTATTGGCTCAATTTTGGTGCTAAAATTTGTGACAAGCATAGAAATAAAGCTCAAAGGTGGGTACACCCAAAATTGCCACAAATTGATACTATGTCTAATAACCATAATTAGGCTAATCAAAATTGGAAAGTGAAAGGAGGTTCCAAAGCACCAAATAATGCAACATGTGGATATAATATGCAATTTTTCGAAATGTCAAAGTTTGGTTCTAAAAGCGTGTCTTCCACATTGATAGTTGCATAATTGATTTTGGAGGATGATGGTTTCAAGGGCGATTTTTGGGGTGTCTAATGTAAAATCTATAACTTGATGTCTTTTGGTCAATTGCCACATGAAATGTGCTTGTCTCTTTCAAATCTCTTCAATACTTCATGTTGTTTGTGCTTTATTTATTTTTTGGCTTCCCCTGACTCTAAGTTGCAATCTCATACCCAAAATTGCGAAGTGTTATATGTGAATACTATTTGGGTACTATAAATCCAAACACTAATTTCAAAAATCGATGGAGGCTTAAAAATACGCTCGTGGGGGTGGATATTGTGAAGAAGGTTTGCATTGCTCTATCTTCATCTTGGCTTTGTAGATTAATCATGGACTAGGTAACCTTCGAATTAGATGAAAGCTCACGTAATCGTTGCCTTCATGGATGAATATTGTGCGGTTATGAACAAATTACCCTCCTCACGAGTGGATGAAGCGCACTCAAGCATATTGACTCATACAATCACAGTTGGTTATGAATAATCTTGGTAAGGGAGTATGCTAAAAAATGGACCATTTAAAGACTGGCCTGCCTTTTACATAGACTATTGTAGACCATAAGATATTTTTCTTGTTTTCCAAAGAAAGATAAATGGATGCCGCATCTAATACAAGTGGTTTCATAAATTTCCAAGCAATATTGAATTAGTTGTGATTTTCCAAAGTTTTTAGTCCTAGGCACCTATTTATGGCAGTAGGTCTGGCATAATCAGTATACATGCGGGCTATAGAGGAAGAGGTGGAAACCAAAAAGAAGCATGGAAATTTGCAATAAGTAACAAGGTATGGTCCTTAAAGCAACCATACTTATATCCAATCAATTTTGAGATTTTACATTCTCCAAATAAAGTAGTTGGCTTGTCCACCTCTTTTTTTAAATGCAGAAATGACCACCTATCACTTCATTTAAAATTGAACCCAACCACATGCTTTAACCATCCACATTTAAACCTTAAAGCAATCTTTGACATACTTTAAGTTGCTCCCACTTTCTCTTTAGTCCATTAAAAGTCTGTCACATATCTATTTTAGGAAGAGTTGAGGTTCATTTTATACCTAAATATAGGGTCCATTTCAAGACAGTGGTCGCTCTTACAGGAGACTACTATAGTCTTGAAGTGAGGATCTTATTTACTGAAGCTAGATTGAGATCCACATATGACTCTAATAATTCTTAAATTATTCATTTGAGATGTTTCTCTTCTTCTCTTTTGTACTACAAAGATCAAAAAAATTTAGAGGAGACAATACTTGCAAAAAGAGGTTGCAAGTGAATTGAGTTTGTAAGAATGTTAGGCTCATAAAGTTGGGCACCCTCAAAAACGTCACTTTTTGTTGTTGTGCCTAGTTATACTTATTACATTGTTAAAATTTTCATACTTTTGTAGGAAGTAAAGGAGGTTTTGATGCACCAAAGATCATGACATTTAAACATCTATGCAAAAGTTATGGAAGGTCAAATTTTTTATTGGTAGAACTTTTGAAATCATTCCTTTCACATACTTATGTGCACATTGATTTTGGAGATGCACCTAGAGTGATGATGGTGGATTTGGATGGATGGTGCATTTTGGGGTGCCCACCTTACATCAACAAAATTGCTACCATCATGGCAAGAAAGGGCTTTGTCCAAAACATCTTATTATTGGTAAAAACAAGTTATTTTTTAAGCTCTAATAATTCATTTACTAGTAGGCTCGGTCRATGGTAAGACTATGGTGCATTGTATCAAAGAAATGAAGGAATTGCCAAATTTTAGATGAAATATACTAATGTARGGGTTGTAATTATGTAATGGATGGATGTACATAAATAAATGGATTGAGAGATTTTAATGTGATGCAAGATGTTAATATTGCATAATCAATGACTACAAGTGAAAAGGGAAGCAAGTCTTTTTTTTTCATTTTCTACAAAGTGCCAAAGTAGAGATAGTAAATGTTATAGTAGTACTCCAAATTTCAACATTCATCCACATATTGGATAGAAAATATTACATTAGCACATATCACATGAAAATAATCTTAATTTCATCCACAATTTGGCAATGTCATATAAGACTTTTTTTAATACAAACCTCTATGGCAAAAAACTTCATCATTATTTGCCAATTTTTAGCCAAATTATTTATTCACTTCAAGAGAAAGGGATGTTTTAAGTATAGTCTTAGGGATAAGATTTTAAGTAGTGACTTTTTAAGGAGATTTTCAATGAGAAATACGTGTCCTTCCAATAATATTCTATTAGAAAGATGCGTATTTTGTATTCAAAATCTCCTAGAAAGGTCATCACTTAAAATCTTATCTCCAAGACTATACTTAAAACACCCCTTTCTCTTGTAGTGATT
The DNA here is from genome assembly GCA_006891605.1 of Pleurozium schreberi. Classification (NCBI taxonomy): domain Eukaryota; kingdom Viridiplantae; phylum Streptophyta; class Bryopsida; order Hypnales; family Hylocomiaceae; genus Pleurozium; species Pleurozium schreberi. The sequence goes on from VACF01000002.1 coordinate 169,197, forward strand.
GCTAATACAATTTGATACTAGAAAGCCCCTCAAAATGCCTTGGAGGGCACTAATACTTACAACATTATTTTATATTTCAATACTCTATTATAAATTAATTATTTCATGAAATCGATACAAAAAAATATTATGGTAATTTAGATGTTGAGTTTTTTTTGGCAATAGTGGTTATGGCACACAGTGGAAAGTACACTTGGATTGTCARCCAATATTAATAGCATCCCTCACAGTCTGGACCCATTAAAGAGGTTCCAATGCACCAAAGAATGTGACATTTGGATACAATGTGCAATAGTTATGAAGRGTCAAAGTTTGGTTCYAAAAGCGTTTCTTCCACATAGGTACATAATTGATTTTGGAGATGTATAGAGTCCAAAGATGGTAGTTTTAGATAGCGGGGATTTTAGGGTGCCTACCGTATGTTCATGGGCACTCAAAAGGGGTACAACTTCTCATCCCTAAGTAAGTAAGGGCCTTCTTACATGTTGGCCCGGTGGGCAACTACATTGCACATTCAAGCAATAAGACAAAAGAAGAGCCACCGATTGTCTTGCYGGGGTGGGCAAGCGGRAAAGGAGGAGGAGAAGTTTCACTGATATTGGTGGACAATCTCATTGGTGGAGACCAGTGAAGCTTGAGAGAATCTAGTACTTGTCARTTTCTTATTGTATTCCTCCCCACCCACCGGGTCCACATGAAAGTGCCAAGACTATTTTCTCTTGTAGCACTCCATGTGAAGTTTCCTTGMCCACCRATACATGTAAGGAGGCCCTAAYACATTTCAATTTCTTTTTTTTACTTGAATTATTACTGCCATCCCCAAATTTCTTTCCGTCACACAGTAAAATGATTTCTATTTAAAMAATAAATCCCAAATTTAGTATTTCTCCAGTTGTACAAATTTTTCCTCARMYAATACTGTACTTGCAAGTAGCTTCATCAGTTGGGTGTGCAAGTACAGTTTTAAACAGGGAAAATGTAGGCACAAAGTCAATATGTTATTGAACATTAATGTACAACTGCACTCACTTTTTAATGCATCAGGCCTCCCATTTGTTAAAAAAAATAAAAATAAAAAAATGTACAACTGCAGGAACTCTGAAGGCACTGTCCTAGTGACAGAAGTAAGGGCCTACTACCTACAGTACCTTAAATTCTTTGGTTTCCAGAAATGCGGGCTGAAATCCATGATCCTTTAAGTTATATCCAGGTGAGCATGATCAGACTTTCAGCAAATCATACCTTTCTTGTGACTGRTGAGAAACAATTCTGACACTAACTTAATTTGGTAAAAATACAGTTGCTATGGTATCAAAGACCAAATCCATTGGGAGAAATTATTTGACTTTACTAAGTCAAATTCAAGACTACTTCGGTGAGTTCATCAAAAATGTACTCCCTCAGTTCCACTAAAAGCTTCCCAAATTCTTCATGCAAAGACTCTAAATTAGTTTGATTAGGATGCTTTTAGTGGGATTGAGGGAGTATCAAGTTTGGTCTTGGACACAAATATAGCAACTGAAATGGTAAAAAATATTAGGAGGAGTTGTAGTAGCAAAGAGCTCTTCAGCTGAGGTACCGCAGCCTATGACAGGCACAATTCTAGACATACCTATTGCAATTCCAAAAATTCTTGTGCGGTGCTGTACATTTTACAAGACACATGTACATCTGATCCAGAGTTGGGCATGTCATAGGCTGAGTTACCTTACTCATTCCTCGTAGTTTTGAACAAATTCTTCAACCCAAAAGCAAGGAGTTCTTTAGCAATTCAACCCAATCATTCACTAAGTTGAATTCGTTTGGAGAACACTCACGGTGATGCCTTCCCTATTGGAACTTGCACAAAATAACAATTAACCCCTAAAGTTCCTTGACTATGTTCTCACCAAAAATGCTTCAAAACTACCATTTCTAGTACAAGTATCAAATTTTGGAAAAATATCATTTTTTGACACATGTAACCATAGGATCTTGTAGTACTCTAGTTTGATAATATGTGGAAAAAATTTCAGAAATTTCCACCATCATGGCTTTTTGTAGTGGAGACTAGGGTTCAAACCTCACTGGCGTCAAAATAACAAAAATACAAAAATACAAAAATACAATTTCCGGTACCTACCTACTACTACCAAAACAGTCATTCCGGTACCTACCTACTACTACCAAAAACAATCATTCCGGTAGAACAAAACAATCTAACAGCAGAGATTTTGATAGTTTCTAATATTTCTAATTTTAAAATGGCAACCCAAACTTTGATCGAGAGTCCGTCGAATTCTGTCGCCATGAAGGCATTTGGCTGCCATGTAGGCAGTTTTGAGGGCGATGGACTTTGGATTGTGCCGCATAGTGTGAAGGGTCGAGAGGCCAAAGTCTTGGGTTTTTGGAATTTGATTGGCTGAAATCGACGGACTCTCAATCTTGTGCTGTAGTGTGAAGTGGCCCTAAGAGCATTCCCACCGCACGTGGCCAAGTAGGCAAAATTCGGGGATTGGCCGGGCCGGCCCCATTTATTTCCCCCATGGCATACACGGGGAAGCCAAAAAGTTGGCCGGCCGTGGCCAATTGTAGAGAGCGGACTGCCAAATGGGGAGTCTTGCCCGTGTGTTACGGTCAAGAATACTTGATCTGTTCCTTATCAACACTTCACGTAAATCGAGAATCAGGAGATCACATATAACAACATACAACAATGCGACAGAGAGAAGAGTTAGTCAAAGCAATCCAATTCATTCGTATTACAGGAGGTTGCGTGAATGTTATTCCCCTCCTTGGGATACTTATATCAACTTACAGAGAGAGAACCTAACGTCCTACAATAGTTACAACTGTAAGTTCATGTTATCTTTTGTAACGGTGATTAAATCCAGCTGTGAAGACTTGGTCTTAACATTAYCCCCCTTCTAGTTCCGATTTTTTACTGCAGTGGGATGACATTTGTGAAATTCTTGTACGGCATCCGGTGCGTTTTTTAAGTTGGCAGTAGGTTCCCAAGAATTTTGTTCTGGTCCGTATCCTTCCCACAAAACTAAATACTGCAGCTTCTTTTCTCGTCCAAACAGTCGTGAATCCAGCACCTCTTGTAGTTCCCATTTGATGTCACCAGCTGGCGTGACAATAGGAGAGGGCGGTTTTATTTTGCGTTCAATAATTGAATCATGGCGGTATTTCTCCAGCAATGGAACGTGGAATACGTTGTGAACTCGCATGGTTTTCAGTAATCGTAGACGGTAGACCACGTCASAAAGCTTGTCTATTATCGAAAAAGGTCTGAGATATTTGGCAGTTAATTTACGTGAGGGAACTGTGGTAGGAATATGGTTGTGTTTGAGAAGCACTTGATCGCCGATTTCAAAAGTGTGATGCATATGTGCAGTCCAATAATACGTCCTCTTTGCTTGATCTGCAGCGATTTGAATCATGACTTTTACTTCCTCATGAATATGTTGCAGATGGCGGATGCGATCCTTTGCAGCCGGAATAGTAGATGTTGTCGGGGTTGTGAATGCCATCGATGGGTGATAACCATAAGTTGCGTAAAACGGTGACACACCAATTGCAGAATGAATGGCATTATTATACGCGAACTCTGCCACARGTAGCAAATCAGCCCAATCATCTTGTTGCCTCGTGGTGAACATGCGAAGAAATTGCTCTAGGATTTAGTTTACACGCTCCGTTTATCCATCCGACTGAGGGTGGAAAGCCGTGGTTGGAGCAGGTCTTATGCGGAGAAGTTGGTATAATCTTCGCATAAATTTAGAAACAAAGACAGAACCGCGATCGGAAATGACCTCATTGGGTAATCCCTGGTGCTTCCATACTTGATGTAGGTAGAGATTTGCCGTGTCACTGGAATCCACCGTCTCATTGGTTGATATAAAATGTCCCAATTTCGTATTTTTGTCGACCACTACGAGAATTGCATCAAAACCATTGTTGATTGGTAATTTCACGATGAAGTCAGTTGTTATTCTTTTCCAGGGTGCTTCTGCAGCCGGAATCGGTTGCAGTAGACCATAAGGTGCATGATGCGATGGCTTGGATCTCTGGCAAATGTCGCAACCATCAACATACCTATGTACATATTTTCGAAGTGTCGGCCAGTAAAAATTTCGGGCTACTAAGTCTAATGTTTTTGCTCATCCCTGATGCCCAGCTATTGGGGCGTCATGCCGTGAGCGGAGAATCTGGCGACGAAGCTCCTCATCGTCGGGGACGAACATGTTATCTCGAAACCAGAGCATTCCTTCTTTTAAGGTGTATTCTTGGAATCGACGTCGGATGTCCACCGGAGCCTGTTGTGGCCCATTTTGAAAATATGCTAATATAGGCTTAAGCGTGACATCAGATGCTGTCGCTACTTGTACTTTTTTTTTAATAAAATCGTCTGTCCACACGGGCTCATAGGTTTCCAATGCAGCGAGCTTTAATAAAGGTCGATAATCCCGTGCCCCTTCTTCCATAACATCAGGCCGCTTGGAAAGTACATTTGCCCGTATATTTTTAGACCCTGGCCGATGGTGAATGCTGAATTGAAATGCAGACAGCATCTCCGACCACCGAGCTTGACGGCGATTAAGTTGTTTAGTCGTTAGAAAGTATTCCAAATTCTTATGGTCAGAGATAACCTTAACCTCATGCGGCGATCCTTCCAAGTATACTCTCCAGTCCTGAAATGCGAGAACAATGCTGAGGARTTCTTTATYGTAAATATCGTAATTCTGTTMAGCGGAAGACATTTTYGAACTTYTGTATGCACAAGGGTGCAAGTGCCCATCCTYGCCATGTTGAGAAAGAATTGCACMGGTAKCTGTGTCCGAGGCATCARTTTYGATAATAAAAGGTCGTTGGAAATTAKGGTGTAATAATATGGGTGTTTGACAAAAAARMACACAAAGATGATTGAAGGCATTGWTAGCSTGGAATGTCCATTCAAATTGTATATCCTTGCATGTTAATGCCGTAAGCGGAACCGCAATATTTGAATAGTTCTTTATAAATCGGCGATAAAAATTTGCAAAACCTAAAAATGATTGAACCTCTTTAATATTTTTTGGTATCGGCCAGTCTCTAATAGTTTGCACCTTGTTTGAGCACATTTCCAATCCTTTTGAAGACACTATCATACCTAARAATTCAACTGAAGTACGATGGAATTYGCATTTAGAGAGCTTAACATAARGGCCATGATTCTGTAGTCGTTGAAGAACATCTCTAACCACGTGTCGATGATCTTCTATATTTCGTGAAAAAATTAATATATCATCTAAATAAATGACAACTGAGATGTCCAATAAATCGTTGAAAATATTTTGCATATGTGCTTGGAATTGTGCAGGGGCATTCATTAATCCAAATGGCATCCCTAGATACTCAAATAATCCATAGCGAGTTTTAAATGCTGTTTTGAATTCATGCCCTAGTGCCATCCRTATTCGATGGTAAGCCTGCCTTATATCCAATTTGGTAAATATGTTTGCACCTACCAGCCTATCTGTGAGCTCTGGGATTAGTGGTAATGGGTAGCGATTTCTGACTGTTACCTTATTAAGATTTCTATAGTCGATGCAAACCCGTATGGAACCATCTTTCTTCTGAGCGAAAACTATTGGGGAAAGTTATGGACAATCTTGTTTTTTGGGCGATTAGAGCATTCTCTTGAAAAAATAACTTATAGGATTCATTTCTAAATGCAATTTTTACAATTTTAAAACAAAAGAAGTTCCACATCCTTTAGTTTGAATGCTAGAACAATCCCACCATTGTTACTAGTGCATTTTAATTTGACCTTAGTGATATTAATAAATTAGATTTTCCTTGGATCTTCTACCTACTTCTACTTAACAAATTTTTTAATAATAAAAATTAAGCTTTTTTTTTTACGTTTTTTTTCCTCCTAGATTGTCAATACAGTTTTCCACCATAAAGATTTAAAGCTCAAAATTGTGTAGTGCAAAATATAAAAGTTAAGAAGGTTCAAAGTCAAATGACATAATCCAACAAAGTATCGCAAAACTTGTTTTTTTCACTTTAAACACAAATATCTTGCAATCAGTGGGTCCAAACATTCTGAAATTATTTCCACACATCTTCATACTAGTGAGGTGTAAGGACCTCCTGCCATGTACATCGGTCTAGTGGAAAAAACACTAAAAGACAAGAAGTGACCACCAATCATCTTGTCGGCCTCCGTGAGCGAAGAAGTCGGGTTGCAAGCTTCATCGATATCGGTGGACAAGCTCATTGGTGGAGATTGGTGGAGATTGGTCAACTTGAAGAGAATCCACTACGTGTGACATTTTTAGTCGTTCTCTCCCCACCCAACTGGTTCACATAGCAGGACATTTCCTTGTTTGGCAGTGTAGCTTCCCAAGAGAAGCCGCACCAGCTCAACTCACATGGCAAGAGGCCCTAAAATCCTACGGTTAGATGTGCATTAAAAAAATTCCAATATTTTTTAATACTTTGCAACATAAATGGCATTTTTGAGTGTTTTTTCACAAAAAAAGGCCTTGGTCCTTTAGGGATTAATCCTTGAATGTCAAGGCAGACGTTTTGTGTCCAATGGATGATAGAGAATCTTTCTACATAGGACATAAATACAACTATTCATCCTCAAAATTTTGTCTGAAAAAGAGAGATCTTCTACACTTCCATGACTTCCAATGAATGCTTTTGGGTTTTCTTTTACCATAGATTTTCACGATATCAAAATGAACAATTTCCACGGTCATCAATCCGCCCTTTAAAAGTTAAAGGTGTGAGTTCAATCCAACAAAAAGAGCCGGGTGTAGAACTCCTGTAATTTTATTGGCCTAGCCAACACTTTTGGCTATCACCATTGACTTACTTGGCTATAGGCAAATCATGTGCGTAGGACACGTGTGTTCTCCCACAAAGTCATCCTTTTCTGAATAGACTAATCAGTTTGCAGTGACTTCTACATCCACTACCTCAAGAACAGGTTGGAGGGTGTCCCTTTTGAGTGGACATAACATTTTTTTCCCCATTGAAACCCGCAGTTTATTCCAAGAAGTGGACATAACATTGGTTACCAATGCCAAAAGGGTTCCTTTTGCATGCTTGAAAAGATGATCCCTACAATGAACAAAATTGTCTTTTACTACTCCTTAGCCTCCCCAAGCCAGGAATTAAATTTTAGGTTCTACCTACAATAGGTATCTAGCAAAGCATAATACTTTTCCAACATGAGGATGACCATTTCTTGATTATACAATGTTATGGATATGATTTGTCAAAAGGGACATCAAAGTCCACCCCCTCCCAAATCATAAAAAAATAATACTTATTTATTTTTTGTACTCCCCTACCAAAAAAATGAAAATGAAAATTTCATATTCAAATTTTTTGTTACCTCAAAATCATATATGTTTTTTTATTTGCATAATTATGCAATAATAAATGATATAGGATATGTGATTATATGCTGTATTCCATATCCATACATTATTCAATATTTAGAATTTACGTTTGTATCCATATTATKTGTTCACATGCCATGCTCATATTTTACACTAATTTGTATTAGTATATCAACATATATCCGAAGATAGGGATTGTAAGAAAAAAATTTATGAAGGATTTTAGAGGGGGACATAATACTTGGAGGACAAGTGGGTTGTCTCTTTTTGGTGGATTGTCACTTTCAACATGTTAACCTTTGAATGTTGAGGCGGACGTTTTGCGTCCGATGGATGATAGAGGATCAATCTGTGTAGGACAGAAGTGCAACTATTCATCCTATAATTTTTTTGTGGAAAGGGGAGATCTTCTATGTTACTTTGACTTCCAATTAGTACTTTTGGATTATTTTAAACTAGTGATTCCCACGGTATCAAAATAGACAATTTCCTCGTTGGTTATCAATCCGTCCTTTAAATAAGGGTTAACGCACTTTCTTGTGTGCATCCCTCATGAAGTTGCCAGCTTCAACAAATCATATCAATTAAAATATTAGAGCTCTTTCATTGAAAATACTTGCAATTAAGAGATTCTAATATTGGCAAAAGAGCATATAGTATCCACTTAGTATGCAAAACTTCAAATGGACAATAAATTCCTTACTTTTAATTTCATTGAATCTTTTTGGAAAAATGTGTTATATCTTGAAAATACATTACTTGGTCTTTTCAATGTAATTTATGATATTTTTACTTGGTGGAATTTTGAGCAAGTATCAACAATTCCAAAGCTTTGGTTTGCATAAGTTTTGAGCTTAGAAAAGTTGTAAAGTCATCAAAGCTGACAATGTGACCAAAAGCTACAAATAACTAAAAGTGAAAAAAACTTCAACCACAGATTTGCATATGAAAAATATGGGCCCACCAATGTCATTGATCTACATTATTGGGAAAATTAAAACTATTGCTGTTGATTGTGCCATTCTAAGAGATGATCTTGACCATCCCCATGGATATGATATGGCTACTTATACAATATAACATATAAATATGATATATGGAATATATGTAGCCAATATATGTAGGATATTATTTTGATATAATGCATAAATCTAGGGATACAAATTACCAATATTGATGGCATGTACTATATCCCATATTGATTGCAATCGTATTACAAAATATAAATGTGGGGTGGGTGGGGTTTTTAACCCCTAAGCGCTCAAGCGACAATTTTTTGTTGTTGCCCGACTTCGGACAGAATTTTCGGGCAGAAAAAAACTTTTTTTTGAATTTTTTTTTTTTTCTCTAAATCTATATATACATGGAAAGCTTTGAATCATTCTATTTTGATAGTTGAGTCAAAAGTTATGAGGAGTTTTAGTTTGGAGTAGTTTGCAGGTAGTTATAGGATCTTTACTCTACAAAAAAGTTTGAAATCCATTATTTAATTTAATTTTTAATATTTTTGGAAAAAAATAAAAATTGTAGGCGTAAATTGTTTATTACAACATTTTAACCATTGGGATTGGCRTTTTTCAATTCTATAAATAAATAGTATACAATTTAATACTTTTAGTCATTTTCTACTTCTCTCTACTCACTATTTTTTTCCTATAYGTTGTACAATTCCAAATGATCTGAAAATTTTCAAGCATGTGTCCAGCTTGCCTTCAAAAATGAATCCAAAGAGGAACCACCATTTCGGGCATTTTTTCATACATATGTGACCATTTGAAGTACTGCTGCCCAGTTTTCGCAGGGCCAAAAAAAGTTTTTTTTCCAATCAAATGCTGATATCTTGCAATCTACATGGAGGAAATTCCTGAAATTTTTTCCGCATGTTCTCAAACTAGTGTACTACAAGATCCTACGGACACATGTGTTCAAAAAAGTCTTCAAAAAAATAATTTGGTACTTGTCCTAGAAATGGCAGTTTTTGAGCGATTTGGTGAAAACATAGTCGAAAACCTTTAGGGGTTAAACCTATACAAAATAACCAATTTGGCGAAGTGAAAAAATCATTGAAGGCCCTTCAATATACATTTCAAAAATGTTGCAATTAGACAAAACTATCTTGTTTCATGCAATTTTTGTTTGTTTGTTAGCTTGAAAAGGCCGCCTAAGTTGTACCAAAGATTCATCCCTTCTAGTAAGATAAACCAAACTATAAAAGGCAAACCATCCATGACAAACAACTACCAAATAATCCATTGTTGTCTTGCTTGCATTAATTTGTGATTAATTTTTATAAATAAATGAGATTTGGGCTATATTAGGTTGAGTTAATGGCCACAACCAATGCCTTGAATGATGGACATGGGGGTGATGGATAATTGTAATAGGAACTTCCACTCGTTTGGTGTAAATTAATTTCATTACAAGAAAAGACTTTAAGAGGACTTCATATTGTGGCCATATTAGAAAATATTGTGACTACTTTAGGTGAGTAAGATGACCATTATGGATACACTTTTTGTTTTTATTTCGGGGTAGTCTAGAGACTCTTCTAGACTGCCAATTGGATAGTACACTTCAAAAATTCATCACAAATTTATGCTTTGTCAATTTTTTTTTTCCAATTGTTGTCCCCATTTCTCACATTTGTCTTTGCATGGAATTCCAAAAAAATTTCAACAATGCCAATAAGACAAACCAATCATTTTGCATGTCACAAGCTTATTGACCTTTAAAGGTACAAGTCTATGATATTTTCTTTAAATGGTATACACTAAAGTAAGAGGTTCATAAAGTGTCCATCTAAGAGTTGAAATGAATTTTGGGGAGTTGGAACATCTTGAAATATTTTTCAATAAATTTTCCTTAAAAAATAAGTGGAATTGGCATCTAACCCAAGTCGATTCATATTTTTCAAATTGACATTGTTTGTACATCCTTGTAAAGATGGAAGGGCAACATGTACAAATAGTGTATATTTGAAATGTTCGCGGTTTTAGAGCATGGGCGGATTGGAGCCTTCTATAGAATATTCATATATATATATATGAATATTATGGACATTTGATTCAAACATTAACCCCCGCATTAATCCATGGATCTTGAAGGGAACGTTTTGGTGGATGACATAGCATCTCTATGTAGGACAGAAGTGCAACTATTCATCCTCGAAATTTTGTGTGAAAGGGGAAATCTTCTACTACACTTTGACTTCCAATGAGTGCTTATGGATTTTCTTTAACCCTTAAAGGACGGACCTGTCATAGCTGGCAAAGGCGGGGTGCAATATGTAGTGCTTGACCGAGGGAAAAAACATTGTTCATGCACATGTTTAGCTTTGGATAAATTGTTCAAACCAATACCTGATGCTACCCATTCAAAAATTGGACTCACTGAATTATTTACCGTTGCTGCTGGCTAGCCAGTTGAGCGGTACGCTCTCCCTGTTTGAAATTAATGGTCTTGAATGTGAACTCGTCGTTTGAGAGTAGTTTTGTCGATTGTGTTTAAGTTTGTACGTGTCTTTGCAATGCTCTTTTTTTCCACCTCAGGTTTTCTGCTTTGGAAAAATTTCATACAAACTTCGATTTTTGAGGTAGTTAGCGCTGACAGGGGATGTTGTGGATGTATGCACTTTAACGGGGTTTAGATATCATAATAACAATATTTTATTTTATGGTGCATAGAACAGAGTGCTGCACTGTCTAGAAGTATGAACTGCGGAATCGATTTGAAAGGCTCCAGACCTGTATATTGGGCTTACTCTTAGTACATTGACCAAGTAGGAATTCAATTGTTGATGCCTAGAAAACTGTCCACAATGCGACTTCGCGTTCGTTTTCAGGCTGTACACAAAACTAGACTCGAGAATACTTTCATTTTTCAAAGAACTTTTCGGTCAGTAGACACGCTGGTTTCTCTGCTCGAATGTGCAAAAGATTGTAGTTTTCGAAGGGCTCCTGATTTCATAGTCCAATTTAGAAAAGCGAGTCCTCCAATTTTTTTCACTGTCAGGACTTGCTGACTGATGACGATGAAAGAACACAATTACCGCGTTTGCAATTCAAGCTACTTTCCACCGCCGCACATTCACATCAATTCCTTCAGAACGTCACCATCAAGCTCACTTCAGGAGCTCTTGATTTCACCGAATTCTCATGAAGTCGGTCGACTGATCGTTGCTTGTGTTCCACCAGGTTTACAAGCTTCGCAGAATGTCGTCMGGAGTTCCATCCGCGTACAACAACACGGGCGGCGTGACCCCCGACTGGTTGAACAAAGGCGACAATGCSTGGCAGCTCACCGCCGGCACTCTCGTCGGCCTCCAATCCGTCCCCGGCCTAGTAATCCTCTACGGCAGCATCGTCAAAAAGAAATGGGCCGTGAACTCCGCCTTCATGGCGTTCTACGCCTTCGCCGCCGTCCTCCTCTGCTGGGTGATCTGGGCGTATAAGATGTCGTTCGGGGAGAAGCTGCTCCCCTTCTGGGGCAAGGCGGGGACTGTCCTGAGCTACAAAACCTTGCTCACCCAAGCCATGCTCCCAGCCACCTTGCATAACCACCATGATGGGACGCTCGAGACGTCGGCCTTGGCGCCGTTGTACCCGCTGGCCACCATGGTGTATTTCCAGTTCGTGTTCGCGGCGATCACGCTGGTGCTGCTCGCGGGGGCGCTGTTGGGAAGAATGAACTTCCGAGCGTGGATGCTTTTCGTGCCCTTGTGGCTTACATTCTCATACACTGTGGGAGCGTTTAGTCTGTGGGGAGGCGGGTTTCTGTTCCAGTGGGGAGTTATTGACTACTCGGGAGGATACGTCATTCATCTCTCCTCGGGAGTCGCTGGCTTTGTAGCCGCGTTCTGGGTAAGTTCATATGATTGGCATAGTCGATCGATTTTCATGAGATTTTTTGAGACGAGTTTTAAGCAATTTGAATATCATGATTTTTTGCTGAGAGTTGTAGTAAGCAAGAAATTTCATTTTCTGAGATTTTCTGAGAATTGTACGGAATAATTTTGCTGAGATTTTCCGAGGTTAAAATTTTGAGATGATTGTGTCCCCGCTCGTTTCATTGGAAGAGATTCTAGAGCAATTTCGTCCACAACAATCTTAGTTAGTCTCCTGTGTTCATTGGAGTGCAACCCTGGCGAATCTTGATTGTGTATGAAAACAGATGTGATGAAAAAGTACCTTGTTTTGCATTCCTTTCGATTTCTTTGAAGGAAAGATTTCATGGCGGTTTGTTCCCAAGATAAGTTCTTCCCTGCGTCAGAAAGTCTCCCAAGGAAAGCAACATAGGATTGGTAATAGCCAATAAGATATTTAAGTTTCTCTCAGAACCCAAAAATGCCTTCCGACGAATATTTGGTAGACCAGGCTACCCCCAACAGAGTCTTCGTTCAGAAGGTCAACGTTAAACTTCTTCTGGTTTCATGTTCCAACGTCGGCAAATAGAGCTTCAATTTTGCAAAACCACATATGTAACATACAACAAAAAAAACGGTTTTCACGATGTGAATCTCGACAGCAGGAATCGGTGGGGAACAACGAATTCGGGAACCCAATCGATCTGCAAGTGAATCCCGGCAGCGCTTTCTTCTAATGGAGCTTCAATTTTCTGTCCCCATGTGTGCAGGTTGGGCCGCGCTTGACCCGCGACCGGGAGCGCTTCCCTCCGAACAACGTCCTTCTCATGCTCGCCGGCGCAGGTCTGCTCTGGTTGGGCTGGGCGGGCTTCAACGGCGGCGACCCGTACGCCGCTAACATCGACGCATCCATCGCCGTCCTCAACACGAACGTGTGCGCCGCGGCCAGTTTGCTCATGTGGACGACATTGGACGTGCTGGTGTTCGGGAAGCCGTCCGTCATCGGCGCCGTTCAAGGCATGATCACAGGACTCGTCGTCATCACGCCCGCCGCAGGTACACGTCTATTCACCCTGCAAACAGTCGCAACCTACCTACCGATCTGCTCATTCTGGCAACCTGCTACCGAAGTTGCGCAAATTCCCTTCCCCGGTTCAAATTCTAGAACGAATTCGTATTGGGTAATCAATTCGTTACCAATTCGTCACCAATTCGTTACCAATCAGGCTAAATTCTGCGCAAATTCTCTCAGCCGGTTGAAATTGTCCGACGAACTCGAATTGGGTCTGACGAATTTGTATCGGGCTACCAATTCTGCAAATTTCCCTCTCCCKGTTAAAATTTTCTGACGAATTTGAATTGGGTTATGTTGAATTTCCATTCCACCAGGAGTGGTGCAATGCTGGGCGGCGATCGTGATGGGCATTTGCGCCGGTAGCATCCCATGGTTTACGATGATGGTGGTGCACAAGCGCTGGTCGCTTCTTCAGCGAGTCGACGACACACTAGGCGTCTTCCACACGCACGCAGTTGCGGGCTTCCTAGGCGGCTCGCTCACGGGCTTGTTCGCGGAGCCTCACCTCTGCAACTACTTCCTRTCCGTTACCAACGAGCAGGGCGGATTCTACGGCGGCGTGGGGGGCAACCAGTTCGGGAAGCAGCTGGCCGGCGCATGCTTCATCATCGGCTGGAACGTGGTGGTGACGAGCATCATTCTGAACGTGATTCGTATCGCTGTGCCGTTGCGCATGACGGAGGACCACATGTTGACGGGAGACGACGCTGTCCACGGAGAAGAGGCGTACGCGCTTTGGGGTGACGGGGAAAAGTATGATATCACCAAGCACGGCGCCTCCGATTATGATGATACCAACCACGGCGTTGGGGATAATGGGAACCAAGCGCGCGGGCCCACTGTTACGCTTTGAATGCATTCTGTAGGTTCTTAGTGTAGTTTCCTCCTTTGTGTACAATAATTTGGTAGAAGGAATGGGGAATGTCCTGCAGGGGATGTATGTGGAGTGTCAAACGGTGTACATATGTGGACAGACAGGAAACAAGGGGACGGAAACAAGCGTCAGTCTGTGGGGAAGATCACTATGATACATGGCTGTCCTGTAGGGGGGCGAAGTTTGAACAAAACCACCAAAAAAAAAGATGAATCAGATTCTTGACTGGCATTGTGAGTTGTAGAATGTGGCCATAGATTGTAACTTGTTCCAGTAATAAGATTTGTGGTTGTCCAGACCACAATAAAATTTGTGCAGATACGAATTCATTTTTGAACTGGAACTGCGGCTTGAGTATTGATCGACTGGCTATGTGTAGTTTACGTGAATTAAGTGGAGCAGTGAAATTATACTGAAACACTGGTCTAATTGAGAACTAAGCAGCATATTTCATTGTTAGGCATACACTGACTAGCATATGACTCAACCCTAAGGACTGGATGAAAAGAAATGAATCACTCTTAATGTGAGCGACGCTCACGTTTGGGCCTGGGTGGACTGTCCCCCTCGCTCGGCCATTCCAAGTAATTACAGGGGTGCAAGTAAAATAAAAAGCCCCCTATTTTTGGAACCTATTAATTAACCTTGTACACCTCTCTTGACTAATTTGGGGCCTCTGATTGCAATCATGAATTCAGAACTTGCAAATTTTATCATGCGTGGAAAATAAAAAATTTCAGTGTTTTACCGGGTGGCCGATCGAGGGGGTCAGTTCACCCCGGCCTAGGTTTGGATAGAAGACAGAAGTTCTGGAGTGTGCGAATTCCTTTCTTGGCACACACTACAGTGCTTCCAAGTRTAGCTCCTCAACAACGTTATGAAATCTCTTCTCTTTGATCGTTCCTTTCCGCTTGAATTGCGAAAATAAAAGTCTGCTTCACATCTCTGCAACTTCACAGCATTGGACATCCTCAGCAACCGAATAGCCCACTCAAATGGCTCGATTTACTTCGTTACCCCACCAGTGTGTTCCCTATCCCTAAAAAATTTAGGGAGAGGATCTCAAATACAAATAGGGATACGGAACCTTCACCGCACCAAGCTTTTCCAAGTTTTGTATCCCTAAATTTTACAGAACTCTCCAAAAGTTGCGCCCCACTTCTGTATTGCGAGCCTCGTTTGCAGGATTCTCCAGGCCTCATCTATATATGAGGTCTCGAAAGAAAGTAGGAAAAGGGATATGGAAGACCTGGTGGGGATGCTCGTATTACAACGGAGTGTAAACGGCACCATGAATGGGCTTTTTCTACTCGTTGTCGTTTTCTGAAAGACCAGGCTAGGAATATATATAATTACTCGAAGCTTAATTACTGTACATCGAAGATGGCGGGGCTACTGCCCAGGAGGTACGCTGGGCCGTCCCGCCGCAGCACCAAGACCTTTGGGGTAAGCCAACTGACGCAGACACACGGCAATGTTCACAAGAATCTGTCACCATGTCAATGACACGAGGATATTCGAGCAGAAGAGAAGGGCSGGGGTCTCTACCGTAAACCGAACGGAACGGTAGAGTCGGTTTGCGGTTCCCCCGGAGTCCCAGAATACGGAGTAATGATCAGTAGCTGTAGCTGTGATTACAAAGGAAAGCAGCTTTGGAAGGAAGGCAGGCAGGGATACTACCTCACCAGGAATAACTTAACGTCTATGAACGGCGTTGGGCCCCCACTTTCATGGTTCAAATGCACTGGTCCACCTTCCTTGATGATTTGCTGGGAAAGACCTTTTCATGATTTTCAATGGAATTAACTTTCTTTTTGTTCTCTTTTTCTCCAACGAAAACTTCCAGTACTTTGTTCAAGAAAACGAAAAACGAAAAACAAACAAAACAAACAAACAAAAAACAAGAACAAAAAAACTTCCAGTACAAAACTTCCAGAGCACTCTTCTACACTGAATAGGGGTATTAAGGGGACCAAACAATTAACCCCTAAAGGATCAAGGCCTTTTTTCTGTGAAAAAGCACTCAAAACTGCCATTTCTATAGCAAAGAGTAAAAAGAATTGATTTTTTTTTTTTTTTTTTTTTTTTCACATCTAACCATAGGATATTACACCTAATTAGTATGAGGATGTGTGGAAAAATTTCAGAATTTTTGGACCCATAGATTGCAAAATATTTGCTTTTAAAGTGAAAAAAAAAAGTTTTGCCGCACATTGTTGGACTAGATTATTTTACTTTGTACCTTCTTAACTTTTATTTTTTGCACTACAAAATTTTGAGCTTTAAATCTTTCTTGTGGAGAATTGAATCGAGAATCTAAGGGGGGGAAAATCTCAAAAAAACACTTAAATTTTATTCTTTAAAAAATTGTTAAGTAGAAGTAGGTACAAGATCAAAGGAAATTTGATTTATTAATATCTCTAAGGTGGAATTAAAATGCACTAATTCCAATGGTGAGATTGTTCTAGCATTCAAACTAGACCACGTGGAACTTTTTTTGTCTTAAAATAGTAAAAATTGCATTCATAAATGAATCCTATAAGCTATTTTTTCTAGAAGATGCTCCAATTGCCCGGAAAACAAGATTGTCCATAACTTTCTCATAACAAATCCAAATGGAATGAATCAATGCTTTCTATGTAGACAAAATTATAAACTATGAGAAAACAAATTCAAAAAAAAAAAATTCAAATTTTTGAAACTGTTTTTTGCTGCCCCCTCTCTCCCCTTTCTTCCCTGTGTTGAGTTATTTGGGGCATAACTTTTGTTCCTGGGCATGGATTGTAAAAATAATTATATTCCCATGAAGTTAATCAGTTTTTTGATATTCAAAAATAGTTTCAAAAAATCAAGACAAAAATTGAGAAAGTAGGTACATGCCCGAAATCTACCTTGTCCCCCAAAGGGACAAATGGTCCTTTAGGGATTAAGGGGACTAAATAAGGGAAACTGTAGATGTTTAAAACATGATATACGGCCCACGGACACTTCAATCACTATTGATGTACAACAAAAGTAGATATTTATATAGTGTGAAATGTCAATTAATTAGTATGGGTCCCTTAATACCCCTATTCAGTGTACTTCAAAACCATCAAAACTGAACTCCACATAAAGCGCCATGTGTCCACATTGTCATAATCCTTGAGAAGGAGGCTCGGTCCTTTTAAACGCATCAATTTTCAGAACTTTGGCGAGACGAGAGATGCTCATTCTTGTTAATAATAATTTAGTCTAAGAAAGACCTCATCAGTCTTTTTTTTGGATTTTGATAAAGTGCTAGGATGGCGATCACTTAGAATTTGGTGAAGTATTTTATTTCTTCAAACATCCATCTTTTCATACAAAAAAACACTTTATAATCAAATTCATACTCCTTTTCATCCAAGTTTGACAACTTCATGCATATTAATAATAGAAATGAAAAATTTATGGCAAAAAAAGATAATTTTTATCTGGAAAATCGAAGACATTTATTTTGAAATGGTGCAATATGGCACCATGGTGCCAAAAAAAAGAGTTGGACCACATATTATGAAGCTCTAAGAAAAAAAAATTAATACTAGTATTGAAAAAGGGCAAGGGGATGATTGCAAGAAACACCTGTCCTATTTTGCATCACACTTTGTCCTATTTTTGGCCATATCTTTTGTGGTTTGGCTCTAAATGACTCAAGCTTTATAGGAAAGGTACTCATGACTACTACAAACTTTGTTTGATTTTTTTTTTAATTTTCAAAAATAATGTACTATCAAAAAATAGAGCCCAATTCAATGTCACACTTGCCAATTTGGAGTTTTTAGTACCTAACCACTACGTTTTTTTGAAGAATTACATTGTGAAATTTGGTAGGCTAGTTCTTCTAATACAAATACACCTTCCTACGAGTGAGATTTCCAAAATCATGTTCCAAGTGTGTTTTATATTGGTCTAAAGAGTGTTGTATACAGATTGCATTTTGAAACATATAAATGATAATTTTGGTGGGTTTTATGGTGGATAACCATCTCGAGAAAGTTGTTACAAAGGGTCACTTTTTATTTTTTGAACTTACTATTTTTACTATTTTTAAGTAATTTTCAAATCAAAACACCTATTTTCTTGAGATTTGACACTTTTTAGTTCTCATAGTTAGAGAATTTTTCTATGAATTTCCTTTGGTGGTTATCTTCATCTTAAAGGTGTATATGTTGAATATATTTTTTTAAAATTTTTAAAATTAGTTTTCTATCTTTAAAGTACCCTAGAAAAGATTACAAGCATTGTTCCAAAACGCAACAAACACTACAAGTGTTTCTTGCAATCACCCAAGGATCTATTTTGTAAAGTTTTGCCAAAACTATAGATTTTGTGCTTAGTACTAGGAGTACTGTAAAGTAGACAATTTCAACCATTCTTTCAAATATTGACTACCAAAAGTACCATTTTGAATACAATGACTACTTGCAAGTTCTGAAATAGTACTATTTGTAAGATAAAAAAACCCAGTTTATCACAAACAATAGATGCAAGCAGGTTAATTAATCAAAAATCAAAAATCCATGGACAACCACCACCCTAAAAATTGGCAATTTGTGAGGACTTAATGGTGATCATATTTCATCAAAACATGAAGTTGAAATCATCTTCAACTTCTAGAAGTGCACGCTCAAAAGACCCCTATTTGAACAAATGTGGAGGCTATAAAAAATGTATTTTTAAAGGACCCTTGGTAGGCAAATGTCCTCCTATTGTGGGGACAAACCACAAAAATTTTAGTTGTAGATCATTAATTTTGGATACTTGCCAGTACTAAAAACCCCTAAACCTCAAAGTGTGACAAATTAGCAAAATTGCCTTTTAAGTATAAAGATTTTTTCTTAATCCTAAAAATAAAGGATATGATTACAATCAAGTTTTCCATCTTTAGAGAAAATTGGATGATCCAAAAGTACATCAACTTGATGCTCCAAAAGTTTGAGCAGAAAACAACTCTATCACTTGAAATGTGACAATAAATAGTACCACCCTTTTTTGCAATCATCTTAAAAACGTTCTACCAAAGTGCACAAAAGTTTCATTGAGAAAATGTTTATTGAAGATGTTATAAGGATTTAGGCATGAACAAATGAATGAAAAACTATGCAAATGAGATCAGGATGGATGAAAATGTCACACATTGTGCATTTAATATAAGAAATCACTACAATCATCCCACTTCTTAATTCTAATCTGTTGGAATAATAACTCACTACACCAACGTCTACTCCAAAAGTATATGGCCCCTCTTTAGCCAAAGAATTATTCCATTCGCAATTGAATGATATGATTACTATCATATAATAATGTCAAAGTGAAGAATCCCACCACTGATGTGATATCAAATCAAATCAAGTATGTTGATTAGTAGTTGCTTAGAACAACTTGATTTGGACAATAAAACAATGCAATTATGTTGATACTTGCCACATTGGCATCCACATCAACATATCATTATTAGATTCCATGTTGACTTTGACGTGGAAGAATATACTAGAAGAAAATTGCTTTGGTCTCTCCCAAACCATGTGGGATTGTTGTTGTTGAGTTCCTAGTTTCCAACACAAAATTATGTGTTGGAAAATGCAGGTTTTTATTTTGAAATATAAAAGACTATAAAATGCACCATTACATTTAAGAAAGCCAATTGAGATCAAAAAGACATTTCATTTCTAGGAAGTAGTCTAAATCGGTGAAGAAGTCTAAATTCATGATAAAGTCCAAATCTATGATAAATTTAAATCTATGAAAATTTCTAATTCTATAAATATGTCTAAAACTATCAAGMCCTTACTCACTAATTTGATGAAGCCATAAATCTCTAAAGTAGTAAATGCATGAGTTGTACTTGTGTCATGCTTGATATCTTGCACAACACTCTTGAATACAAGTTGTCATCAATTTAATCCTTGAACGCGGCGGCGGACGTTTTGTGTCTTCTAGATGACAGAGAATCAAACGTGTAGGACAGAATTGCAACTTTTCATCCTCTGTATTCGGAGTGGAAAGGGAAAATATTTTCAAGTACTTTGACTTCCAATGAGTATATTTGGCTTTTCAAAGTAGATGATGTCACACGGTATCAAAAAATGCATGATTTCCACAGCCACCAGTCAATCCTTCAAACGTTAAAAAACTAAAATTGAACATTACTTGAAATTATTGAGAATATAGACACACAATATAATTCTACAACATGAAGCCAAAATCTATTTCCGAAATTCGAAGAGCGAATGCACTTCCAATACATTCTTGAAATGATAAGCATCCCAAACCAAAATGGAAATCTAAGGAGTTTGAGTACTTAAAATGCTTTAACCCCTAAAGTTCCTTGACTATGTTCTCACCAAAAATGCTTCAAAACTGCCATTTCTAATACAAGTACCAAATTTTTGAAAAATATCATTTTTTGACAGATGTATCCGTAGGACCTTGTAGTACTCTAGTTTGAAAATATGTGGAAAAAATTTCAGAAATTTCCACCATGTAGTTTGCAAGATACTAGCATTTGAAGCGGCAAAAGTCTTTTTTGGGCCCTCCTAAAAACCGGGCAGCTGCACTTCACAAGGTCATATCACTATGAAAAATGTCCAAAATGGTTGTGCTTCTTTTGATTCATTCTTTAAAGCAAGTTGGCTACATACATGAAAAGTTTTAGATCATTTGGAGTTGTACAACATATAGGAAAAAAATAGTAAGTAGAAAGAAGTAGAGAATGATTCAAGATACTAAATTGTTAATAAATTAGTTATAAAATTAAAAAACTCCAATCCAAATGGTTGAATTTTTTTAATAAACAATCTACATCCAATAGCATTATTTTTTTTCAAAAATATTGAAATTTCAGTAAAATAAAGGACTTCAAAGTTTTTTGGGTGTAGGGATTCCATAACTGCCCGCAAACTAAAAAGCCTCATAACTTTCATCTCAACTATTGAAATGCAATGATTCAAAGCTTTTTGAGTACATATAAATCTAAAGAACAAATTCCTAATTTTTATTTCTCAAAAAAGTGATTTTTTCAGATTTGTCCGGACTGCCCGAGTTGAGAAACAAACAACATATTAGGCCATAACTTTTTACTCATATTTTCAAATGTCATGAARTTTGTGCATATGAAAGATATTCCTCGTCCCCACATTTTGTTAAAATTTCAGCCCAAAATATGCAAATCTCGAGTCACACGTACCTGCCCAAAATTTCTATGTTGCCAAAAAACGTATGTTGGTCCTTTAAGGGTTAACCCTTGGACGGCCCGAAAGTCTTTTGTGGCCGTATAGTATATTATGTATACGGTGGTATTTGATCAAAAAAATATCGACCAAATACATTTTTGTACAAAATAAATTAATGGTCATGATAGTATCACTACAAGGAAATGGGCAAAAATGCGACTGCAAAAAATGACTTCTTGGCCACAATGACTAAAGAATGACTTCTACTCCCTAATTGCACCATCGGTGTTTGAAAAACAACGTCGTAGTCATTTTTGTAGTTACCCCTGCGACTGCAAGATGAGAACGGAGGTAGGTGTAGTGTTCATCCATGGTTTTCAGTTGACAAAGTTGTTGACAGAGTAATTGGGGCAAATAAAGTTCAATTGCAGTCATGAGAGTCCATTGAAAAATGACTGTCAGGGTAGTCTTACTGCGATTGACTTCAAAGTGACTATTGAATGACTTTGAAGACAATTGGTGATTTTTTTCGGTTGAAGACAAGTTAAAAGATGGTTGATGTCACTGGTTGCTTAACTAGCTTTTATTTTATTTCCACTAGTAGAAAATTGTCCTATTTGGGGGGCTCTTTCCACTCTTATTTTTTTTGGTAATTATCTCTTTCTTTGGTTTCTCTTCCTCTATACCAAAATCTTATTTGCCTTTTTGGTAGTTGCTTTCATATTTCGTTTCTTCTTATACTTTTAGGGCTTTCATTTTTCTTAATTTTTTCCTATACTAGAATTTTATTTGTCATTCTCAATATTTTTGAATTATTTTTTCTCTTCCTACTTTTTTTTCTTCTTTACGGACGGACATGCTTTTTCCTTCTCTTTTATACAAAGTTTGATTTAGTTTCTCTTCTTCTTCTTTTAAATCTTTTTATTTATTTTTTATTTTGACTTCTTCATTTATCTATTTCATTACTTGGGAATTCTCAAACTTTTTTAAATTATTTTTAATATTTATCTCTTTTCTATATTTTTTTTAATCTTTATTTGTTTTCTAGTTGTTGTATTTTTTTTCTGATTTTTTTCATTTTCAATTGTTTTCATCATTTCTTCAAGTTTTTTTTAATCCTTCCAATTTATCTACTCTTTATATATCTTTCTAATTTTTCTTACAATTTTTTTTCAACAGAAGGCTTATTTTATCTTTTCTTTGAAATTATGCATTGACGGTGTTCTTTTCTCTTTGTTGGTATATACTCCCTCCGTCCCATAATGATCTTCCTGTTGGCCTTCTTTTTTTGTCCCAAAATGATCTTCCTATTGCACTTTTTGATGTTGAAATTAATCAAATTTGGCTTATAATTGTTATTTGGGACTACCAAAACAACTCTAAGTGGTTGTTTTTGCTCCATCCATGCAAACATCAAGCAAAAGACAAATATAATGATTGAAAGCATCAATCCACTCTTACAATTTTTATTTTTTGCATCTCTTTGAGTATTTCCCAATTGAAATAGATTAAGCTTTAGAAGCCAAATCAAAGGTCTATACATGGTCTTAGGCATATGCTAAATGCCCTCAAAATGGCAACCTCACATTCGACAATTAAGTGCTCTTTGGTGTTCTTTAAAAACACCCCAAAATATTTACTTTTCAATATTCAAAAACTACACTTTGAAAAGGGCTTCAAATCTCAAATTTTTTAGGATGCAAAGAGAACACCAAACTCTACATACCATGCGAATTGAGTCTTTAAAAAGTTATTTTTATCCTTAATCCATAAGATTTGGTCTAACATGAAGATCATTTTGGGACGGAGGGAGTACTATTTTCTTCCTAAAAGTCCACCATATGATTTATTTAAACTCCTAATAATATGTTAGCAATGACTTCTGGAAATTTGTGCCCTGGTCATTCTACTATTTCTGAAGACTTCATATAATTCAATTGAATTTCTAGAGGTCCTAACAAACATACCCTAAAGTATTCAAATGGGGCCTAGTGAAGTGGAAGTTGCATTATAGTATTGCACTGTAGTAATGATGCAAAAATGACTGCGTCACGTCTTCTACGCTACTAGATTCAGAAAGGACATATTAAGAATTGTCAAAGAAAACATCCTTTCCAAATCTTTTCTCAAATTTGTCTACAACTTTTGATCTGAGGCTTGAAATCTAAAAAAAATTGTTGGAGATTAAAGTGAGATTGATTTTCTTACTTTAACAGGTTCAAAGTTTTTAGAAAAGAATGAATCTACTATGCGTAAATGAGGTCTAAAATAATACTTGTAACACAATTCCTGCATTTTACGTATCCCACATGGTTTGTCTTGCCTCCTACCACACCACTAGTATAAAGGCTTGTCAATTCAGCTCTTCATATTCACAACTAAGTGGCTTGGAAGCCATGCAACACATTTTTTGAATATGGTGTATGGCATATGGTGAATTGTGTATGGTGAATGTATATGATGTATTATGTATGGTGTAAGTATAATGTATAATGTATTTAGAAGAGTGACCTAAACCCTAAATCCACATCACTTCTGAATGACTACAGAATGACTTGCCATGAGTCATTCCATCTGAACTGTGTAAAAACTCCATCGCAACTTTTGAATGACTACATAATGACTTCCGACGTGGCTCTCCATGTCGGATGTGTCATGGGTCTATCATAACATTAAAATGACTTGTAAATGACTGGCCACGTTGTTGTCCACGTCAGATTTATAATGGGTCTGTTGTAACTTCAAAATGACTATAGAATGACTGGCCACATGGATGTCCACGTCAGATTCTCAATGGGTCTGCGATTTACACGTGGTTGCTTCATAGCCATTTCCTTAAGCCAAACTTTCTTTATCGCCTAGTTAACCACTGATTTCTTCATCCATTTTCACATCCAAGTACTAAATGGATGGTGATAATACAACTCGTAATACAACCGCAATCGTTTAGCTAAACGACTAAACAACAATGACTGCAGGGCCTTCCAATCATTTTCCAGTTGATCTGTCCACAATGACTGCATTTTAGTCGTTTTTGCCAGTCATTCTTTCTCTCCTTTTTTTGTAGTGTATATAGATAACAATGTATCACAATTCATATATTACACTTCAATTGAAGGGTTATATGGTAGAAGGACCCATTACTAATCAATAGGGTGTTGTATTTCCAACCAAGGCTAGAATGAATTTCCATTTTCTCCTTGGAATGCATGTTTTTGATTTCATCAAGGTTTGGACTAATAAGTTCACGACACATAAGTGAGCAAGAAAGTAGAAAGGTATGAGCAAAAAAATAGTTCTTGAATGATTGGAATTGGATGACTCTAGATGTTGATCATGGATCAAGCCCAACTTTAGCCTTTCAAAATTCATAATAATCTCATTGTAGGAGATGAAATTACCAATTTTTTTGCAATTTCTATCATTTTTGTTAATGCACCTTTGAAAATATTTGTTTTGCCCAACACTACCTTGGATCATCTTTAGAATTTCTTATTTGATCAATTATAGGTCCCTCTACCATATGGCTAAATATGAATTATATAGAGAAACCCCAAGGGTTAGAATATGTCAAATACAAGAGGGATTCTAATACATCAAGAAGATAATTTGCTTTAGCTTTGACTTTAAAATGCAAGTTGGTCCTCCTATGTGTACAAGAAGAAACAAACTTGTATACCATTGCATTAACCCTTAAAGGACATTTCATATCCAAGTTTGGTCACACTTCATTAGATTTCTACAATAAAACACACATTTCAAAATTTATGATATTATTCACATGTAATAATATATGTTTAAAATTTAATCTCAATTTTTCATAATTAAGAACATCAAAATTGAATTTTATACAAGTTTTTAAAGAAATTTCTTTGGAATATTCATAGTAATTAAAAATTGATTAAATTGTATGAATTTTTTTCATGAAAAAGAAAATATCATGGTGTAATTGATGTACTCTTTGAGCTCACATCAAGTGAAATTTGATAGAAAAAATCCCAAAGTGGTATATTTTTGAGTTTTCATGATGCTATTTTGAAAGTGTCACAAAAATTACAATTTTAGAAATTTTGAAAAAATTAAAATGGAGTAAAAAGTAGATTATAAGAGCTGCATTTCCCTATTGAAACATGAGAACATTTAAAATCAATAACTATTTTGAAAATTCAGGTTTTGACTTTCAAACTGCCCGTGGGACTTGCATTGTCCTTTAAGGGATAAAAACTTGCTCCCAACTTCACTAAGAAGCACCTCTATTCCATCATCCTAAATTTTGGCGCTGCAAGACATCAAACACATTTGCAGCAAATACTAAGAAAAATGACCATAAGATCTAGAAACACATTCAAGTAGCATATTGACAAATTGAATAAGTTCAATGTACAGTCGGGTAACGAAATCTTACGAATTTTTGACTCGGCAGTGAAAAACATTTCAGACTGTCAACTTTGACGGCCTCTCGAGGGCTGAAAAATTGGTTTTTTTCAATGAATTGTTTTTCACAAGATCATCTACATGTTAATAACATTTGTGCCAAATTTCATGGCCAAAAGATTTACACAAAAAAAGATATTCAAAATCTACCAACATGTGTAGGTGTGAGAAAAATTTTACTGCTCCCAACTTTGACACCCTCCCAAGGGCTGAAATTTTTTTCATCTTGATATGAAATATTTTACATGGTATTGGATCTATGATGGTAACAAGTGTACCAAATTTCAAAACCAAAAAATATACACAAAAAGAAGAATATGAAATCTACCAACATGTAGTTGTAAGGGACAATTTCACTACTTCCAACTTTGGCACCCTCCCAAGGGTAGAAAATTTGGTTTTTTACCATGAATTTTTTTTCCACAAGATTGAATCTATGTTGATAACATATGTGCAAAATTTCAAGTTCAAAAGATTTTCCCAACAAAAGTTATTGTAAATCTACCAACAAGTGTAGTTATGAGAATGATTTCACTATTGCCAACTTTGACACAGTCCCCAAGGCTGAAAATTTGTTTATTTACCATGAAATTTTTGGTATGAGATCATCTCTATGTTAATGAGATGCCTCTAAAATTTTAATTTCAAAGGATTTGTCCAACAAAAGTTATTGGAAACCTACCAACATGTGTAGTTATGAGAATGATATTTTACATCCGTTTCAATTTCATATCAAAATAAAAAAATTTCAGCCCTTGGGAGGGTGTCAAAGTTGGGAGTAGTGAAATTTTTCTTACACCTACACATGTTGGTAGATTTTGAATATCTTTTTTTGTGTAAATCTTTTGGCCATGAAATTTGGCACAAATGTTATTAACATGTAGATGATCTTGTAAAATATATTTCATTGAAGAAAACCAATTTTTCAGCCCTCGGGAGGCCGTCAAAGTTGATAGTCTGAAATTTTTTTCACTGCGGAGTCAAAAATTCATAAGATTTCGGTACCCAACTGTACATGGACAGACAGAAACACCCTAGTAGACCTTGTGGAATCACTCGTGGATTGTCAAAATCAGGAACATTTTCAGAAACAAAAACCTCAATTTTTCCCAACACTCCTTTCAACCCTACAATGTCCACTACAATGCTCAAAAGTAGTGTTTTTTATGACATCACACATTTGAACGCGTGGGGGATGCTTACAATGTAACGAAAGACAAAAAGTGGCAGGCAGCCTTGTGCTTGCCACCTCCCTGCTGCCCAAAAAACCAGGAGTGTCGATTATTTTAGGAAAAAATACACCCCCCTTTGGCAACGGTTGATTCGATTTAACAAATGCAGGTTGTGTTGTTGAACCTGGGCCGTGGGTCTTGGAGGAAAAATACGGGAGGGGGGTAACAAAAGTCAATCAACATCGCACGGAGGAAAAACTAGAGCCATTGATTTGGTTGATCAGGAGTTAGGGTTTGGCGCCCGACCTCACCCATTGTTTGGTTTACTCATTGCATAGAATTAGCATCCTCGTCAGTGGTTTCCTGTGTTCCGAAACTGCATTGGTTGTGGAGCAACTGGAGAGTKCTTGGTGAGCGATTTCTGATTTGTTATCTTTTGGTTTCTGATGCGTTTGGGTAATCTGACGAGTTTGGAGCGTCTCTGCCAAATTTGGGGCCTCTCCACCGAATTGGACTTTGCCGGAGTTTCTCTGCTGAATCTTGAGGTATCTTATATTGATTCCTTACAGATTTCCTTTCATACAGAGTGTTGCTTTCAAAGGTTTGTGTTTTTGCCAAATATTTGTGCTAGTTTTTGGTAATTGTCTCAGGTTTGGCCGAAGCATGGATCTTTTCGCTTGATTGCCTATTTCTTAGCATCCAAGTGATGAAGGAAAGAAAAGATAGTCAGTCCTATCCTTGTTTCCAGCATCTCACGTAACACAAGTTCTTTTTGCTTGTTCCAGGTCTGCCACAGAAAATGCCACCCATGTCTCAAGGAATAAAAGCTTCTTTTCGGCAAAAAACAATGTCAAATGTACACCACCATTACAATTTTGACCACAATGGGGCCTACTCCAATTCTGACCGCAATGGGATGATTTACCTTACTCACGAGTAGTTTTTGCCAATTATCTTTCTACAATATACTGATTAGTGACAAATACCTGATTTAACCCCTAAACGATGCCGCGGCCATTTCTATGTGGTTGATGAATGAGAGAGCATCTTTCTATGTAGGACAAAAATGCAACTATCCATCCTCAAAATTTGTGGTGTAAAGGGAAGATGTTCTACAGTGCTTTGACTTCCAACAATTATTTTTGGATTTTTTTAGGCCAATGATTCCCACGGTTTTTGAAATTGATGATTTCCAGGGTCACCCGGCGTCCTTCAGGGGTTAAGCAACTAGGACAAGGAAAAGGAACTGAAGGCTGGTTTTCACATCAAATCAAAAAATGGGTAAGTGAATTGGATGCATTAGTTAACATGAACGATGTTCCATGCAATACACCTGCTGGTAAGCAAGATCATGGGCTAATAATCGTAGCATAAGAACGCATGCACATCATGGATTGACAATTTACAGGAAATCTAGCATCCAAGTCAGCATATTAAAGTGAGGTGACTCAATATACCTGTTACCAAACCAGAACAAGAGCTTATAATAAGTTAGTAGGACTAAAATTTCTCACGCTAGATAGGACCCTGAGCTTTTGAGTAGGCATCAAGCATTTGTGCTGCAGTAATTAAGCTCGTCCCCAGCCACCTTCAAGCTTTACTCTGCCCGCATACACAAACTCCATCTAGCTGCGCAACCACTAGTCTAGTCAATGTTCAGAAGTAGCAAAATTTTAAGCTGTTACAAGAACTTCATCATTGACTTTTCAAATCAATAACAAGAGAATACTGCACCAATAACAGATATTTGGTTAAAATGGCGGTATTCCACAAACTTGGCACTTTCAAATTTAGACAGTGCGGTCTGAAATGTACACCACTCCTAGATTTCAGACCGTGATGTTCTGAAATCTATACCTGTCTTAAAAAATGAATGGAAAAATGGCATATGAATACTGCCATTTTAATGAAATATCTGTTTCAATATCAATGTGTTCCTAATATATATCCAATACATACTGAAACTGGTGAAAGTGTGCAAATTTTTATGTACACACCTCATCCAAGGCAATTCCTTCCGCTAAACCCCAAGTCTTTGAGCACCAGCAGTTGTTGTGTCACTAGGCATGCTGAAAAGGAAATCTTCCCTGCTATCGTGGGCAATAACATTATCAAAACGTCTTGCACATAACGTTAGACAGGCATTGTCAAGCGGCAAACCAAAACGAATTAACTCTTCAAAATAGAGCTGTCGACGCCTTTGCGCGCAACCCTAAGAAAACTGGTTCAAGTTCATAGCAAGAGCACGACGTTTCCTGCTTTTGCTACTCCTAAATTTGTTGCAACTTCACAGCAATGGTGGTAGTGATCAATGTACCAACGGAATAGGAGGCAGAATTTATCTCCTAAGTAAGAGAACTGGAGCTTTGAGGCAAGTTGGTTAATTCTCTTACTTTCAAAAATTTGCAGATTTGTGTACACCTTCCAAAAAAATTCCATGAACATAGTTGCTTGAAGATTGGTAGTCAGTGTACCCTGCATTGATTCAATAGACAAGTACTCAAGGAGATGATCAAAGCTTCGAAAGATTTCACCACTGAGCACCATCCTTGCATCTGCACTCAAAAGCTTCGGTGCAACACACAAGGTAGACAAGCCTATTATCACCTTGATTTGCAATCTGAATATCTTGGGGTCAACTTCAAGAGGGGCGCATATTTTTTTAGAGGTGTGGGCATGTTTCACAAATCAAATTCAACTGAAATTATAATTTTCTGATTAGGATTGTAAGTTGTGTGAATTTCTGAAGTGATTTGCCTTCAAATTACAAACTTGTCCTTAGAGTGGAGTCATGAACGTCCCATGCACAGTCTACAAATGCCAAGACAAGAACTAAGTATTTACACTTAATGGAGTGATGTTACCCCTTGTTGTCATAAAATTTCTGATTTTTGTCATATTAACACAATCAAATTTAGATGTCTTTTGGATGGAATTGGGGCCCGAAGTAGGTGATTGAGTTGGGCTAATCTACAATTATAATTAGACAACTTACAGAAATGGGATGGTCTACCTTAGTGAACAAAAAAAGAGCAATGCATGACTAAAAGCCATACGAAACCCTAATCGTTTGCATTTCATGACAATTTTATGATGGCTTGAGAAATCCTAAAGAAAAAAAAAAGACTCCATCAGATTTTACAAATCTAAGAAGTATATTCATTAGATGTTTTTTAGCTACATTGAAGGGCCGTTTCAGGTTGGTTCTCCATGCTGAAAACCAACCATTGCTTGCCAAAACTAAAAACATTAAGATTGAAACATTAAGAGAATAAAAAGTTAAAAAGCTGAAAAGTTACTAAAACATTAAATTAAAAAAAAATTAATTAATTTTTTTCAAAATTAAAATTAATTAATTTTTTAAATTATTATTTGACAAGGCAATTACTTTGCCACATCAATCAACTATTGTGGTTGAGTTCCCGTAGTCCAAGAACTTGAGGGAACTCGTAGCTCTTTAGACTAGTTTAGCTGAATTCATCTAATGCATTTTATCAAAAAACAATTCCACAATAAGGGAGCCATGTTCCCATGCATGTAGAGGACATAAAATAATTTTTTTTTAAATTCCCTTCAATGGATGCATGCGTGCTTAGTGTGGAAATAGACCACAAAAACTTCAGCTTTAGATCATTAATTTTGGATACTCCCTAGTACTAAAAACCTCTAAACTGCAAAGTGTGACAAATTAGCTAAATTGAAATTTCAATATAAATTTTGATGGTTTTTTAAAATTCTTGAAAAATAAAATTTTTAATTGCTATCAAGTTAAACATCTCCAATTAAAATTTCAAGTTAATTGGGTTGATACTTCAAAAGTTATAGTGGATGACAACTCCGCCATTCCAAGTGTGATGCAAAATAGTTCTAGTCTTTCATGCAATCACCCACCAGCATGGTTTTGTTACTTTTGTTAGCTGAGGTTTAGAAGATTATCAAATCAACTAACCAAATTCTTTTGGAGGTAAAATCAACAAAATTGCATTTATTGCTTGTTGATTAAGGTCCTTTTCTAATAGTGAATCAACTTTGTTTAAGTATTAGGTAGTCAACACCAATATCAAGTAATATTTGGGGAAAAAAGATTCCATAAAATAAATCATATTTGAATAATAGGGAAAAGTAGTGATGAATCATTTAGTGACAGTTACATTGKAGCATCCACCAACTTCATAAGTTAGTCCTTTTAGTAATCATATGTTTTGTTGAATAGTTTTTTTTGTAGGCAATTACATTCTTAAACATTAATAGCTAGCTTTTTTGGCCAATGTTTTAGTGTATTTTCTAAAATTGTTATACTTAAGGGTTTAAGCTACTATCTTCTTTTATTTGAGCTTTTTCTCTACACCAATCATTTTGTTTTATTCTTTCTAAAATCAAACAAATACCTTCATGGCAACACTATCTACACTTTTATACTTCAATGGCAACCTAGGTATCTACTATATATAAAAGCCTTTATTAAATAGACATAAGAGTGTTATGAAACTATAATTTTAGACTTTGAAAACAAAAAGCAAGTAGTCGTAGTATTTGTTTTCAAAGCTCCTTACGGCCTAAATATGGAGTAGAAGAACTATCTTAATCAAACATCTTGTTTTTGAGGTTTATATACACTAAATGATCATATTTTTTATTTTTTTATTATTAGATTT
Source organism: Pleurozium schreberi (assembly GCA_006891605.1). Classification (NCBI taxonomy): domain Eukaryota; kingdom Viridiplantae; phylum Streptophyta; class Bryopsida; order Hypnales; family Hylocomiaceae; genus Pleurozium; species Pleurozium schreberi. Next base: position 200,849 of record VACF01000002.1, read on the forward strand.
TTGGGCCTTTGGAAGGCCGCAAGTTCCAGATTGTGGGAACTATGGGAACTCTGCTTCATAAGCGACCTAACGTGGTCAAGCTACTGCCACATCAGATAATAATATTTAATTAATATTTAAAAAATTCCAATATTTAAATTTAAATTAAATTAAATTAATTTATAAATCTAACCAACATTATGACAGTCTTCCAAAGCCACAAATGTCCTCTTAAGGTAAATTTCAATGTGGCAAAATGTGATGGTCCAAAAGTTGAAATTGAGGACTTCGATATATTCAAGCTTTCTTTTTGAGCTTTCTAAGTTGAAACTTGAAACCTAGAAACCCAAAAATTAATACACATGTGCCCTACTCACTTAACTCTTTCCATCATGGCCAACTACATATATTTAGCAAATTTAATTTAGAACTCAAAACTCTTTCAGCTTTGCATGAAGCACTTTTAATACTTGTTATGATCATATGATACTTTACTTTGTTATTCACACCAATGGAGCCTACTTGTAATCTCTATTTCTCCTCTTTAKTACTCAAATTTAGAATAGTGTTTGAGTTCTTTTGTTCAATCTATCTAAAAATCTCTAAATATAGTCTATAAACATAGTTTTTCTTTCCACATCTTCTTCTACCACAATAATTGCTTCATATTTCCTAAAGTTCATTTTTTCAAAATACACTTTGAAAAGATTTTGAAATAAAAAACATTGCCAATAATACCGTCAATTTGTCCTATAATACTAGTCTCTTTTGTTTTCTTCATTTGTCATGAATTACTTGTCGCCTTTACTTCAAAACTGATTTTAGGGTTGAAGATGATTTCTTTTGTTTTAGACATTCACTAATGAAATAAAGCAAAGAAAGTCTTGTTACTATCCACTTTACAAAATATAAAAACTCTAAAAATTGAATTTTTTATAGCAATTTCAAGACAATTGGGTTAAAAAAGCAAAAGCTATTGAATTTTTCATTATATCTATTGAAATCCAAGCAATTTTTGTGAAGATCGAAATGTGCAAAGAGGCAAGGTAGTTGCACTTTCACCATACAATCATATAATTGTTACATGTATTCCAAAAATTGTTGTCAAATCCTTAACCCCTCGAGGMCGAGGGCCTTCATGGACTTAAAAGCTTCATTGCTTTTGAAGTGTAAAAAGTCTAAATTTTACTACGGTATGGAAATCCTAGCTAGTATGGAATTGTAGTGTGTGTGTTGTAGATGACATAAAACAAATTTGGAGTCATTTGGCCTCATAGAGTAGAAGATTATAGTAGTTCAATGTTGAAAAAGATATTGAAATTTCAGTAGAAGGGTGAATGCAAGAAAGATTAGTACTATTTTGCGTCACAATTGAAATTGCGGAGTTTCCATCTACTATAACTTTTGAAGTATGAGCCCAATTAACTTGAAAATTTTATTGGAGATGTCTTGCTTGATAGCAATCAAATTCCTTACTTTTTTAGAAATTTTAAAAAATCATTTTATATTTAAATTTAAATTTAGCTAATTTGTCACGTTTTGTAGTTCAGAGGTTTTTAGTACCGGGGAGTACCCAAAATTAATGATTTAGAGCTGAAATTTTTGTGGCCTATTCCCACACTAGGTGGGCATGCATCCACCAAAGGAAATCTAAAAAAACATTATTTTATGTCCTCTACATGTGTGCTAACAGGACTCTCTTGCACGTGCACTTCTAAACATTTAAGATGGTTCTTGCATATTTGGTAGAACTTTATGATAAAGTGATTTCACCAAGATAATGATCAACAACTTTAAACTATAAAGTGATTCAAACTAGCATACAAACACATTGAACACATTCATTGATGAAAGACAGTAAGGTAGGAGGTCCTAAAATGGAGCTGGTTCTAAAACCAGTCAAGCTCTGGAGGTACATTTTGCACTCTCCAATGTTCAAGAAGCCTACATTTGAGGAGGTGGTCGGTTTTAGAGCCCATTGAAATGCACTTTTCTTGCAACTTCAAAAATTCATAACTAATTCCACAAAGCTCCAAAAAATATGAAACGACTTGGGTTAGATGCCAATTCCACTTGTCTTTCAAGTAAAATTTACTGAAAATTATTTCAAGGAAATTCACTTTGCCAAAATTCAGCTTGAACCCTTAGGTGGGCACTTTATGGACCTCCTACCTTACCTTATCTTCAAAACTGTTTCTGACAGGTTCCATGCTGCCTTTGCAGTGATGGAGAAGGGATCTTGTGTTTTCTCTAAGTGACTTAAAAAGTGGTGGCAACCAACCCTTCTTTTTTTTTTTTTGAAAAAGTGCCAGGATGGCAATCACTTAAAATTTGGCGAAGCATTTTATTTCTTTGTACATCCATCTTTTGTACCATAAAACACTTTTTAATCAAATTCATACACTTTCTCATCCAAATTTGACAACTTCATCCATATTTTAAATTGGATTGAAACTTTTCTAGCAAAACTTCACTATGAAATGGTGCTTTCTGGCTCCATTTCGCCCGAAAAAAAGGGCTGGTGGCAACTGACTGAGAAGTCTGCTTGCTCCGTGGCTTTGCTGCCACCGGAGTTTTTGAGGTGCTGCAAGCCTCAACAACAGTTAGAAATGTAATAAGCTTACAATCTGACGTCAGAGCCTCCAACTGAGGTCACTCGAAGCTACAAATTCACTCGCCACATGCTAAATGAACTCCCTTAGAAAATCAGTACAATTTCTTACRTCAGGGGAGATGGGAGGCACAAAAAATCTACAGAAACAAAGGCACATGTTGGTCACTCACATGGGTCGCTCTCGACACTGAGTGGATGACTTAACTGATTTCAAAGTTTTGAATAATGTTTTGACTGCAAATTGAATGCAGAGGGTGAATTTTCATGAATTGCTTTAAAAAAGTATTATCCTGCGCTGTCTAAACTTGACTCCGGCTGTCTCGCAGTCTTTCGTGACACCTTCTTCTCTGTGGGGGTGATCTCACTCTTACAGTACTCTTTTCGCTTTTCTATCCTCTCCTTGTCACCTCCATACTGGCGAGAATGATGATGCTGGCTACAAGTCCGTTCCTCGTGCGTGTAGGAAGCTCAAAACTCGATTCTTAAATTCTTTTCTAATCAGTCACGTATGTCGAACTAAGTTAAGCAAAGGTATAGTAAACTTGCCAATCACCGCACAGACAAAATCCAAATCCTTCTCCACATAAATATATAGAGACTCGCATGTTTTGAAGTTTGGCATGATTATTAAATGTCATGTTAAGATTCACCTACAAAAAGCGGAATGCAAAAAGATTTTTCCTACAAATTTTATTGCTTGCAATGAAAGGTTATGAAGTTGAAAACTAGTTAAAAATTTCTTGCATCCCTTCACCACACAGTGTGCGGTCATTGGGCGGTGATACAAGATTTGGTTCCGATCACAATTGAATTGGTAGTTGTTGTGTGGTTTTTGGAACTGTGATAAATGGCCCATTTACTCTATGTTGTGTGGTTTTTGGAACTGTGGTAAATGGCCCATTTACTCTAGATGGCAATGGAATTGGAAACAAGCCATATAGTACGCTTAATGCACTATGTGCAAGGTCTAGCGTTTGTTTTTACTGAAGTGAGAGAAATGTATAGTTTGTGCCGCTCTAATCTTACCAGATTTCATACTCAGATTACAAACTCAGAAATGATCTCAAGAGTTTTAAAATAGTTGAGATGGTTACATCCTTCTAAAGTAATCAATGAGTACGCCTCGTTTAAGATTTTAAGGTGATAATTCTGGGTCAGTGGTGGTTATAGGTATTCTAACCTTACTACAATTGCTACTGACTGTGCATAAGCCATCAACATAAAAAAATGACCCTTCAGTTGATTAATCCATTCCACAGAAAACAAGTTCCAAGAATGGACGGTCACGTCACTATGAACCTCGCACAGTTCAGTTACCGTAATTATTGAACTACTCTTTGACATTATCACTAAGGCTACATGCCTGCATAGGCTTCCAAATTGCATTGGCTTCCAAATCGCATTGGCTTCCAAATTAACTTAGATGTAAATCATATTAACAAATGATACTTAGAATGAATGTGTAACAAGTCTACTTCAGTCCATGTGGTAGCAGTGTGACAAGTGTCGAGGATGTTCCAGGGTATATATCATGCTAGCGATTTCATAAAAAAGAGGTCTGAGTGTTCTAGCCATGGACGGAAGCGAGCATGGCACAGCAACTAAAAAAATACTTTYAAGTTCAAACCCTTGACTAGTTACTGTCCCACTCTCTCGTCTGCATCAGGCATTCCACAATCTCCTTCTTAACCTGCTTAGGAAGATGAGTTTCTACTAGGTACCAAGGAAGGGCGACTTGGCCTTAACTTTGTGTATAAATATGCTGTGTCCTCTCTCAATTGCAAGCACCAGACTGTGGTCTCATCGCCATAGCTCAAGCAGAGATTTACAGCCTTCAGGTATCAGTACATTGACGTGGTTCTAATTTGGCCGGAAGGAGGTCTTGCCTGCAGGGGCGTCTCTTCCGTTTAATTCTTGCATTTGAGTCCCGAGGGAGATTACTCTGTAAATGCTTATTCTGATCACACCTGGAATGAGCTTGATTTGCAGAGTCATCGTCTCATTGTTACTGAGTTATTGATTGTTGCGTGCGCGCCAGCATTGAGTAGTCGTTTCCGATTATTGTGAGTTCTCTAATTTCAAAGAATCGGAACTTGTTTATAATTCGCGACAGAATGAATTCCGAATCAGAAATACGGAGTAATTGGATTGTGAAATCTTCGCGTGTTCGCTTTTGCAGGGGGGCGATCCGAAGATCTGAAAGCTTGCAATGGCTCAGCTATGGCCGACGGTGCTATTGATAGCATCTGCATTCTTGGTCTTGCAGCTCACGGAGCTCGTCGCAGCCGCCACTGGGAAGGCATCTTTCTACACAGCYCCATTTCTTCGTAAGTTCTTACCATTTTCAGAGCAATTGGAGTCACTAGCTAATAGCTAACTAGTTGCAGAAGCATCCGTCCGCTGTGAAGGTTGTACCAATTTTTTCAAAAGAATTGGATTGGTGGGGAATATTTATTTATACAACATGGAAAGAATCTTTTCAGTTTGCGATGCTTGTGTAGGTCTTCTTATTCTCAACATGTATGATCGTACCTGTAGAGGTTTTCCATTGTATCATATATGGAAGTTTCCTAATGATCACCATGACCATTGGGAGACCTGTCACGCAGAAGATTCTCTTTTTAAAATCTCTAAAACAATCGGAAACAATAAAATTCTATGGAAAGTAAAACAGTCGTGTATTGTTGAGGAATACGCTCTTATGTTTGTTACAGAGTTCGTGTTTTATAGGCCAAAATTGTGATAATCCTCAAGTGCCCAAAGCTCTAAAAACTGGGATCGGTCAGTTTCATTGAAACGAGTCCCCATTTCGACATATATGAGGATTGAGGGATTGTGTTATAGCATGGCTAATTGATTAAACTGTGGCACGTGGCTWCTGTTTACAGCCTCGGCTTGTTTTGGCAACGACCCAAACCAGATCCCACCAGACATGATCTTTGCAGCAGGAGGCGACAGCTCGAACGCCAACATCTGGAACAACGGACAAAACTGCGGCAAGCGCTTCCGGGTTCAGTGCCGAGGAAACGGTTGCAACGGCCATGGACCCATATCCGTGAAAATCATTGATCGTTGCCCGCAAGGCTGCGCTGGAGGACGAGCCTTCGATCTTTCCAATGTTGCCTTTTCTACCATTGCCAATCTTGACGTCGGGGTGATCACTGTCGAGTATTCCTCGGCTTCCTCACTTGATGAGGAAGACGCAGAAACGTTCATTGCACAAGTTGGCCACATCGGACAGTAATGTAATTAAGTGGAGTGGAATTAATATATGGTGGATCATGTGCACATCCTGTGCACAGCTACTGTACAGTACTGTAGGAGCTAGCTTACCAGATGAATACATGACACCGGAAAAAAAAAAAATACTGCAATGGTATGCATTCTAGGAGCACGTTCTAGTGGGATCATTTCTTGCGGATAATCTTGAGCTTTGTTTGTGCTGCTGTACATGTCAATGTTTAATGCTTTGAGTGATAAGGAATGTAATGATCTGCTTAGTAAGGACAATAAAAGAGCTTTGAAAATAGGAATAGATACGCTTACTATTCCTCAAAACAGTGGTCACGACTAGTATGAACTTGCAATATGGCCTTTAGTTTCTTCGAGGTCTACTTTGTAATGTATTGTGACCACTGAATGCCAAGCTGGAATGTGAAGTATGTATGAATGGCTAAATTATGACGTTTTTGTGAGTACGTCTGGATACTTTATGCTTGCTCATGGATAATGAAATTGGACTATCAATTGGAGTCGTGAATGGTGTGGGGTATTTGTTACATGTATGATCTTTGCATCATATCCTAAACTTTAGGATTGCAACACAGTTATTTCTCTAGACTGGTGCCTAAACCTTCCCTCATTGCAGTTTTCAATTACAGTCTGAATGAAACATACTCTTCAGTCACTTAATGATTACCAACTTAGACTTAATTTAATAGCGTCTGCAAGACTAAAATCTACAAATTGTGCCATGCAGGCTTTAGAGATGAAGGAACTGAGGGAAACAATTCTTTATTAAATTAGAAAAACCATGAACTACGGAAACATATTGGAGAATCATTTCACTGTAACAGCACGTCCATTTTTCAATATATATACAAGTATTCTGCACAGGTAAATTGACTCCGATCTTTAATTGCAGTAAGCTCAAGGTGTACAATCAAATTACAATATACGACATCAATTACTTCTGTAGTACTTACAAGTTCATAATGTCAATGCAGGAGGGTTTTGCCATCGTGGCATGCTTTGATTGGTTAAGGAGAGGTGGATTAGCACTCATAATGCTCAATGCTAGCCTTTTACAAATTTTCTGGAAGGTGGGTATGAACTATGAAGTAGAAACTTCATTGGGGTGATTGCAAGAAACACTTGTCCTTTTTTTTGTCCCCTTGCTCTTGGACAGGTGGTGTTTTGCTCATAATTTTTGCATTTTTTGTCCATTTAGGATGAAACTTGAAACGAAGGTACATGTGGTAGTTGTAGACATTGTGTAATTTTTAAAAAAATTTGAAATTAGTTTACTATTTTTAATCTGCCCCCGATTGGGTGTCTACCTTGGCCATTTTGGGGGGTTTTAGTCCTATTTTTGACCCAAAAATGTGAATTAGAAGACACAGATTGGATATGTTGGAGGTCTATTAACATTGAAAGGACTCATGATGAGTTTTTATGAAAATAGCAATATGTTGATTGCACATATGGAGTCAAAGTGACCTTCTTTTGCGCAAAGGCTATGAAGAGGGAAAATTTTTCCTACATGGTTTTTTTAGTGCAATGCAAGCACAATCTTCTCTAGCAAAATGTGTTTTTCTAAAATAATTTTTTTAATTTTTTTTTAATTATTAAAAATGAAAAGGTCCATATACCCTTTTTTTGCTATTTTTTGCTTCCAATGGCTTCTCTAGTACTCCATAGCACTCTATAGTACTACATAGTACTGTATAGTACTAAATCGATGGCGTAGATCTACAAGCGCCCAAAATCAACGGTGTACATTGATAGGCGCGCCACTGACACATAGTTCCAATAGTACAACTGAGTACTGTTAGTACTGTGGTCAAAAACTACGTTTTTGAGACAAAAACGTGAAGTGTTTTTTGCAATCATCCATTGGTCTAAAACTGAGAGAAATCAACTAGAAATCTCTACTACTACCAACCGGTATTAACTAAGTGTGGATCCCCCTAACAAAATCTAAATCTAGGAGATTTTTGCCATTGTGGCATGTTTTGATTGGTTAAACAATCAAAGAAGTCAAACGGCTCAGCTCTCCTACATTGATATTATGTTTGGTAATTGCAAAGTAGGCCAAGTCATAAAAAATAATTGAACGTTAATACCAACCTTGTCGCCTGCACCTAGGTAGGTCCTAATCAACGATTATTTTTGATAACTTCCTCTGCTTTGCAATTATCTAGTCCACATCTTGGTCTTAGACTATCATTAAGGTACCTATTCACGATAGTCTCAATAAGGGGCTAAACAAAGATCTTCTCAATCCATTTGCTTCACTATTGCCTTCTTTCCATGTGACATTCAAGAGATACATTTACAAACCACAAACTCAATAAGCAAGTAGCTAATGGCTTGATCATGCACCTACAAGATCTAATTTAAAACATAAATTACCAGGAGTTCCCTAAAATTCCTCACCTGTAATTAAAATTTGGCAGGTAGGTAACACGATATGAAATTTATTTGTAAAAAAAGACAGATATTTTAGCACAAAATTTTTATTCCAAGAAGAGTCATACTCTACTAATCAATCCTTTCCGGCAAGTTTGAGAATTTTTTTTTTATGATAACGTCGAATAACTTCAAATGCTAAGTTAGTGTCTTGATACTTCGGTGTCCTGTAGGGAAGAAGCTTGAGCAAAAGCAAAAAAATAGTTGAATCGTGATTCTTGACTGGCTTTGTTAGTTCGAAACTACGGCCATGGATTGTAAAGTGTTTCAGTAACAGGATTTGTTGTTAAACACAATGACATTTTGTGCAGATATACAAATTCATTTTTGAAATGGGATTCAAATGCAAATTTCTATAGAACTGCACTAGCTGCACTTTTAAGTGCAGGAATTCGAGAATTGCAATATTGAAACACTGGTCTAATCGAAAAGCAGTATATTTCGTTGTCAGGAGTGCACTATCAAATTACCCAACCAAGCACTGGATGAGAAGAAACGAATTTCTCTAATGTGAGTAGCGTCACGTTTGGAAATACGACATGAGTAAGTTCTGGATTATGCACAAAAAGAATCTGGAATCCTTTTCTTGGTACACTCTTCTGTGCTTCCAAGAGTAGCTCCTCAACAATTTTATGGAATCTCTTATCTTTGGTCATTCCTTTCCGTCTAAATTGCGAAAAAGAAATCTGTTGTTACATCTCTACAACTTCACAGAATTGGACATCCTCATCAACCGAATAGCCCACTCAAATGGCTCGATCTACTTCGTTACAGGGGAGTATACACGGCATCATGGACTATTCTACTCAAGGTCGAGTTCTGAAAGACCAGGAATATACTCTAAGCTTACATCGAAGATCACGGGGCTACTGGGAGGTACTCTGGGCCGTCCCGCTGCAGCGCCAAGTCCTTTGGGGTAAGCCAACTGCCACACACAAACGGCAACACAAGAATCTGTTGCATCAGTCGTCACCATGTCAATGACACGAAGATAATCGAGCAGAAGAGAAGTGGTCTCTACCGTAGACCGAACGTAACGGAAGTCTGTTTGCAGTTTGCCCTGAGTCCCGTAATAATAAAAGCTGCTGTGATTACAAAGAAAAGCAGCTTTGGAAAGAAGGATTCAGTGATACCTCGCCAGGAATATATAATCGGCGTTTGCCCCCCACTTTCATGGTCAAAATGCCCTCGTCCAACCCCTTGATGATCTGTGTGGAAAGAACATTCACGATTTTCAAACGTTTATGAAGGCTTTGTTTCTCCATTGGAAGATCTTTAGCTTTCAATTGAAGTGAACAAAAGAAAAAGAAAAAGAAAAACACAAGAGGTCAATCAGGATTCCAGAAAAAGATGTTCAGATTGGAGGTCACAGTGGGAGCTAATCTCCACTTGGGAAATGCAAACTTCTGGTAAAAAACAGCCCATTACTCATTAGAACTGAACTCCACAGAAAGCGCCATGTCTCCATATTGTCATAATCCTCGAGAGAAGCAAGCTCCTACACATCAATTTCAGAACTTTGGCGAGAAGAGAGATATTCGTTCTTGTTAACAATGATTTAGACCAAGACAGACCACATATGATGCACCTCTAACAATATTATTAATACTACTCTTATCATTCTACTTCTAGTGCGTTGGAGTAATAACTCACCGCACCGGCCCCGACTCGGAAGATATATGGGATCCCTTTGTCCAGAGAACTGTTCCGTTGCCAAACCCAAAGGCATGAGTACTAAAAGAATAATGTCAAGAGCCCCATCAATATGATATATTATAGACATCCTAACTCATAGTTGCATTAGCTAGTACTAGTGAAATATGGAATATGCAGTGGCTTACAGATCTGTTAACTAGACAATCTCCAAATGAAACTACCGAGCGAACATGAGCTGTCAAAAAATAGATGTAAAAAAATATAAGTGAACTTGAGATGATATTAGTGCCAACTAATTACCTGTCAAAGATTTTGCCACCAGGAATCATAGCCACGTAGTTTGCAGCAACCTGAGTCAACAGACATTTTCAAATTAGAAACTAAAGTACCACCGATGCAGTACAGTAAGCGAGTAAAAATCTCTTGAATTGCTTTCATTTCCTTTCTATTGCGACATCCCCAATTGACACTCCCACCATCAACACAGCCAATTTCAGAAACGAAGTAGAGAACCTGGAAGCCAACAATCGGAACCTCTCCATCTCCAACAACAATGTCTTTGAACTGAAGACCCGATTCGGTTGTCTGCATTGGGATCTGCAAGATGGTAACAGGAGCAATCCAAATCCATCACTCATCTCATGAGTAAGGTATATCACTTCCACGTCAGAAAGGTACTCAAGCCAAGGTCACATAGACTTTTGGAACAATCTACGGTAAAATATGGAGTTGCTGATTGGAGTGATAAAACATTGTTTCAACACTATTTGCGAGGTCCCAATTTGTCTTTGCCATGAGGCACAAACTACTGGGGTGACCATCATTCCACAAACTCGAATTCGTAATATTCTTGAAAGGAGCTGCACAAACTGTCGATTTACGGAAGAATCAAGGTATTCAGCATTCTCCGACTATGTAAAATCTTCTGTCTTTATCACAAATCCTTACATATTGAGTTGGTTGAGCACTCAACCAACTATGATAGGCAAAGAACACTTGTAGAATACCGTCAACTGCAGTGCATTGAAGTCCAAAGGGTGGATCGCCAATGCAGCTCTAGAATGTTATGTGACTGACACTTGAGAATGCTGAATCAAGGTATTCAGCATGCTCTAGAATGTTATGAGAATGGCACTCGAGATTCTTTTAGTAGAAACAGATCATATCTAGACATTTATGCATTCACCTACTCTTACAGAAATGGTTTCCCAATCAGTTTCCCAGATTTGTGTCGCCCAGCCTAGCACTTTAACAAGTCAGGGTACAAACCAATTTGACAATGGAAACCGTAGTCATGGTTGCAGAGATCTTACATTATCGAGACCCTTCTCACAATYGCCGTCGCATAGCTTGGCAGATGGAGGGCCAGGTGGTAAGCCTCCAGCATTGGCAAAGCTTCCGGGTAACCACGACAGAGCTCCACCCAGTGCTATGGCGACCAGAGCCTCTCTCCGCGGCATCTCAGCAGCCTGCATGTTCTCTCCTTTCCTGTGGACGGCACATCGCACAACCGATGCTGGCTTGGGGTTCGAAGACACCGTCTTCACCGCTGGACATGCCCAGATGGCTGCTCCTGGCATCGTCACATTCGCAATCCACAATGTTAGGTCATGGCGTCCCCACACTGCCCTAATCTCGACTTCCAAGGCATCCGACTTGTATGCAGTCATTACAATCCACCCTCCTTGAAAATATGTGCACAAACGTAAATTAAGCATCCCAGATGCACGAAGACATCAACTGCCTCCAATCCAGAGTTCTGTTGTAAGAAAGGGTTAGACCTACTGGGTTCGGAATGTTTGCTTGTCGTGATCTGATGTCAGATTAGATGCGTATCAAAATATGTAAGACAACCCTACTCAAATATTCTCTGCACACTCTTGAATATTCGAGTATCTTCTAAGGATATAATTGTGTGACACAAAGACGGCTCACTTAATTTTAAACTTCATGTCAAACACAACAGACGTCACGTCTGTCTGTCTCGGAAGCCGACCCGGCTCCAATCTCCTCACATTTGCATCATAATCAATACCTTTGAGATTCTTCAAATCAAAATTCCTTCCTACAAGCATACCATATTGACATGAATACGGAACCTTGCTCCAACCTCTTCAAARTTGTATATCTCAATCAACACCAATTCCAGCTTCATTAAACCCAAAACTCTCGCTACCTTAATGCCGTGGGTAAGAGCCTCAATCTCGATAAAATCAATTACGGAACAAACGAGGTAGTTTAAAAGCACTGCAATTTGACCCAAGAAAACATTCCGAACCCCAAAGGCACGCCCAATTTTGAACAATMAACAAACAATGTAGAGTAGTACACATTGTCGAAGTGCAATCACAGTTCTCACAATCCCCAACCACAGTAAGAAATCACAGTTCCCATTACAAAATCCAAAGCTGCCAAGTACACTCAGACCTCTCTTTCCTCCTCCTACCACCCGGGACCCCAAGTGTGCTACAATGTGGCCCGCGTGCACGAAATTCTGGGCAGCCATTTCAGAGAAGGTGGGTTTGAGTGCAGCYAGACGAACCCGCAGTGGTGGAGTGGAGGCAGGAGTGCGCCATGGCCGCCCGCCACTGAATTGGATGCAGCAACAGGAGCTTCGCAATTTTTGGTGACCGCTGCCTTACAATGGATGCGCGAGCCTGCGGGAGTGAGGGAAGCGCGGTCACGGTGACGCAGATGGGAGTTTGCGCTTCAGGGGACTGCCTGCCTGCGTGGGCAGGGCTGGCTGGCTGGAGCCGCWGGGCCTTATCCCCCTTTTGCTCTTTTGTAAGCTTCGTTGCGAATAGGCGGGGGGCTCTCGAATAATGGACTACAAAGGGCAGACTTCAGGTAACAACACGTAAAAGCGACACTGTTTTTGGTTAAGTCCYACTACACTAATGATGGTAAATAGTGTTACCTACACTAATTGATTTAAAACAGCCATAATTTTTTACTCTTGATGAATATTTTTWCCAACTATAGGTACAAAGTTTTCCCAACTATAGTACTATTAGGATCCATGAACTCCGTAGAAATATTCATGAAGAGTAAAAACTTATAGCATTTCTAAAATAGTTAGTATGGATAAGAATATTTATCATCATTAGTGTACCTTAGGCTAGGGCGAATTGACCCCCTTATTGCCCCTCCATAAGGTAAATGTCAAAATTGCCCCCTGTTTTGTGCCCTCTCAATTTTATATTTCTTTAAGTCCCTCAATTAATTTGGGGCCGATGATTGCAAATATGAATTCACAATTTGTAAATTTTATCATAAGTGGCAAATAAAAAAATCCAGTGTTTTAACTCTAGGGATAAAAAAACGGGGCAATAAAAGGCTGAGTTTGCCCTGGCCTTACCCCTCAAAGGTCAAATGACCAAAATTTTTTATGAGATATGGAGTGGTTAGAAAACTCAAAGCAAATGCAAACTATTATATTGGCTTTGAAATCTTACAAATCAAACCCCAACACAACTTTTGCCAAAGCAAAAAATAATAGATTTCAAGATAGTTGGAGAACAAGAATTAAATGGTGAAGGCATAGAAAACAAAGAAAAGGTCCATTGTTAGCTAGAAAGTCCAAAATAAAGTCGAATTACCTTCTAGAATCAAGAAACTTTTTTGATGGCAAAGTGAAGGAATCACTTCATTGACATTTCCTATGGAGAGGTCATTTTTATGATGAAATCCACTGTCTGTCATGAATCCTCAAAGAATATGGGATAATTTGAAGATGAGAGTTTGACCATTCATTGTCAAAACATAAGAATTGTCTACAATTTTAGATCTCTTTTCTATATAGTAGAATAATTTTTTTTTAAAACTCTAAACTAAGAAAAGTTGTGAACCATTTAAGGTACTCCTACCTTATTTGCATCTTACTCAACTTCTAGGCTTCATGGATTGGCAAGCATGCAAACTAGTGTGTTCATTTTCTCTTTTCGACCAATGAAGATTTTGTGCGCAAGTGTCCATCATTGCAACTTAATTTTGGTTGTTAGAATCAAAACTAAACTATGTTACCAACCATTGAGAATGCAATGAAGGATTCTTTCCAAAAACAAAGTATTGCATAATACAATTATGGGAACTCAAAGTACATAAATCAAGATGTAGAACCCAATGCCCAACATCACAAACTACTGAAACCACAGAAACCACAGAAACGTACCATAATCCTACACCTTTCTTCAAAGCACTATTTGCAACTTCCAATAGTTTAGAGCAATCTAATATAATCCACAAAGTAATCTATCTACAATATCAATATTATGTTTGCTGATAGAATCTTCATTCTCAAACCTTAGTATGCTAGTGTATTTCATGTTTTTTTTTGAGTAGGACAAAAATGCAAATCTAGGATAAACATTTATATGCTAGCGTGCATGAGTGTGATGTTGGATCTGTGTCAATCAAACTTGTGCATACTCTAGAGGTTGTATTCAAATGATGCTCACTTGTATAAAACCTCACTAGTTGATATTTGTAATTTGGCCAAAATTTGAGTAAAAATCTTCTACGTTTGCTCAAGGTTTCATTTGTAAGCCCACAATGTGTATTTCCACGTCCAACAAAAAATCCTTCAAAAAACAAATTTCGAACTTCCCCGAGCTCAAATCAAGTGAGGAGGGGTCATGGCTCAAGTTTCCGGATCCTGCACCGTATGCCTCCAAATACATGCTATAATCTCAAAACCTTCTTATTGGATGTTTACTATTTTAAAACAAAATATAGCATCAACTTGACTCCCATTTGGCACAGTTAGATTCTATTTTAAGGACAAGAGTAGAGCAACAATAGAACCAATGTGTATAAAGGCATGAAAAATTTCATTATGCAAAAAAAAGTCTCTAGGCTTTGAAGGGTCAATAATAGAAACGAGTGTAGGATACACCTTTGCAATGTACGCACTTATATCCTTGATGCGGGTGGGGATTTGCCTATCAAAGTCTTGGCAACACTAGTCCGAAATGACCCTAAACTACCCCGGGTGATGACTCAAGTCGGGTAGGAACCACTAAGTGCATCCACAAGGTTGGCGGTTCAATTCCCCATACTGACATTGCTCGCATGGTGGTCTTATTTGTGTTCCTTCTCTTGTGTCCTGATGGGGAAGCCCATGGTGTGTAATTCCGGCAAAAATCCGGTTGCCATGGTTGTGTCGTATCAGTCCTTGCTGCGACCCCATAGGTCGTATGTTTCAAAAAAAAAAAAAAAAAAAAAAAAAAGAGTCTTGGCAACACAGCAATTTGGTGACTAAACCTGTGAAATCCATCAACCAAGACTAATCATTCTCCAGACTCGGTTGTCAACCAGCGCGACCCAATCCGAGATTTTGATGTTCACCAGTCCCCGCCGATACGCCACGCCATCTTCCCAAGAAACGATGACTACAGCTAAAGTTGGAGCGAAATAATTCCCAGTTCTTACATTATTTTCTCTCCCAATGACGACGAACTCAGCTATCTCTTCGTGACCTGGATTACCCAGTGGCACATGGCTCCAAAACCGAGGCACGTCCTTGCCGTTGCAACTAAGGGATGGCTTCACATTGCCAACCTCATATCGGACATGCAAAAATGCAGTACTGCTCCAGAAGCACAATATGTTTGAAGCGATGGAACGTCTGCGGACGCTTTCTGGTACGTCCTCGTTTGTAACGATCGTCCTCGAAAGATCCTTCCAGTCCAAAGTCGGGGAAYCGTGCCTCTCTTTGTTATGAGTTTGAGGATCAGCTTCAAGTACTCTAGGCAGGCCATTTTCATCAAGACAGTAGAARACCAAATCTACCGTTTCTGGTTTATTTARTYTGTCAAACAWTTCGGTGTAAYATATCTTCCCGACCCAACCCACCCAAGACCAGCTTGGAAAAGGGCAAGTAGTGGTTGGCCCATSCTCCGATCTCATAGGACAAGGATCAAGTCTTCTCTGAGCGGATGGTGAACAAGGCCATGTGAGCGAAGTGCCCAAGAAAGAAACCGGAAGAGCCCAGAGGAAAGCTTGCCCAGCTTGCCTCTCAAAATGGTGAAGAATCCCTGCAAAAGCGTCAAGACCATCGTGTTCATGACTCAACGTCCGCGCAGAATACTCGTCTACAAGCTTCCGGTAAATCCTTTCGAAGCTGTCCACATCTGCACCCCAGGGCTGGCGAAAATCCTCATCATYAAAACTGTGGCGATAGATAGTTGGAGAATTCACGGTCTCCCAGAGGCCGTCTTCGCACCATGAGGCTCTCTGGCACTCCCAGTACACTTGCTCYGGGGTGAATATCAACGCTCTCCTCGAGAACAGCTTCTCCTGGAATGTCCAACCTCGCCTGCACCACGCAGCGTCTCCTACATAGGAACTCGCATCCCCTAAACCCTCTGGATCAAGTGTTGCTATTAATGATACGCCCTTGATCATGAAAGGTATTTGTTCTCTAATTCGTGACTTTGGTTTCATACCAGGCAGACCTGTCTCAGCATCGACTCCTGAAGCAGCAACAATCGTGACACACGCAAAGCTAAAGATTGAGTCCATTTGAGGAATAAACTTAAGTTTATCCGCTTCACTGTCTTGCATGATGCACAGACAATCAATCCAAATGTARTTCTCGCCGAGACTTCGAGTTAGTTCTATGGCGTCATCGATGGTTGAGGGTAGCGTCGCGGTCTTCAGTGAATCTTGTTGTCGGAGTTTTTTCTCAGTAGAACTTCTGAGCTCTGGCAATGTAGCACCTCCCCAGACATAACTCAAGGCAGTGTAACTGCTGTCATCCTCATTGTCTACAACACACCTGTTCTCAACATCAATGAGTCGAAGTCTAGGAAGCCGTTTTCCAGTGAAGGTTAAGTTGCAATCGTCGCCATGGATGTTGGAACAACTCTCTTTCCATTTGCGGAATAGTCGAGTATCTGCTAGTAATGGCCTGATGCGGCCACTATATGCTTCCTCTTGTCCATTTTCCCAATCGAATAGAGACTCTTCGTTGCAGAAATTTCTGACTGTCAGGGGATGCTGGCTGCATTTCTGAAATTCGATTGACGGACMAAAATAACCATCCGAAGGAGGCGGCTTCTTTACATTCACTAGGACTTTGAAGCGGATGAGATGGCCCTTGCGCCGACCCTCGTTATCGAACTCTAAGCTATTGATAGGAACCGTTAAAACGGAAGCACGAGCGTTCTCAAGATCGAGAGCCTCATTATCAAATCTTCGACGCTCCCATTCTCTAAAGAATTCTGCAATTTTTCTGCAAAAAAAGCACTGCTCCGAATTTTGGAAGATTTTGTCCAGAGCAAGTTCCTCKTCAACGTTCAGCCTGTCGCCCAAATCTGATCCGCAGAAGCCAGCTGCTCCGAAATCTAGAGAGTTACAGAAGTCGCATAAAGCTTTCAAATCCATGATCGTGTTGTTGGAAACGTATAAGCATCTCARAACACTCAAAAGTTACTCTCCTAATCCTCCATTAGATTACCCACAAGAAAATTTGCTGCAGAACATTGCACCAGCATCAGGAATTGGAACGCAGATTCTCGGCTTCTGATGTCCCGACTACCCTTCATATCCCTGCTCACCTCCATTAATCTCCTTTGTTGTAAGGCGATTGCTGTCAGAATTCTGCCTGTAAAGAGAAACATGCAGGGAGGAGACAAAATATTCTGGTTAGAACCAARCCAAGTTACTGTAGACAAGGATTTGAGAACAAGGAAACCCGAGCCTAGTGCTTCTGAGTGACTCTCGGATTTGGCCAAGAGCATGATGCTGTCTGCACGCACATGTCTGGACCTGGCATATCTGGGAAGCTAAGTGGAACCCTTTTGATTTCAGCATTTCTGTTTGGAACCCTAAACCTTGAAATTCTAGATAAAAAAGCCAATCTAATTTCTTCTTGATGAACAACAAGAGGTTGATGACAAAACTGAGACAAAAAAGACTCTGGAAATTTCTGCTTCTGTTCCTTCTTCACACCTCAAGTATATTAATGCAGTAGAGGTGTTCAATACTTTAAGATTTAGAAATTTGATCCCTGCACATTAGATCTATTAATATGTATTGTCACGATCCTAACCTCTCTCTTCAAGGGTTTGACAAGCTCTTTACACTCTTAAGACAGACAACTAGCACTTATGCAACGGTGMATATGAGACCTCCGTTTGAAAACCACTAAAAGTGGCTGGGAAGGTGATCGGACATGTTCTGAGTTGAATYMAKGAATGTAARGTGATTGAATCACACTCACCAATTCTCGGAACAGATGCCCTCTGAAAGTACTCCCGTAAGAACATGACGCATCTAAGTGTCGAGCAGATGTCCAAAATCTGCATCCATTACAAAATTCCGAGAATTAACCCACAGCTCATTCAACACAGTTCGCAACTAGAAAGGCCTCATCTCAAACCGTAATCCAACAGACGCAAAACCGTAACCCTCGTGCAGAAAACAGAACGAAGCTTGCTGCCGATGCCAATTTCTGTAACGATGCGGTCTCAAGACAAGGGAGCGCAGGCAGCCAGAGAATTTCAAATTATTATGATAAAATAATTTTACCATAGCTCCAAGCTCGCCAAAATCAAACGATGCTGGGTGAGCCCCCGCTCAGAGCCGGTCAGGACGTCGGAGGTGCGGCAGCTGGAGGGGGCGGGGGCCAGATCGGAGGTCCGCGAGGGGGGCCTCTCCATTGCAAAACTGGGGAAGGCCTGGATCCCGCAAGCTTTTGGGCGAGATGAGGACTGTAGCTCAATGGGTTAATTGACGATTAGCTTTGGGGGGGCTGGAGTTACCATGACCATGGAGTTGAATGGGCCAGACTCTTTAACCCTTAAAGGACTGACCTATCACCACGGGCGAAGGCGGGGTGCAATATGTAGTGCTTGACCGAGGGGAAAAACACTGTCCACACACATGTTTAGCTTTGGAAAAATTGTACAAACCAATACCTCATGCTACCCATTCAAAAATTGCGAGAAGGACAACGTGGCACAAAACACTTTCATGTGAAAATCTTTACTATCTTCATAGAATTAGGGCTACCTAAAAATATGGAAGCAATTAAAAACACTAAATTTGACTTCCCATGATGATTGACACATGTGTGGTCACTTTGATAAAAGGAACGGATGAAAATTAGTGAGTTTCCGCTCACCAGATGAGTTTTTTTGTCATCGAAAAGACAATAAACGTCCGCGGCGTCATTTAAGGGTTAATCAGCAATGTTTGCCTCATTCACTCTATGTGAGGTACATTGAGACATAGTTTAATGATTGATGAAATAATTTTGGTTTAGGGTAAAAAACAATTAAAAAAAATTCAGGAATTTATGAAATGAATGAAATACTTTCAGTTAATTACAAACCTAATGACATAATTTTAGTTAATCACAAAATCAATGAAATAACTTCAATTCATTAAAAAAACTAATGAAATACATTAAGCCACTTACAAAATCAATGAAACAATTTCAGTTATTTAAAAAAATAATGAAATAACCCTTGTTGTCGACCTAATAAATTTTCTAATTTTTGTTGTCTACGTAATGAATGAATGAATTTCAATTGTTTATATTATCAATCAATATAATTAGTCAATTAATTAATTGATTAGTTATAAAAAAACGAAATTAATTCATTAACGAATTAATTTGTTGTTTACATAATGAACAAATTAATTTTTCAAAATAGATTGATATAGGACCCAAGATTGTCCATAACTTTCTCATAACAAATCCAAATGAGATGAATCAAATCATTCCAGATATACAAAAGTATAATCTACGAGGAAAAAAAAAATTTAATTCAAATTTTTGCAAATTTTTTTTTGCTGCCCGGTCTCCCTAGCTTTGAGCTTATTTGGACATAACTTTTGTTCCCGGGCATCAATTGAAAAAAAAATTACATTCCCACGAAGCTCATCAGTTTTTCTATCTCCAAAAAAAAGTTTCAAAAAATCACATAAAAAATTCAGCCCGTAGGTACCTGCCCAAAATCTCATTTGTCCCCCGAGGGGACAACGGTCCTTTAGGGGTTAATGTAATGTCATTTGTATGTAGGCATCTTTGATATGGTATCCACACGGTTGCATGAGTCTTCATTGCTGCTTGTGAATTGCAAAGTTCCTCTTCTGCTCTTTGCTTTGAAAGATCATTCCCTATTTACTGTTGTTATAGGCATGAACCTCCTGCTGTGACTCAAGTTGGAGGCTGGTCTCAGATTTTTACAAACTTGACATTTGCCACCATTAGAGAGGCAGGCCATGCAGTTTTTGAATATCAACCTGGTCGAGCGCTACAATTGTTTAAGCACTTCCTCAAGGGTCAATCATTACCAACATTCAACTATACAAATTATTGTTAGGATGCTTTTAAACCATTTGCAATGTAACATTGCATCTCATTCATACGTATTATTCATCCATTGCAAATTGCAAATTAAGGCTTTTCATTACAATAATGAGAGGCAAAGTGTTAACATGCCACATTTAACTACTTTTGGACTTTTGAAAGTCCAAAATTAATAATGATCATCGAGAGGAAAAAAATGGGTTATCGGGAGATAATGCAAAACATCGGGAAACCAATGCAAAACATTGGGAGATTTGTAAAAACATCGGGAGATCCATGAAAACAGCGGGAGATCTCCCGATGTTATAATCTGGAGATCTTTTGATGTCAAGTCCAAAATTCATTGAATAGTCCAAAAGTAGTTAAATATGACATTAAACATTTGCAACGTGAAATGAAGAGCAAAGAATATGCTCGATTTGCATTGGGCAGGTTTGTGTGCACTCAACAAATCACTGGGTATTTAGAGTATAAATATAAGTGATGGATCTATGACTAGACTTCATAAATGCTATCAAAACTCTTCAAGTCTGTTCGGGGATCAATTATTCGATTTCATGACTGTGTAATTGATTTTGGCCTTTTTTAACTTGATCCAACACAAGACTAGATTTGCGTGCAAGGTTCACCATTTTCAAATTAATTTTGTTTTCTAAGGCCTACACACCTTCAAGTATATTTTCAAAATCTTCCCTGCAAATCTTTGGTTCTCAAAATGGTGCTTGGAAATCAAAGACGTGAATTTAACAGCAGCAAGTCTAACAACAGAATTTAACTTGAATTTAACTAGCAAGGTTGAAGCATTTGTCTAATTGTAATAGTGGATCAAGAAAGAAAAGGTGTAATTCTGATATTGAACCTCCAATCACAAGACAATTGAAACAACAGTAGTGTCAAAAACAAGAGTTATCACCCTACCCAATTGGAAGACCCAAAAGTCGTTGCTTGCCATGTCTTTAGAAACTCAAACATAGTACGCTCCTACCATATTGGCATTCACCCGAGGGTGATGAGTTTCTGTTGGGGGGATTGGCTTTAATCCAAGTCTCCTCTTTGAATGGTCCAAAATAGGGCAATTGTACTCGATAGACAACACCATTTTGCCATTCTATAATCATAACATTGAAGGCATCCCATAGCATGAACCCGGTTTGAACAATAAATTCTAAGGTGTCTAGTGCGAACGCACCTTAAGGAGCTTTCAAGCCCAATTTCCTTTCCTTTCCTTCCCTTTGCGCATGCTACTCATCACATTGAACCTTCACCTATCTATTGAGCTACCCATGAAGTACTATTAGATGTAGAATATTCTACTGACACCATCTATTGGAGAGCCAAGGTAGTGACTATACATGTTATTAAATGTTATCAACATTGATACCCAAAACTTAGGCTGCAGCTAATAATAACTTATGTTGTGGGGCTTAATTAGTGAAAGTTGCTTTTGTGGTTGGAGCTTTTATTGATTCTCAACAAAGTAGGAAGAACTAAAAATTCTTAAAACAAAATTTTAGTTTTTGAAATTTTGCTCTATTGCAATATGACATTTGAGTGTGAAAATTAACTTTTTCAAGATGCACATTTTTGTTGCAAATCCATAAATATAATTTAAATGTGCATGCAAGTTTGAATGCATTTTTATACAAGTACAACCTATAGAGTGTTTCAGCCTCAAAAATTCAATTCTTGCATTATTTTGAGGACTAGAAAAGAGCTTCTACTCAGCAATTTAATGGCACTTGAGGTTATGGAACTTCAATTGCTCCATGAGGGAAATGGCACAAAAAATAGCTTTTAGGCTATACAATTTTCATTTTGAAAAATAATATCAAATTACAAATTTGTTTTTTAAGTGTATTTGAAGGACCCTCAAAAAGATCCCGAAGAGCATTTATTGAAGACTCTAGTACTTTTCAACCATGTAGCTATAATTAAAGGTGGAGACATGCATTTAGCAATAATTTATCTAAAAACTCAAACCTCAAAAACTCAAATCATGGCTAACAAAATTTTACTCTAGATCAAGTGATCCTACATAAGTCCATTTTCAAGCTTCATAAACCACTCCTAGGAAATCACCCTTTCATTTTGCAAATAGGTTCAAGTCCACAATCAAGTTGTAATGCCCGATTTCAAGAGTCTACCCGCATCATCAAGCATTACAACTTTTTCATCCAACATCTAATTTCATCCCAACTATTCATCCTATTATATTAATTTCTTGGTAGTAGTTTCCGTTGGGCAATGTTCCCATCATCAAGGGTGACTGTGGAAAGAAATGCACCTCTTCAACAAGCTCCGCCCTCCTCATTGACACATTTTTTCCCACAGTCCCCTCTTGAGGAATTGCCTAAGGTAGGCGAACCCAATACCAATCGTTGACCCAATACCACCCAAATGTAGGGTTGTCATTGATCCTAGAGTGAGAATCTATGACAATAGTAAATGCCTTATCTTCACTTATTGTAAAGTTAAGGCATGCAGTCCTTAGTCCAACGCCCTCCGGAGTGCTGCAAGGTCGCTTGTCTTGTAGATGCCCAAGAACCAAATCTTGTGTTCTGAACTTCTGATAAGTCCACAATTGCAAATGGAGTATGGAACTAAGGACCCAGTTCCTGACTTCAATTGTATTCAGTTGGCTTCTTGACAGACACCAAGAAATTACATCCGTAGAGTACTGTCGAGTAGAGACCTATGCAACCATTTACGGATAAAAAACCCTGTAAAATACACTTTTTCCAGAACGCAACAAGCTACGAAACTGCACATGAAGACAGACACGCATTGGTAAGACGCTGCAAAATTCTAAAAAATACTCATTTCAAATAACATATACCATTTGATTCTACCCTGTAAGCAAGCAGCAGTATACCTGTGATACTGAGCAAATACAAATACCTTCGGTWTCAAATACAACTGGCATCATGCAGTGAAAGAAAGGTCTGCTTCCAGGTGGGACAAGTACAGAAAATCTACCTAGAGCCTGCACTGTGAAAAGCAGCAGGCTCTCGACAACCATCCATGCAAAGCCTAAGTCTGTCTGCGGTTCAGCAGCCAACTCGTCTACCAGTATAAAAAATCGTCTACGGGCGGGGTTTCGATCACCTGCTGCTATTGGCGAAATTGAAGMGGGTGATCAGGATCACTGGAAGGCCTATTAATTTGATTTGAACTTTCTCGATGGTGTCTTCCGGAATACTCCACGGAAGTCATCGACACCCTGCACAGATTTTGTAACGAATTAGTTCAATCCGGATGCAAGGCCACATTTGACAAGTTTGGTGTAATAAAGGGAAAGCTTAATGCGAAAGTGGTAGCTAGTATAGAACCCTGTTGTATCAATGTAATTAACTCCTAGGGAACTTCATTCTTGTAAGTTTTTTATTCGACCCTAAGCGGGACAGGCTGCACGGCCTAGCACCTGTTCAGGCCTTATCACAGAGCCTACTCGCTTTGCAATGTACAGTTCGTGATTTACAAAGAGTCCGCTGAACTAGAAAGTAGCGTACTTGATTATTTCTACAATCACCATTCAAATCTAGCCCTCAAGAAAGTACATCCAGCAGCCCTCTCGAACAACTCGCAAAAAGCTAGGGATTGTACCTTGGTCAGAATAAATACAACGATGTAGAGAAGTATCAAATACGATCCAACAACAAGCGCTACGATGAAGTCAAATGTTACACTGGCCACCTGCCACCATCAACCACACAACTTCAGCGAACTTTACACCAAGTACTGTTAAAAAGTGAACTCAGCATTGCAAGGGCTGAAATCACAAGTCAGGTTTAGAAAATGAATCCAAGAATACTCATTGCAAAATTGGATATAAATTTACAAACCTGATACACATTAAGTTGAGCCTTCGTCGCTTCATAAAATACAAAAGTGGAATCTAATGTCTCATGCTGTAAACTTGCATCTTTTGTGTGCTGTGCTAATTCCTGTAAAGACGAGRTCCGAAACATTTCAGTTCCACGGTTGTAACTTAATAGAAGTTACAAAAATTAACCACCAAATACTACTTAATAAAGGGTAGGTAAGATAAATACTTCCAAAAAACATGGCAACAGGCTACAATACCTTGCGCAAATCAGCGATAATAGGGGCGTTCTTTCCAAGAAAAGGAGCAACCCGGGGTGTGCTTCCCAGCAAATCAAGCCAAGAACGCACATACGCAGGATCAAGAGCCAGATCAGATCCTGCTGCAAACACCTCAACCTGCGACTCTTGCTGACCATATATACGTCTCTGATGCACAAACACAATTACATTTAGACAATTCCCACTGAAAAAGCAAACTTAAACACTAGCTTCCAATACCAGGAATCAATTCTGATTTGCACTGATTGCAGTGATCATCATCAGAGTCGCACTAAAGAATAACAATTCAGAAAATGGTTTAACATTCAGGTGAAAATCTAGACATCGAAAGAATTAGTAAGAAGTAAATACACATAAGCAGTAAATTGAAGCCTAAACCATGGCCTAACTAAATGCACCCCGGAAATGCAGGCTATCAAAACAGAATCATCCTGCAGCAAATCACTGATAATAGATGCAGAAATTGATGAAGAGTGTTGAAGAAACATTACCGCTAAACTCTCTGCAACAAGCTTAATATTTTTCATTAAGACAGTCTCATTCACAGCTSTCCTGCACATTTTGGAAACAAGGAGATAAATTCAACTAGAAAACAGAGCCTGTTAAATACAAATGAATAAAAGGATTACCAGAGGTCACCTGCAGTCAAGTTAAGAACGATGAAATTGTACCTACTGTCTGCGATGCCTCCGGTTCGCTCAAACATCTCGGGAGCTTCTTCCAACTGCGACAGGGTTGCGGCAGTAATACGTTGACGGGAAAATTGTTCATGCTCCCATGCTACCTGCATTACCCAACATGTTAAGACCAGAAACATTCACACACCTTCATCGCAGACAAGCTGCAACTCTGCAATAAGCATGGTGAAGCTAAATTTCACACACCTAACAAAAAATTCCCATATCAGAAATCCCAAAGAATCGAAGCTGGAATAGTATCAGCCCAATTCTAAGATAAAGATTCAGAACTTAGAATMCAGAGCATAAATAAACAAGATAATACATACCCGCGAGTTGGAGATGTTGATCTTCTTATGCTTGAGTTCCACAGTCAAACCCAAACCTTCAGCCACATTTTGAATCTCCTGCAAGATGACATCCGTCAAACACTTCAGAACAGAAAATCATTCAAGGAAGTGGAGCCACGCCTTATTAAAAATATCAGAAAATCGTCCATCCTTCCGATAATGCATTTTCCTACTCTGTAAATAGTCAGGACTTTGAATTTTCTCGACAGTGAACACTAGTYCTGGATGCACTCGATCACGATCATTCAAGGAAAAGAACGAGCTCTACAGTAGAGCGATCCAAACAGTAAAAACAAGATATAATGTAATTACTTCAATACATAAAGGACAATGAAAGAGAACATACAGAAAGTATCTGTTTGATGAATGCGTTTTCAGGAGGTTTGGACACATGCAACCACATCCGATCACTTGAAGAACCAAGAGAATTCAAACACAGAGCATACTCCATGCTTTCTCTCAACCGCTGATCGAAGTTTCGAAGCCACTGCATAACACACATACAAATCATATAAAATTGCACCAAGGTATACTTCAATGAGAAAAGAGTCACACGGAGAAAAGAGTCACATAGGAATTGATATACATACATGAACAAATTACTCTAAGAATTAAGTACAGAACACCAGATGTATACAACAGAAGACTCACATTGTGTGTACCATTGTAGTTATATGGGCCCCCAGATGTCAAACCAAAAAGCAAGTTATAGGGTCCTCTCGTGTTAGGGTTGGCATACAACCGTGAAAATAACCGAGCCAGCTCCAAAAGCACGACAACTCCGCTTCCGCTGCTGCCACTACCTACTGCTAGTGCCTGCAACCACCAACCAAAATCACTAGTACCGATTATTTAAATCCCACCGCAACAGCACCCTCCATCCAAATAGTTAAAACTGAGCCTAATYCCCTCTGAAGCACTGTTCATACAACATTCTGAAAACCAGCACAGGACTTACAGGAGCTGCTCCAAAAGTGTCGTATGATGCCACTATGGCAATGGTTGGCAGCATTGAATTATCACCTTCAGCTCGCAGTCCTGGTAACCATCCCTGCAAGCCGAAAGTAATTCATCAGCCAAACACTAAGGTGAAACAGCATGATTCAATTCAGTTTCAGCATGCAATAGTTGAATAAACACGTCTTTAAGCCTGCATAGAATTGAAACCTCAAGGCAACTCAATTGTAAAGCACGCCAAAAACTTCAAGTTTGTAGCCTTGCAAGGACACAGCTTTTCTATCACTGCTGATTAATGAGTAAGCGCAGAGAAATACTTGGATGTTGGTAATTGTCGACGTTGATATCTTCTTGGATTCAGACGCTGATACCACCAGCTTGTATCTGCAAGACATTCCACCACAATTGAAATCAATCAAACAATAGCCTTGAAACGGACTTCAATGTCTTCTGGGCTCTGAACACCTCTCAACCACAGCAGTTCGCATCCAATACATCACTCCACCGTCGCCATCAATTCACTAGAGTCTGAGAGACCTGATTTAAACATTGGTAGTCTTCATAGCACCTACGGAATTAGAGCTAAAATGCCACATACCCCCCAGTAGTAGCCGTCGCAGGCCTGCCCGCTGCATCATTRGCAGAAATTTCGCCAAGAATGTCCTTCACGTTGTCATTCTCGTATGCGAAATAAACTGGATACTGCAAAACGAACCAATTTTMGCGGTCATTCAATCGTTTCCATCTCATTCGTCCGTCGAATCTCAAATCATTAATGACCCGAATCCCTGCTCCCGTTCTGCCGTTGTATTATTCATAACCAAACAAAAGGACAGCAATATTATAGAGGACCCTTGTACATTCGCAAAAACCAAAGGTCAATGAGAACAGCAAAATTCCCTGAGAGAACTTTTTTAAACCCTAATCGGGAAGGTCTGCACAGCCTTGACGCCATTCCAACCTTATTCCAAACCCAATAAGCTAAACCTCACTCTGATCCATAAGGTTTGTCATTTAYGAGGGTTTTCAAAGAGCCCCCTGAAGCCAGGGTTGGGGTCTTCAGCTGCAGGGTGTCTTCAAGCATCGGGCCTAGAGGAGAAAACCCTAGATTTCCTCCTCCGGGTCCTCTATATTACAAACCAAACCAAACGTTATACTTTCTGAACATGCAAACATATTCTCTAATGCCACTGTCTTCTTCGAATTTGACAACGGAACAGAACATCATGCTCCTCAGAAAGCTAGCTAGATTTTCACCAGACCAAATAACAAAAATCTCACTTTTAGAATCTAGATCTYGCAGCCTTCTTCTTCAACCCTAAACGTGCGTTACTCACGATGCTGTCGTTGAATTGCACAACCTGAGCTAGTCATTGAGGTATACTGCAGTCATGATCTCCCATGAATACGATTGGAGCAAGACCTCAAAGAGAAAGCCGTAGATTCAACTCAGACCACAAAACGTCCACTAGCGTTTCACTACTTCTCCTTCCCTTCGACAAAGCAGATTGTCCACAGAGCACAAACCTGGAAAGTGTTATGAACTAGCCATTGCTCCAGCTCCGCCAGGGCTTTCACGACTTTCTCATCCGAATCGTCGCCATCTCCGCCACCAGATTCATTGGATCGYTGCGGAAGCAGCAAGAGAAGACCTCCCAGCAGACCCTTGTTCTGCACAAACTCTACAAACCCCAAGCAAGGGTTTATCAACCACCAAACCCTAATCGCCAAACAATCCACACAATCCAACATCACCAAGCCCCCGTGCTTACCATTGAGCGAAGTGATATTGACTTTGAGCACAGGTAAGATGACGACAGTCCGCGAGAGGTCCACCCCCGGCACGTCGAGTCCCGAAGTCGCGTGATGGTTGAGCGCGGCGCGGCGCGACCCCATGGGCGTCCCGCGCACGTCGTACTGGATCAGACGATACACATCCACCACGGCCGCCGCATCCGCGACTACCATGCTCATGAGCAACGTCACCAGGGCCACCACTGCCTGCCCCATCACGGAAGGCCTTCGCACACACCTCATTTCTCCCGCTTCCTTTACAACGGCGAGGAGCAAACAAGGTGGCGCTTCCTCTGTGAAACACAAAGACACCAAACAGTCCTCAATCTCATCGCARAACTGGTAGCAGATACTCCAACTGAATCGGAAAACAACTGAGATTCTTGTGCACAGGAAAATCTGTTCAGATGGTGCAAAKGCGAAATTTTGAACCTTTTTTCGATCGGAAAAGCTCACCTGCTGCGAGTACCACTGACGAGCTGAGGTTCTCCAGAAACGGAAAAGGAAGGAAGGGGCAATGATCTGAGCATCAGCAGAAGAAGCCGGACGATGCTGTTCTGCGACGGAGCCAGGAGTGCTTGTTTTAGCTGCGTTCTATTTTCGGAACATTCCGTCAGAGATATCGGATGAATGTACCGTATCAGGGAACATTCATCCGTTGTGAGACTGAAAAGTGATTCTGATAGTACTCAGGGAATAAACTCCCCGCTGTGTTGCAATACTCTTTCAATGGTTTCAGTCCAGTTTTGAAAGTGCATTGTTGTACTAAGGGAGTATGCTCTAAAATGGATCATTTAAGGGCTGATTTGCTTTTTTCATAGGTTATAGTGGACATAAATATTTTTAGCTCATTTTTTAGAGAAAAAAAAAGAATGTGGAACTTAGCCCAAGTGGTTTCATATTTTTCCAAGCAATTATGAATTACATATGAACTTTCAAAGATCTTAGGCATAGGCACCTATTTGTGACCATAGGTCTTCCAAAATTGCCCACTTGCAACTTGTAAAGAGATGGGAGGAAATGAAGGACAATGATTGGCTCTTGCAATAAAAAATAATTTTTTCTTGATTCACTCAATGGTGAATATGGTCCATTTTACCCCTAAAGGTCTTTGACTATGCTTTCACCAAAAACGCTCCAAAACTGCCATTTCTAGTGCAAGTACCAAATTTTAGAAAAAAAAACATTTTTGGGCAAATATAACCGTAGGATCTTGTATCAAAATACTTTGGAAAGATGTGGAAAAATTTTCAGATTTTTCCACCATGTGGATTACAAGATATCTGCGTTTAAAGTGACAAAAATCCTTTTTTGAGCCCTGCCAAAATCCGGGCAGCTGCATTTCAAAAGGCCACATTTGTATGAAAAAATGTCCAAAATGGTGGTTGGTCTTTGAATTCATCCTTCAAAGCAAGTTGGTTATATGATTGAAAAATTTCAAATCATTTGGAATTGTACAACATGTAGGAAAAAAATAGAAAAAATAGTAAGTAGAAAGAAGTAGAGAATGATTCAAAATACTAAATTGTTAACAATTTATTTATGAAATTGAAAATTGCCAATCCCAATGGTTGAAATGTTGTAATAAACAATCCACACCCAATATTTTGATTTTTTTTTAAAAAGATTGAAAAATGAGTTAAATAAAGGACTTCAAAGTTTATTTTAGAGTAGAGATTCCATGATTGCTTGCAAACAAAAACTCTTCATAACTTTTGACTCGTTGATCAAAATGGAGTAATTCAAATCTTCTCCTGTACATATAATTGTAGATAATCATTTTCAAATTTTTATTTCTGAAAAAAGTCATTTTTTCAGACCTGCCCGGACTGCCCGCCGACCACTTAAAATCACATATCATGCAATAACTTTTAAACCATGTAGTCAAATGTTATGAAAATTGTTGGCCCTTAAAGCTACTCCTTGGGCACATGTTGTGTGAAAATTTCAAGGAAAAATAATGAAAACTCCATCCGTAGTGAGCTGTCCAAAATCGCTATGTTGCCAGAAAATGCAGTTTGGTCCTTTAGGGGTTAAGGATCACCTCATATCCATTCTATGGCTATTTATAGGGGCAATTTCAAGGTGACAGTTGCTTTTAGAGCATACTCCCTTATAGCATCAGTACTGCAACAAATATAGTTTCAATGGGAACAATACATCTCATTGAAACAGTATTGTTACAATAATATTTTTTTACATTAACAATATATTTTCAATATTGGACTATTAATTCATTGCAATAATATTGTTTCAATGGGCGGGTACTTTCTTTATGGAGTAAGTTACTCCTTTGGTATGGATATACATTCATTCCTTGTTGTTTGATGTAAGGTGGGTACACCCAAAAGTGCCACAAATTGGTATTATGTCTAGTCAATTACTATAATTACGTTGTTCAGAATTTCACATTGTCCTGTTGGCAAGTGAAAAGAGGTTCCAATGCACCAAAACATGCCATTTTGATCCAGTATGCAAAAATTATGGAGGGTCAAAGTTTGTTTCTAAAAGAGTTTCTTACACACAGATACATAATTAGTTTTGAAGTGTACACAGTTTCAAGATGGAGGTTTAAGGTTAGGTGCCATTCGGGGGGTGCCTACCTTAATGTGAACCAGCCTATGACAGAAAAAATGATTGGTTTGCCCTATTGGGCATTGTTGAAAATTTTTATTTTTATTTTATATAAATATAGATGTGAAAAATTGGGAGAGAGATGGAAATTTTACTTTTATGACAAAATATGAATTTATTATGAATTTTGGAATTGTACTACTCAATTGGTCCAATAGAGTCTTTAGTCTACTCCAAAACCGACAAAAAGTCTATCCAAATGGTCATCTTATTTACTTAAAGCAATCACAATATTTTCTAACATGGTCACAATATGAGCTCGAGGCCTAAAAAAGACACTTCGTATGGAGAATTTATAGACAAAAGATAGAAGTTCCTATTGAAGTGGCTAATCACTCCATCTCTATCATCCAAAGACATTGATTGTAGCCACTACCTCAAGATAATGTAAGGTAAATMCATTAGATGTTTTTTGGACCATTTAGAAGACTGCAAGTTCCCGGGTTGTAGGAATGCATTGGAAACTCTGCCATGTAGGCAATCTAACGTGGCACAGAGACTACTACATCAGAGAATACTAATAAAATTATTTATTTATTTTAATTAATTATTAAATATTTAAAAAAGAATTTTTTAAATCAATTTTCAGTTCTTTATATTTTCTGGGTTTTTTGGATTTTTTTTTTGGAAATTCAAAATTTTTAGACCAATAATCATTGGTTTCCTGCACAAGGAACAATTTCGGGGAATATCCCTGAAATAGTCTTCTTTGGGGCTGAAAAAACATCTAATGATCCCATTGCGGTCAAGAATTGGAGTAGGCCCTATTGTAGTCAAGATTGTAATGGTGGTGTACATTGAGAACTCAAATGTTTACCACCATTACAATTTTGACCACAATGGGGCCTACTCCAATTCTAACAACAATGGGGCCTACTCCAATTCTAACAACAATGGGATGATTTGCCTTAGCTCAAATCTCATTTATCAAGAAATGTTTGTCATGCATTAGAAAAAATTTGAACCCTAGAAGGGGCTGCTACACACATACACACGTGGTGCCAATACAGAAAAAAAATTTAATTTTAATTTTAATTTTAATTTTTTTAAATTTTTAAATTTTTAAATTAATTTTTTTTTTAAATTAAAAAAAGGGTTAAGATGACATGGCAATGACGTGGTCGTACTAGTGCCACGTTAGATCCAATTTTGTAAAAATAAAAAATAATTTTTTTTCTCTAATTGCACCAAAACTCGCGGCTCCTTCTAGGGTTCAAATTTTTCCTAATGGATTGATCCAAGACTTTAATGGGGCATTCTGTAGGTGTCAATGATGGGTCATTTGCATGTGATGGGTTAGTTCACCTAAAAATGGAAAAAATTGAATCTAATCTAAAGATATAGCTAAGTTCATTTTATATTTCAATCACTTGATAGAAATTTCTAATCGAAAGTAAGGTAGAACCACCTATAACTAACTAAATAAGGAATTCGGAATAATCTAAAGCAATGAAATGCAAGGTAAATATTTTTAGAGGTGTGTTGAAAAAAATGATGAGGATTGCAAAAACTTTGGTAATYTTATTGCGTGAATTGAAATTACTATGAATTTTGAAAAGCAAAAAGTACTCTCGATCCATAGCCGATCTCTAGACTCTTCCAATTYYRATCATTCAAAAAACTACTTTTCCACTCACTTCTTCCTACTTTTTTTTGCACTACTTTTGAACATGTATCATGAACTTTTAGTCCCAACTTCGAAAAGATGAAAAAAAAACATTCTAGCCTTGGTTGGAAATAAGTCAATCTATGGTTGGCTATGGGGCATTGATTGATAATGGGTGGTTCTACCTTAGTCCCAATTTTAAAATCTTTAGGTCATAGTTTTCATAGCTTTGACTAGTTATGTTCAACTTTTTTTTTGGCATCATGGGTTTAGACTGCACCAATTCAAAATAAAGTTCTACTTTTTTCTCCGGATAAAAATTGAATCAAATAAAAGTTACATTTTTTCACCAAAAATTTCCTATTTCTATAGAAAATGAAGATGAAGTTGCCAAATGTAGATGTGAAAGTGCATGAATATGATTGAAAAGTGTTTTTTGGTTTAAGAGATGGATGAATGTAGAAATACAATGCTTCAGCAAATTATAGGTGATCACCATCATGGGACTTTTTTTAGCAACAATGCTGATGTGGATGAAAATGTAGGCATGTACACCTTAAGCGTATTTATAAGTATATATTCCACAACCATTGAAAGTGCATACAATATAAACACCTATAGTATAGGTATCTATAATATAATTACACTATAATCACAGAAAGTAACATAAGTATATAATTTTCTAGGCTCATCAGCTCACACTCCTCAGCTCATATAATAGCACTCTTCTTTTTTTAGAAAGTAAGAGAAAGATTGGTTGAGTTGATCTAACTATTAAATCTATTTGTATTTTTAGAAGTTTGATAAAGTGTAATTATAATGATATAATAATAAAGAAGCCTTCATCTCAACTATTTCTCACTTCAATAAAATAAAAATACATTAAATAAATAATATTTAGAAATTAATCATTGAAAATTAATGATTCAATTAACATGTGCTCAACCATTCTATTTAAATTCATTCATTAAAAATGATGAAACAAAAAATATTTTTTCAACTTGAAGGTGCTTTAGATCCATCCATTACAAATCTCAAGACAATTAAATTCTTTGATCCTATTATTGATACAAAAAAAATTGTACTTTGATCCTATGTGGATAACACTTCAAACTGGACTTTAGAAAAACTCCCTTCTAGTAAATGTAAACCTATTATATCAAATTGGATCTTGGCTGTAAAATTTAAATTGATATTGCATTTTTGCTTGCATTTTTGGACTAAAGATTGTATCCAACCTCTAGATGCCAAAAATTAGTGGCATCTAGTTGAGATTTTTTTTTTAAACATTTTTGAAAATTCAAAATTTTGTTTGAAGTTGTAATATAGTTATGAATGTATATCTTGTTTATGAATTTTGAATGTCTTAGAATCATAACGTAAACTAGTTGTGCCAAAAAACATTCACTAGTAGAAAATTCAGTTATTTTGTTGATTTGGTCACGTTGATCCGGTCACTTTTTGACAGAAATCTGTTGATTTCGACAGATTTCTGTCAAGAAGTGACCGGATCAACGCGACCAAATCAATGGAAAAATTGAATTTTCTGCTAGTGATTGTTTCTAATGAAAGGTAGTGATTTGTAATAGAAATTAATATTCTTTCTAACAATCAATCATCTAAATGGAATACTTTACAAGAATTGATATAATTATGTTTTTATCTTTTTAAATAGTTTTATAGTAATTCAAAAAACAAAAGTTAGTCATTTTTTCAAGTCAAAGAGACTTTGTATCAACTAATTACATATAAACAACAAAATATGATCAATTCTTATATTGTTACAAAGTACATGCACTTTGAGCAAATTTCTAGACAAAGATTTTTTTCTTCTCAATTTTTTGTTAATATGTATAATTTCAAGTTCCAATTTTCAATTCCAGAGTTTCTTTTGGAACAAAAAACACTACCAAAACTTACCTCCCTAATGACAATATTAGACATTAAAGTGGAGTCTATTAATATACAACATAGCTTTCTTTAAGAATAGAATAAATTGTCCACAATGTAGCTTAGCTCAATATTTTATATCCCACAATCATGGATTGCAAGTGCAGCAAGGTGTAATTCAAAAGTCATTGCTAAAAGCCTCCTTTTCAGTTGGCAAAATAATATTTTTTACAATTAGCCAACTATTATTCTTTATAATTATTGTCCAACTTGTCTCAATTTTTATCTAAAGTAGTTTTTTCTAATATATAGCATCATTTAATAATGAGAGTTGAACATTTTGGAGTTGAATATATAAAAGGCAATTTATCATTTATTATCATGAAAAAAATAATTTAGAAAAAAGACCATTCCAACCAATAGATGTCATACACTCATGTATTCTGAATATATACTTGACTAACATGCAATTTGATTCCATAACGCAAATCTATCTATTTCAATGTACTTTAATTTTTGCTAAATATATTCTATCATCGAGATTTGATCAAGGGAAGCGTTTTATGTTGTTGAATATTGATGTAGATACTATTCAAAGAGATTATATAGGGCATATAGTAGTTCATGAGAGAGAAGAGTTTTTTGAGACAACCCAAAAGAGTTAAAGCATCTTTAGCTTCCATGTTAGCGGTTTAACTTTAAAGGGAGTTCTAGTGTCCTTTGAACTCATAAAGTTCATTAAATATCATGTGAGCATGAAAAAAACAACTTGTGTTGGCTTTCTTAGGTCGAACTGTTGAAGGCTAATGTTATGGAAAGAATGGGAAGAGAACAACAAAGCATGTTAAGGTAGGAGGCTCAAATTCCAACCGGGCATTTTTGAAATGAACATGACAAAAGGGTATATTTTGCTTTCTTCAATGTACCCAAATGTACAAACTATGTACATTCTAGGAGGTGGTTGTTTTTAGAGCCCTACGGCATTTCAACTTTGAAATTTCATAACTAATTTTACAAAGCTCCAAAAAATATGAAACAACTTGGATTAAATGCCAATTCCTCTTGTCTTTCAACGAAAATTTACTAAAAAATATTTCAAGATGTTTTACCTCCCCAAAATTTAGTTTCAGTGCTTACAATAGATGATCGCTTTACGAACCTCCTACCTTGTACTACCGTACACAAAAGTGAGCCCATGGAGTTAACAACTACAATAACCAGCAAGAGTGATCTTCCAAAGCAAATTCATGGCACTAGAAGTTAGATCCTCCTTCTTGGTGCGGTCCTTTGTGGTTGGATTTCTCTTGAGGAGGCTTACATGCTTATTTTAAAAAGTCATCAATTGGACCACCCAAAGTGACAAGTTTTGGGTGTTTCTACCTTAACCCATTAAGGACCGTGGTTGATTTGGGGGGTGGGCAATCCTTTGTATGGCCAATTGGGAGCAATTTCAAAACTTTTGAATGCAAGTGCCTATTGGAGATCTAATAGTACGGATGGAAGTGTTGCACATGATATAGGGTTTAGCATTAATTTTTTTGGTGAAGGTGCATTGTGAAGTAGGAATTTTTAGCAAATCTTGGTGTAATTTCAGCCCCTGTTGTCTTGGTTTTTTCAATTCTTTGGCCACATGCCACCTCAAATTGGCCTAGTTATTGTCCTAAACTCTTCACTTCCCAATTCCCCAAACCCGTCCCCTTTGCCACATCATCAAATTTGTTGACATGCTCTCTACAATTCAAAAAGGACCCAAATCGACCACAAAATGGTCGACCAGTCCTTAATGGGTTAAGGTAGTATGCTCTTAAAGCGATCATTTAAGCCTACCTAACTCATCATTCACAGTCATAGATATTTCAAGGAATATGTTACCCATTCTTAGATAGGGGTTGTATTTAGAACATGGTGGCTTTTAGAGCATACTACCTTAATGTAATGTTATAAAAGAATGTGAAGAGAGAAAAAGGCTAGCTCGAGCGTGTTCTACTGTATGTATAAAACAGGTCCCGTGAAGTTAGCAGCAACAGCGAGCAGGAGTGAGCTTCCAGAGCTGATTGACTGCAATGGAAGCCGGATCCTCCTTCTTGGTGCGATCCTTCATGAGCACCACCAGCGTATTCTCCTTCACGCGCGCCTCGCCCTCAGGGCATGGCTCCAAGGAGTCGCATTTCATGCACCGGAGGGCGTGCATCACGGTCTCCGGAGTGCCATTGTACAGCGTATGGTAATGCCGCCCCTTGTTCGGCGACTCGTACCAGATCAAGCTGTCGTCCAGCTTGGATGGGTCGTAATCAGCTAGCAGCACCTAATTCAGACACGGAAAAGAAAGTCCATTACATTGCCAATGCAATCACAGGAGAATTCCAAAACGTCCATCTATGAAATTTTCAAAAATTCCAGAGCCAATGTCCAGTGACGATAGAATAGGAGACACAAGGAATGGAATTTGGATACAATAGGACACTCGTCGAGTTCCCATTTTGGATTCCTCCTGTGAATGCAAACCATGAATCGATGTAGCACTTTCCTTCTCGAACATCTCAATCGTKTAGGGAATTGGGTAGTTTACGAATCACGGGGAGATTGCGCCAGATCAGAAGTTTCTCAAATGATTTATAGACTAGGAATGGGTGGAATTAGGGAAAAGCGGCAAACAGGGGATATCTGTGGTACAAAAAAATTCTGCTGACACCACGGTAAACTGGGAATCATCCGTAATGTGGGAACCACAGACCATCTTCCAGTGAATGAAAATATAGTGTGTAATCGCACCTGCTTGCCTTCCTCTGGCGCCACGCGGATGGCCTTCCCGGTGTCTTTGTGAATGAGTGAGAATCCRCCCTCGCGGTCGAACGCCCACGCCATCTTGTTGTCCTTCAACCATAGCTGGCTGGTGTCAGTCGGGTCGGCGCTCACGATGCACGTGCCGTAGCCGACGGTGGAGCGCACCGCCACGTTGTAGTTCCCGTTGGCTTTGCAGTGGATTCGCACCAGTTTCGCTGGCGTGCACCAGTGGCATGTGCAGATGCCCTTGCAGTACTTGCAAATTGTCTTGCACATTTTCTCGGTTGGAGTATAGAGTAATTACATTTTACGACTGCAGTAAAAGCATGGACAGGGGTGTTTACTTCATTAGATTCTCATGATCTAAGAGAGCCTTGGATTAACCCTACTCGAGAAAAGTTTACTTCCGCCACAAGTATCAGTCACGTACAAGCTTCTGTTTCGATTGATGATCGTACGTTGCTTCCACGGATGTAACTTTAGCCTGAACTCCACCCGAACATCATCCTCGGGTCAATCCATTTGTAACGGTTGTGGACTACAATTCGAGAGATCGGAAGTGGATCCTGCCGCACCAGGAGCCACATCCAGGGGTCGATGAGCCATCCCTGCTCACAAATCGCCCAGGAATTGAACAGACAGGCTACATTGTGGCATGCGTCTCTTCAGACCGAATGGGTACTTGCCAATTGAGCGATACCTTTACTTACACCCCTTAGTCGTCCTCCCATTGGACAGACTTGTGGGCAATATAGACTAAATTAACTTACACCAACTACAGTTTTTTTATGATTTTCTTTCAAGCCTGGGCTTCAGCCACTTGTGTAATTAATGAGACAGCCAGTCACTGAATATGTTTTGCTGTGACTAATGCGCTGCAGATCAGCTTGGCTGCATATTATCGGTCCGCAGACAATGCAGAGCGGCGTGTGCAGGGCTTGCGCACTTCCTGTGCGTCTTGCGTGTACGTGAAGGCTGAAAGGGGAAGGGGGTTCTCTTTCTTGCGGTAGAGATTGAGGCACAACGACGCTTTTTGCATAAATTATTCTAGGTAGTACTTTACGGAAACTTTGATTCATCTGGACATTGAGCACTCGTGGTATCTGATTACAAAGCCTAGGCCAGCCAGATTTCAGATGAGAGTGCAACGTGTGACACACATATCTGAGGTGGTTGTTCACTTCCTGAATTCTGAATCACTTCTCATACATTTGACTTAAGGTGCACCGCGTTAGAGGAATCCAAGGCTGAGCTTGGAACACTATGTCACACATCCAGCTCAGGGGTACAGTAGCTAGCGGCGATTGCCATCACCCATTCAATATCAAGTTCTGTGCCATTCGAATTTGTCGGAAGAACTTAGCAACTTGATACGATCAACTTGTAAACAAGTACAGAAATTGCATACMTCTCGCTACGTCAATCTCGTACGTATCAATTTCATGATTCAGAGCACTGAAATTGTGACACTGAACTAAAGCCCCATATCGATAAAGATTTAGGTTTCTAGGCCTGCGCCAGCCTCGAAAGAGTGAAGATGTCGTAAATATCTGGCAATCTAACGATATAGACGTTTCTCAGAATCAATAGCTCCTGCAACTCTGATCCAATTACAAGTTTTGTATGGACTGCTTGAAATTATGCATTTCCATACAGAGAGGATAACTTCCTGTGCGATCCCCTTCACTCTATTGCCATATATATGAAACAGAGAAAGCCATGAAATTTTGAATTTCGCAGCGTGAATGCATGTTTATGACTGAAAGAATCACCCACTCCGTGCATCCCTGAATTTCCACCGCTCTCCACCTACGATTCGTGAAATCGACTACTTTGATGCCACGATCGTATACACAATTCAAATTCCTGACTGGGCAGAGAGAATTCAGACTAGCTCGGTCAACGTCACTTCAACATATTCATGAACGAAACTGAGATTATAAAATTTGACATCTGAGAAAAACTCAACTACGTACTGAGCCAAAGCTTCGTTCCAGAATTAGAACCCATATTCGGAATTTCTCAACATGCAAGTCCGTATAGTAACGTTTGGATTGAAATTTCAAGTCACGTTTTGCTCCGAAAGTCGAAGACCTCCCCACAGAATGTAAACTATAGTTACAAGCAATCTATCGACCATCCCGTCCATCGCCGTGCGCAATCATAATTTATCGACCCGGGCGGGAGACCATGCAATGAATGGAATGAAATGAAAGCGTCGTCACTCTGCGTCGATCTTCCTCCAAAAAGCTCTGCTCGTCGTTGTCCACGGACCCCGACTGCACCTTCCGGACGCACGACGAGCAAGCACCCGCGCGGCACGAGTGCGGGAGCTCCACGCCGGGCCTCTTCCGCGGCGTCGACGATATAAGTGTCGTCGTCGACTTGGRTGGTGATCTCCTCGCCGTCCGTGATGAGCGTCACGTTGTAGGTGGCCATGCAGCTGGTGACACTCATCGGGACTCTTCGGCTAGCTCTGGAGTCGGAAGGGCTTGCAAGTCACGGATGGACGACGCAACTTGGCGACTCTGCTGTTGCCCGCTAAGCTCCGACAAAAATTAATAAAAGGATTGTGAGGGAGAGACGGAGAAGTGACGAGCATCCCCACCAGCCTCTTCCCCATCCGTATCCCTATCCCAGTTCTTCATTCACATTGACCCCAAACACTTCAAAGTGGTCACCTTGTCTTTACAAAATAAAATGAAAACTTACATTCAAAAGTATTGTCTCCCATTGCTCTAGATTAAAAGTTCAAAACCACTAAAGTCACAAATCCTAAAAATTGCCAACCTTCAAGCCTTTGTTTAAATAATTTCACGCATGCCTATGCAATGATCTCTTAATATGATGGGAGACAAAGACCGGAATTGATTAAGTGGCAACACAAATTACAAATGGACACTAAGATAACAAAATGTGTATGTACAAAGGCACATAATGTTAAGGTTGCTATCCAAAAGTGCCACCTATCAAAACCCGCCATCATCCATTTGTAAACAACTCCAATGTCAATGTGTACAATGTCAATATGTACCTCTCTTGGAGAAAGAGTATCATAACTTCTACCAAAATGAGCTTTGACTCTTCATCACTTTTGCAAACAATATCCAAATATTGTATTCTCTCGTGTGTTGGAATCCCCTTTCATTTGCCAACAAGAAAATACTCCGCATAATTTTTTGACCAATTTAATAATAGTAGCCATTCTCAACACCAAAAAGTGATGCTTTAGGAGGTGCCTATCTTATGTGTATACAATATGCTATATGCACTCTCAACTAGAACTAGATACGGCTAATCAACCATAATATGGAGACTAATCCCAAATGCTCCAAATGGGTTTTTTTGGTACTACATCCGACTTTGCTGGAGGTGGTGGAGATGGCGGCGTTTTAGGTTCCCAATCCTCCCATGGCTTGGCCTTTAGTAATGATGGTGCCTTGCCCTTTGCCTTCGGAACATAAAAGAATTTCTTGGTGGGTGGCTTGACAACAACCGTATCTTGCACAGAGGCATCCTCCTCCTTGGGAAGTTTGGACTTGACATCAACACGGTCCTTCCTATGCCTCTTCGTAGGCAATGGAGAAGTCTCATCTTCCAACTCAACATTCTTCCTTTTGCAAGGAAGGTGCGCATCTAGACMCCCACTAGTGGCCAAACGCTTAGACTTAGGAGCTATTGGAGCCATGGTGATCCAAAGAGAAACAAGAAGAGAAACAAAGCAATGAAGGACAACAATGAAAGGCAACTTGAAGAAAGAAATTGTGAATGGTGAAGCCAAAGGAAGGTGTATTTGTAGGAAGATTTGGTCCCGGATGTTGAATTCATTGGTCTCGGTGGTCCAACTCATTGGTCTTGGGAATTGCATATATTGTCTAATAATTTTAATCTTTTTAAATTCATGACTTTTGCTAATACTACAAATAAATTTTTCTTGGAAAAAGGTACCTCTACTACATATTGAATTGCTTATTCTTATAGTATTAAGTGTTTTCACCTAAAAACATTTTCTTACAYATAAATGACATATGAATGTTGATGTCAAGGCTAATAGGTGTGAGAGCTAAATGAATAAGCTTAGGACCACTTCACATTCGTTGATGTCCAAGTTGCTAGACTATAGAAGTGAGTGGCCAAACTTTGTCGAAAGTCCAAAGAAATGGGCTAAAATTAGGCAACAAGATAAAATAAAAATTTGATGGCTTCTTGACCATAGTTTGAATTTTATTTCTATCCAATCCAAAATCCCTTTGAGTCCATTGCCTTATTCAAAAAGTGTTTCCATCTCGGGTGATAGCCTTCAAATTCTACCTTCGAGTTTTAAAGGCTTAGAGGTTGAATTTTTGGTCTCTTACAATCTAATTGGTGGAAATCGACAACCTCTCAACTTTTTATCGTAGTGTGAAGTGTTTAGAAAAAGTGAACCACGTTGTGGAGGCTTCTCCTAATGTTTGGGAGGCCTCCTTGCTACTACCCTGAATAGGGGTTTTAAGGGGACCAAATAATTAATTGGAGGGAATTATTGTGGAAAACTTTAGATGTTTGAAACATGATATACTCCGCAGGGCACTTCGGTAACTATTGATGTACAGCATAGATAGATATTCATTTAGTGCTAAATGTCGATTAATTAGTATGGATCCCCTTCACACCCTTATTCAGTGTACCTCTTGCCATGTGGAGCCTCCTGTGAGTCCGGGGAAYTGTTGGTGGCAAGTGGAAGCCTCCAATTTATTTGTTTTTCAGGATTCTCGATTGCGCAYTTCGGGGAATGTTCTGTGTGATATTCCTGCGGGGGAAGACCACTTTTATGCCAAGTGGAGGATAGGGTATCAGCTAAAAATTTCTTCCATGACTTGCCATTGGCGTTCTCCATATCTATTGTTAAATAGTGCTGCCGCTCTCAGAGACTCAAAGGTACGCTTAAATATTTCAGAGAAAGTTTTTCGTTCTAACCATGCCACGCGTTCAGGAAAGATGCAGTGCCATTTCATAGAAAAAATTGAATGCTCAATTCTTTGCTTTCAATCATAAATCCTGAGCTGGGCTGAGGAAGATAATATACGTGTCGAGCTTCTGGAGTGGAGACATTTCTCTCTTCACAGCTCGCTTCACAGCAATCTGTAAATTATAAGCCTTACTACAATTCTCAACCACACATGTTCTTTCACGAAAGTAGCTCAATCTATCTTGATAAGAAAATCCGAA
This sequence comes from Pleurozium schreberi, assembly GCA_006891605.1. Taxonomy (NCBI): domain Eukaryota; kingdom Viridiplantae; phylum Streptophyta; class Bryopsida; order Hypnales; family Hylocomiaceae; genus Pleurozium; species Pleurozium schreberi. The sequence goes on from VACF01000002.1 coordinate 243,114, forward strand.
TTATAAGAACAAGATTATGCATCATCAGAGTTTTCGACCATTACACAAATCGTCTACAGAAAGAGCAAAAAAGGAGACCAGCTTAACATTTGTCAATGAATAAAAGTAGAATGAGTAACATGGAAATTCTCTAAAGATCCTTGACATCTTAACCTAAACTGATATCAAGCAGAAACAACCGGAAAATCAATCAAGGATAGACACCTTGACGCAATCTGCATGACAGAAAAAAAAACTCAATGTTCCATTTCAATGCCGGATACAACATTCGCACAACCAGGGGCTACAGCAAATCCATCAGCTACAACCACCGAAGCCCTGAGCAAAGCTAGAGAATCGAAAGCTGATGAATTTTATAACAGAAAAGCACAACATTACTCCCACGGAAACGATCTGTAGAACACCAATAATGAGCCAAAAAATCACGACATTCCATTTCAATCCGAGACATTACGTCCGCACATGAGCACAATCAGAAGCTCCAACAGAATTTCTAGGCCATAGCCAAAGAAAAACGCCGTCGAGCTCGTGAAACATGCAACCTGGAACACTGCCGAAAATGAACATCCAAGAGATACTACACAACTCCATCGAAACCCTGATGGATATGTCGCTACAAAAATCCATATGCTAGAAGGGCAGACTCCAGTACATATGATACAAAAGGTCTTCGAATTCAAGACCTGCTTATTCTCCTCTACTTTACAAGCACCTTCCCAAGGCGGAGGTCGCCACTGACCAAGGCATTTGTGCAACTGCAAAAATTGTCACGGGTGCTCTAAGAGAGATCCTCCTCCTTGTGCGTGTAGATCGTGACGTCGCTGCTGGGATAGGCGATGCACGTCAACACGAAGCCTGCRTCCTGCTGTGCGTCGTCCAAGAACGATTGCTCACTTTGGTCGACCGTGCCCGACTCAATCTTCCCTGCGCAAGAAGAGCAGGACCCCGCACGGCACGAGTACGGCAAGTCGAGGCCTTCTTCTTCAGCCGCGTCCAAGATGTACACATCGTCCGCCACGGCCATTGTCTGCTTCGCCCCTTCCTCATCAATCAAAGTGACTTGGTAAGTGGCCATGCAAGTGACGCGCCCCATGTTCCTCGTCTTCAAGCCGAAGGCCTTGGTCATAGATACCGAGGAAGGACGCACCTTTGCACTGCTGCTGCTGCTGCCCGACAGGGAGGCGACGGGCACAATGGTGCTCAAAGCGGCGGTTGAAGCTGCCATCTCGATCGACGGACCMAAAAACTCACTGCAAATCTAAGTTGGTGGATTCTGCAAAGTGGAGGAGGTGTGGAGAGCGTGTGGAAAACTTGTGGGGGAGATGAAGGAGGTGCAGGGAGGGGAGTGCTTTATGTAAGGAAGAAGGGAGCAATCATCAATGGCCGTGGTTCATTGACATCGGACAGCCACCTGTTGGGAGGAAGGGATGACCCCACCCTTGGAAACCTCATCTGCTTTTGAACGAATGGCTTCAGGCGGAGCGCATGGCTCCAGGGGGGTGGGCAGGCCAAATTTGGTTCTAGGGATCCTAAGCTTATTGGGTTCTTTTAGCTTTTAACTTTGCCAACTGGAAAATCAATCCAGGGTCGCTAAGTGTCAGATCTCTGTAGAGGCACTCAGAGTGACGGACAATCTCATGCTGACACTTCACAAAACAGGAATACAGTAAAATAATTTCTCTCTCTGCAACGAAAGGACTCTTCATTTTCTTTCCAAGAGAAACCACATCCTGTAGTAAGTTAAAAACCCTTGCTATTGCAATTTGAATTACTAGTGTGAAAGAGAACTATCCGAAACTTGCTGAAGATGACGAAAAGCTTTCAATAAACATGCAGCAAACCCTGAACTCCCTAATAAGGAAGTCTGGTCTTGGAAAAAGCGCTCAGTGGCGGTCCAACCATTTACGTGCGAGGCGAGTTCCAGGTGTTCGACGTGAGAAGAAGCCGAAGCTCTGCCGCTTAGCCTGGCGTGAGGTCGGCACACTCTGCATCGCGTCTGTCTTGGATTTGATGCTTGAAAGAGCCCAGCCCAGCAATCCCATCTGTTGGGGCCCTTGCAATCGCGAACTCCGGTCTCCGATGTGCGCTCGGCACACTCTGCATTCATATGGCTGGGCATTGTTGGAGGGTTTGGTGCAGTTTGTCCAATGTTGGAGCTCACACAAGCTCGTTGGKCCGGCCTTTGCATTTGCATCGCGCCGATGCATTTCGGAAGAATCACAACACTCTCAGATCTCGTCACTCAAATCTCATACTCGGAATGGGAAAAACGCACGACAATTGGGCCTCACGCACATCTGCGACAGCGCGCCCTTCCCGGCCTCTCCAGAAAATCGGGACAGCCAACTGAACATCGCATCAGGAGAGTACCCCCCCCCATTGAAACAACACTGTTTGAATGGATTCACAGTCCAACTTTGAAAGTTTGCTGTTGTAGTACAGCATCAGTATTGTAACAATATTGTTTCAATGGGAGGCGTTGTTCCCACTGAAATTACATTTGTTGCAGTACTGATGTTGTACTGCAGCAGTAAACTTTCAGAGTTGGACTATGAACCCATTGAAACAATATTGCAATAGTACCAACTACCAAGACAATGGGGTGTTGGTTCCCGATGGTAGGCAATTCTTGACTAGTTTTGTTCAAAAAGACGTTAGAGCTTCTAACTTTGATTATTTGAAAAACCTACGTTGCAATTGTTTAGATTGGCAAGAAGGTTTGTCAAATTGCAAGTTAAAGGTGTCAATTTTGATTGTTCTATTTTTAGCATCGTAGTTTGGGTTCACACTTGTGAGGGTGGGGGRATAGAGTAGGATGATTGTTAAGATTATTGTTCACAATGGTCATAGGTTTCCTCTTCAACAAAAGGCTAGCATAATGCACTTGATATGTGTAGAAGATATCTCCTTCTTGTTCTTCTTTTGTAGATACAAGTTTCTTGGAGATAGTTTACACTTACAATATTTACAACTTAAGCCACTATGAGCGACATAGGATATTCTTCATTTTAAGCACTTACCAAAAGGGTGAACTACACATCAAAGGGGATGATTGAAGAAACAATGCTCACTAGTTCAAGTTTGTTATAAAAATTGATCCTTGCTGGAATATGAGTTTATACAAAGATTAATCCAAAAGGACTCTCAATAAATGATGTTTTCAAAGTGTCCAGGCCTAACACTAGTAGAAAAAAACGCATCCTAATCCACTTAAAAATCAACTGGTATAGATTGATTAGGATGTGGATTTGGATAGCTTGATTTGGACACCAATTAATAGCTTTCACTTGATTCGGACACTAATCCACAACTTTCAGTTGATTTGGACAGCAGAAACGTGTTGATTGTCTGCCAATCCAACAGAGAAAATTTTAAAAATTGCCAAATCAACACAACTTTGTAGATAAGGGTAGGCAATTCTAGTAGTGTAAATATCTTAATCCAAATTTGTCTCCATGCTCAACACTTCAGAAGTCATATGTAAAATAGGAATTAGAGTTACAAAGAAATGGGAAAAAAACACAATGAAGACATGAAAAGTCCTAGAAGACAAAAATTTAGATAATAGAAAACAAAATGAAATCCATGAARTCACCAATAGAAATGCATATTTGGATATTACTAGATTGTTGTGATTGGTAGAAAAAGAAACAAGAGTCTTTTAACTGCAATCAACATGAGAAGAAATCAACATGGAAAGAGGTACACCGTAAATCATGAATTGTATAAGTTCATGAAGTGTTGATCAATCCRAGAATATCTTCTAAAATTTTCAATCATGATTTATAAGCAATGAGGAGTTGTTTGCAAGAGTTGTAAGSATGGTTATTGCAACAATATTGATAAAAACTTCACCACACTTGAAAGTCATTGTTCCATTCTTAAGACCCCCGCAATCTTATGTAATGGCTTCAATTCTAAGAAGCTATGTAGAATCAATCCAAAGTCTCTGAAATCTACATTTATGTGGATTTCATGTTACGAAGAACTTGGGATTGCTTGCAAGCTCTTTACGAAAAAATGTTCTAAAAGATGTTTGCATGCACCACCTCCACATTTAGGTAGGTTTGGCATTTACCAAAGGCCACTAGTATGAACACTACACAACTACTTGCTACAAAAATTCCAATGTGGACATCCTCTCAATGCCCTTCAAACATTGGATGAACTCCAAACCTCTAAATATCTTTAACCCTATATGTATTTGACTATGTTTTCATCCAAATGCTCCAAAATTGCCTTTTTTTTAGTATAAAACCCAATTTTTTGGAAAAAACAAACATTTTAACACACATGTAATTATAGGATCTTAGAGTGCACTATCTTGAGAAGATGTGGAAAAAATTTCAAAAATTTCCACCCTGTAGATTGCAAGATATTACAATTAATATAGTGTTTCAATTGACATAAATCCATTTTTTGGCCTCGCAAAAGATCGAGCAACTGCACTTCACAAGATCACATTAGTATGAAAAATATCCAAAGTGGTTGGTTCTCTTAATATTCATTCTTCAAAGCAAGTTGGCTACTTGCTTGAAAATTTTCACATCATGTTTTATAGCATATAGCATTAGGAAAATTTGAGGCATGCAAGGGGCTGCAAATTTGGACCCCCCCTACAATGCAATTACATGTTTTTATTTATTTTATTTTATTTTATTTAATGGAATTTGACGTGGCACTACTTGTACCACGTCAGCGACACGCCATCTTAACCCTTTTTTCAAAAAACTTTATTTCTAAAATTAAATTTAAAAATTATTTTTATTTTTTATTTTATTTTATTTATTTATTTATTTATTTATTTATTTATTTATTTATTTATTTATTTATTTATTTATTTATTTATTTATTTATTTATTTATTTATTTATTTGTCCATGAATCTAAAGTTATGTTGTCCAAAGTACTTTCATGTAGGTAGGTAGTTTTGACCAACTTGAACAAAACTTCTTTTTTCCTTTTGAAATTTGGCAAGTATGTCACTAACGAGTAATTGTAAAACAAAAGTAGGTATAGTGCAAAAATCTCAATCTAGAAGTAGTTAGAATCTATTAACTCTATTGGGTTGGGTCATTAACAAAAAGTTCCTACTAACTCCGACCATAGTCCCTATAGTCTTTCATTTTTTTGGCAAAAATACCTAAAGTTCTAATCCACACATTCCAATAAATCTTTATTTCATTTTTTTCTTATATCAACAATCATTGACAAATTTTGTCCTAAATGACCCTAGTCCTATAGGGATTAAAAAAGATAAATTTTAAAGAATTAAAAGAGATTTTTGAAAATTTTCTTCTTACTATATACTAAGAGCAAACTTCAATCTACGTATAAAATTTGGAAAACCATGTTATAAAGACAAAAGATATTCCAAATGTATAAGGTAGTGTGTAACATTGCAAGAGAACTTGAAATTTTAGGTTGTTTTAAGTTTTTTTAGTTTGACAATATGACAATACTACTTGTAAAATGTGGTTTTCCCGCATGGAATTGAAAGCATCATGAAACTTGATGAAGGGAATTCCAATTCCATAAAACTATTTCTTTTTATAACTTCGACATGGCATAAAATTTGCTTTGAGTTTTTGCCTTTAATTTTTTTATGGAGGTTGAGTTCTCCATGACCTCTAAGCAAACGAAAATTACTTGATATTATCGAAAAGCCCTTGGAGGAGGGGATTTCCAAGTGACTAACTACCATTGTAAGTTGGGCCGTGTAGGCTCTAACTTGCGGTGGGATGGGCTCGAGGGTGTGCGGAGTGGATGGAGGGCTGGGATGGGAGAGGGTAGGTCTTATCGCTTGGGAATGTTGTATTGTTGTCCTCCTCTCAAAGCGGAGCAAAGTCAAGCTTTCTTGCAAGGGCTGCCCGAGTTCTCCATCTTAGGAGTTCTCCATGTGAATTATTAAATTGGATTATAATTGGAATTATTAAATTTAAGGAGGAGAGACATGGCAAAGGGACATCATTGCACATAATGCCCATATAAGAGCTTATATTACAGTCCGATTTATTAAATTTTGATTGATATTGGTTTACTAAAAATTTCAATAACTTCCTTTAAAGTGGATTATGAAAATCTAATTAAAATTATTCGTTTCATTTATATTATGTACAATGAGATTTATTAAATTTTTATCAATATTAGTTAACTAAATATTTCAAGGCCTTCTTTTAAATTTGATTAAAAAAAACTAATTAAAATTATTTGTTTAATTTATTTCATGTATAAATATGAAATAACATGCACTACAAGATGGTATAATTTCCATTATATGATTCTAAGTATTTTGAAAACTCAATTTCAAGGTTTTAACAAATGTATTTAAGAGAGCCGCTTGAGTCTATACATTGTTGAGATTGAACACAAGCACTGCTCTTCAAGCAATTGTTTGAGAGATGATTGCCTTTTCGGAGAAGTTAAACTCCATAAAACAAATTTGGAGTCAATTTTCACAAAAAAAAAATTGGCATCTAACCCAAGTCGTTTCATATTTTCTGGACCTTCAAGGAATTAGTTGCAAATTATTGGAGTTGAAAAATAAATGGTCACTAAAACYCTCTACGAAGGAGGGGGGSMWKGGCTSAGTTGTATTGTGTTTGGACATATAATGTGATAATCATAAATTGAGTTAAATCATGAAAATAGAATTTGGAAAATATATATGTCATTCTTGAAGAGCTCTACAACACCAATAATACAAGACACTAGGAAAATAAATCCGATTGTAATCCAATTTAATAATTCACATGGAGAACTCCAAAGATCAAAGACTCGGGTATCCCTTGCAAGAAAGCTTGATTCTGCTCCGCTCCGGGAGTAGGACAACAATACAACATCTCAATGCTGCATACCCTTGAGCCCACATCACCATAGGTTCGCGGCCGCACGGCCCAACTTACGGTAGGAGTTAGTCACTTGGGGAGGAGATTTGCGCTCACAAGCAAAACAACCCCAACTTCGCACCGTCGGTTATATTATCAAAAATAGCATGTTCTCATCTTTCTAATAAATAGTATGTGATTGTATTTTTCCCTATTCCGTCAACTGAAGTTGACATAGCAAATCCGCTGCACAATACGCATAGTCCAAAAAATGCTCAAAACCGCTTATTATTGGCTTGATTTAAGTTTAAATTTTGACCTAGAAGCGTGCAAATGATGGCTTTGGTTTGATTTTAAAATTGTAGCTACAAATAAAGGATGCACAAGAAGCTTATTGTTGGAAATGCAAACGATGACATTGAAATCGAGGTTGTTCAAAAGATTAGGCTTTAGGGTTCTATAGGCTCGTTTGCAAAGATTATGGTTTAAGATTCTGGAGTTTATGATGACTATGGGTTGGTTTATAAACAACTTTGGCGTATTTCTTTGAATAAAATTTTGAAAATTCTTTTCTTATTTAACTATTACTAAATCCTTTAGAAATCATCAAATGAATAAATGACTAGTATACTCAATTCATAGTTTTAAAGTTTCACAACCAATGAAAATTGACACGTAGACCACTTGTTTTAGTTTATGTGTGGTTTGGACAACAAACAACAACTTATCACACAACGTGCTTAAAGAAAGGCAGTAATTGCCTTGCAAATACACTAAAGCAAACTTCTACATACAAAAATTTGGCCAACCATTATAAAACAGACAAAAAGAACTTTGGAATTCTATTTGCAAGTGTGCAATATTGCAAAAGGGAAATCAAAATTGTTGTCGAGTAAATTTTAGGAGAGGGTCAAATCAATGAGGGAAGCAAGTTGTCAATTTCTAAACAACTACTTTTAACAATGAACTTGAATATGTTAGGTGCTTTTAGTTTGACAAGGCAAAAATACTTCTAAAGTGAGGTTTCTCCCTATTCACATCAATACATTAAGATAGGTAGTTTGTTTAATTTGTTTGTTTATTTTATATGTTGGATATAATACGCAAGTTTTTAAAGTGTCAAAGTTTGGTTCTAAAAGCGTTTCTTCCACATTGATAGTTGCATAATTGATTATGGAGGATGACGGTTTCAGGGGCGATTTTTGGGGTGTCTAATGTAAAATCTATAACTTGATGTCTTTTGGTCAATTGCCACATGAAATGTGCTTGTCTCTTTCAAATCTCTTCAATACTTCATGTTGTTTGTGCTTTATTGATTTTTTGGCTTCCCCTGACTCTAAGTTGCAATCTCATACCCAAAATTGCGAAGTGCTATATGTGAATACTATTTGGGTACTATAAATCCAAACACTAATTTCAAAAACCGATGGAGGCTTAAAAATACGCTCGTGCGGGTGGATATTGTGAAGAAGGTTTGCATTGCTCTATCTTCATCTTGGCTTTGTAGATTGATTATGGACTGGGTAACCTTCGAATGGATTACATAAGGTTACTAGCTTTTTTCCAAGATGAAAGCTCACGTAATCGTTGCCTTCATGGATGAATATTGTGCGGTTACGAACAAATTATTCTCCCTCACGAGTGGATGAAGCGCGCTTGAGCATATTGACTCATACAATCACAGTTGGTTATGAATAATCTTGGTAAGGGAGTATGCTCAAAAATGGACCATTTCATGATTGGCCCACCTTTTACATAAACTATTGTAGACCATAGAATATTCTGCTTATTTTTCAAAGAAAGATAAACAGATGCCACATCTAATACAAGTGGTTTCATAATTTTCCAAGCAATATTGAATTAGTTATGATTTTCCAAAGTTTTTAGTCCTAGGCACCTATTTATGGCAGTAAGTCTAGCATAATCAATATACATGCGGGCTATAAAGGGAGAGGTGGAAACCAAGAATAAGCATGGAAATTTGCAATAAGTAACAAGCAAGGGGTCCTTAAAGTGACCATACTTATATCCAATCAATTTTCAGATTTTACATTCTCTAAATAAAGTAGTTGGCTTGTCGACCTCTTTTTTAAATGCAGAAATGACCACCTATCACTTCATTTAAAATTGAACCCAACCACATGCTTTAACCATCCACATTTAAACCTTAAAGCAATCTTTGACACACTTTAAGTTGCTCCCACTTTGTCTTCAGTCCATTAAAAGTCTATCACATATCCATTTTAGGACGAATTGAGGTTCATTTCATACCTGAATATGGGGTCCATTTCAAGACAGCGGTGGCTCTTACAAGAGACTACTATAGTCTTGAAGTGAGGAAGATTCCAACATTTTAGGAAGATTCCAACATCAGGAAGATTCCAACATTTTAGGAGGGTTTAGAAGTTGAATGTGCATTAAATTTCTATGGTTGCAAGTAATCAAATGGAGCATGTTCCATTCATGTACATGGTTCTTCTACTTTGAAAAAGCTTTGAAAATTGAAAGAACAAGTACAGATAGCAAGGTTTTGAGAACTTTTAAAATCTATACTACTAAGGGTTATATTCTCCTTTGTGGAAATTGATTCTAGAAATTTAAAATTTTCTTTTTCTGCWAATCAATTGTATGGATAAAAGTGTGGTATCTAGAATGTAGTATTTTGACCATGGCTACGGCTATCATATCCTCCCATTTTTGTCTTTTACTGTAAAAAAATTACAAAAAATTACAAAACTTAGTATAAGATAATTACATATGATAAATAGATTCAAAGCTTAGAGATTGCAAGACTAGATGATAACAGATGCAGTCTTCTCCATGTAATACTGAACTCACAGAACAGTTCCTATTTGCCAAAATAAGCTAGTCCGCCCATTGGCTTGAAAATGAATTTCTGTTGCAAACCTCCAAACAAGCACCCTTGTAGACTATTGTACTGTACTGTACTGGCTTCTTTGGTGCTCCCCCATTAATGCCCAGGGAATGTGGAGGACCCGTGTGTCTAATTCTATCAAAGTTCGTTCAAAGAAAAACCCAATTGCCAGCCCAACATTCTAGMCCAATATCTGATGAAGTCAGCTGTCACTTATGCAACGTTGATATGTAGAGTATTCATCCTTCGATGTATTGAATATATGTACATTCTGCGTATACGTAAAACCTTCAACAGTCTTGAGAAATTCTACTGAAAAATTGTTCTACATGTCAAGTTAGAGATGCCTCCAAGATCTACTGCAATTGTGTGCGTACATCATGTTCAGGAGGTTGCCTTGTCGTCCGGTGTTGTTACTTGAACCTCTTCAGCCAGAGTCCAATGTTTAGGTATCCTTCAAACTGCGTTTGAGGTCTGCACTTACATAAGGTCAAACTGTAAAGAGTCTAGCAACACCAAATAGATCCACTAATAATGGTCACGCTCTCATAAATCAGCCAAACATGTTGTTAGGGGACAAACTGCATTGATATGTATTCCGTGAACCAAATGAACAGTGATTAAGATGGAAAATTGTGGAAAAGGGTACCTTTCTAAAGAATGTTGATCTGGAACAACGATTATCTTAGCCTCCAGTCCTCTCGCTCGCAGTGCTTGTGCATACTGCAATCAATGAACAATCTAATAGGATGAGAAAGAAAAAAATTAGTTCTCTAGTTCTATCAATGTTCTATCAATGTGTGACCAGTCTAAGATTTGAAAAGTGCTGAATTGACACTGATCCTGAGACGAACCAATTGTAGACAAGGATTACTGGAGTTTTGGAGCCTACCTGTATCCCATTAGGAATCGCAGGTACCCTTCGATCGTGGGCTCCCAGTATAAACAAAGTTGGCACTCTCACCTGCAGGGATTTAGGAGATTGAGAAGGCATCTACAAAGCTGAACTCGAAAATTTTGCAGCGTACCCATTTCACACAACCATAACAAAAGCTTACAGTCATTGCCACTTCCCCATTTATCTATTTGGTTTCACTGGAAGTTTTAGAGGATAGAATTGGACCTTTGAAACGTGGGCTATGGGTGAACATTGATAGAGAATACTGAGGTCATTTGCAGAAGGTGCTTCTGAGTAGGCGGAAAGACCTTCTTTTCCAAAGGCTTCAACAAAACACCAATCCGGTATATCAGCAGTGCCCACATTTGAGGCGAGATTGCATACAGGACTTCTTAAGATGCCTGTTCTGAATTTATCAGGTGCCTGCTCACAAAATTCCCACGATTAAGTTTTCATACTGCAAATAAGATATTTCATGTACAGGGCATATTTATCTAATAGAAACTTTCGCAATCTTCAAACCTGTGAAGTATACACAAATTCGCCCCTCCACTGACGCAACAAAGAGTGAACATAAGAAATTCAAAACATCATTGCAAAGCGTAAGAATTAAAAACTTGTTTGCGATCACTGACCTGTCCTAACAGATGTGACACCAAAAAGCCTCCATGGGAACCACCCATTAAGGAAATCTTGTTAGGATCGGCCCATCCGTTCTTGATGACTTGATTCATTGCAGCAAGCACATCGTCCACATCCTAATGTGCTCATCATTGACAGTCAGAAACACTCACCTCCAATGGGTCGTAGTATTAAAAGTTACGAATTCGAAATAACGTCAATTTCGTTTATTTGGCGGAATTCTACAACTTTGGCACTGTTCAGCCACTGAGCCTGAAAGTAAATGTATTATAGACCTAGTTTTCAGAGCTTAGTACAAATGAATATCAGAAAAATTTGGTACCGGTAGTGAGAATCACACCAATTTGCACGAAACCTAAATGTGCTTCAATATATGACTTTCTCAACTATTTTTTAGGTTTTCATTTGAAGAAAATCTATTAAACATGATTTTTACAAATTATTCATATGGTCAAATGAGAAAAATAATTCATGGATATCTACCAAATCAATTTTGAAGTATGTTGAAAAGTCACCAAAAGTATTATTTTTATTTAAATTTATTTAAATTTTAGTATGATTTGGTAGAGCCACTAAACTATGAATTGATCAACATGATACAGTTTGAATACAAAATTTCTTATTGTATGTGTTCAAGGTAAAACTTTCTATATAAGAATGAGTTAACAAAGGAAAAGGTTAGACCCTTGATTGATGTTTAATTTTTTAAGAAAGTATAACTCACTTTTGTAAAATCCATCAACATTCTCTCCTAGATAATTTCCTTGAGCATTGAAAAACGTGGGGGCCCAGACTGATCAAGCCAACATAAGCTTCCAACATACCGTCTGGTAAAGTGCTATTGGATTCCGCAAACGGAACAGGAATCTGGATAATTTTGTAGATCATTTCCTTCAATGATGTCCGGACCTGCCATACGATTGAGACAAGTCATGCACGCTGCCGTAAGCAGACATAGGGCGTGCAGATTCACGAATATCTTCGGTATAATCAATTCTCCAACCATTGATTCACGTAAAACTTCAATCAAACATAATTATCGCTTGTAATAAAGCCATGAAGAAAATTTGAATGAATCCGCGTCACAAGTTCACAACCCGGCACACTGAGTCAATTTGTATGCACGAAGCAGTTCTCAAGTAAACGATCTAACTTCAATGATCTAATTAYGAGCCAATATTTTTCAATAATATTTTACAGTAAGTGGCACTTAAGGGCACCATTCACGCTCTAAAAACATGCCATTCTCAACGCMAATTGTTAGTTTCAGTTCCTGGGTGTCATATTAAGGGTCCGAACATATCACGATCATCAAGAATAGAACTTCAAATTGGACAATTCAATRGTACCAACCTTCTCCGTGACTTTGAGGGATGGAACACTGATGTTGATCCAGCTCCAATTTTTGTATGTCTCGACTTGCCGACCAAGCATCAAGTTGTCCGGTTCATTCACAGAGCTTGCAACTGCAAAAGCATCATCCCAGTGAAATACAAGGATATAAGGTCCTCAATTTGTCAGTCACAGTCAAGGGATTCTGCAAACCATGTACATGACTTCTTCAGTTGCAGAACAGTCAAAGATGTTTGAATAATATCACACCACCAAATTCAAGGAACAACACAATACAACAGTCTCCAACACAATAACCATAAATAACCATGAATTGCAGTGTCCATAAATGGAGTTTTCTAGTAGCTAGCTGCGACTAGATCTCATACAGAATGCAAAAGGTAACACCTTAGGTTACGARAAATACTTACCGGCTAATAAGGAGCTAGATTCCAATCCAAGCAGTTTCCATGAAGATAATGAATTGGTAGGGCTGACCCTTGAAACATCCCCACTGCACCCAAAAATGAAAAAATTAGAAGGAATCATGTACTCAAAATCAACAAGTTTTACAATTTGGCATTTCTGAGGATTGACAAGCAAAAAATTCGGTATGAATAAACAATTGAATTGTCRATCACACATCAATATGCTCCGCTTCAGAAACTCAAGTAGAAACCAAAGCCTACACAAAAATCTTGTTTAGATCCCACTCTTGATCAATCATAAGAATTCCACTGACCTTTCAATGTCAACAGCAAGAATAACCTCTTCGCTCCGCCACATTGAAGTCATTAACATTATAGAGCTGTCGGCCAACCATGGGTTGGCAATAAGATCCGTACAATACAGGCCAGGGAAATKATCGYTGTCCGCATGTTGTACGACTTTAACCTGAACCRGTTTTGGCACAACATGATTGCTGAATGACGAAAAAACTTATGAAGTTTTATACATAAAGTACAATCCACAAAAGACCAGATTCTGGATTCAGTCCATCGCTGGTATTGCTATAAAYACCAACAGCACCATATCAGGTGACCAACGTATCACTATCTTGACCAAAGACTTTAACGTATCTGAAAATACTSATCATAAGTGGCTAGAGCCGAGGACATCGTGGTACGGAACAAGCAAATGAATGGATYTCCCCGAAGGTTCCGTGAACCTTTCGGTGACTCTCACCAACTGAAGGGCCATCTCTAGCTATTGACAGTTTAGAAACGTCGGACAAGAAAATTCACAAATTTGGAATGACCGAAACTGTACTAGGTCGAAAACTGTACCACGTCTTTGATCTCCATGGGCGTACTCAAACTCCCATCAACTGGCCAGCTTATCGAATGAAGTGAGCTCGTAGCAGTGTGTACCCCACTGCTGACAGCTGCTTGGCAAGATAAGAACRCTAATAGCTTTCCACTTGGACTGAAAAAATCAAACAGAAACGTCAGGTAAGTATGAATTTCTGTGCGTGCTTCAAAATGCGRATTTTTATCCTCCTGATATACATTTGACTCCTACATAATTACAAAATTAAACATATGGATTTGAGAATTCTTTTCAAAATTGTACAGGACCAATACTTCTGGAAGACCTGAAATATCGTGTTTAAGTTTGGATACTCTAGTACATGTTGGATCCCGGAATACAACCGACCTTTAAGCGCAGTAAAAGGAGATGTCTGATAAGGAGATTTTGGAGATCGGAATGACCTAAAACGAGGAAATAGTGCGCTGCTCATGCCTTCAGTAAGCTTGACAGCTGATGCAGCAGGAAGCGAACGTTCTCTGGACCCCAGCATTCATGGTTAATAAGCAGTAAGAAGCTGTATAGCAATCCATCAAATGCGAAAGAAAGACCACTTCTAACCAAGAAAGATAAAATGCGAAAATATTGAATTCAGAAAACGCGGTATKATTTTTCCATATTCGAATCTGATAAATAGCACGTGCTCTTCTCAAGATAATGGATACCTGTCATGAACTGGAGCGGCTACTGCGTAAAGATAGCAGGGCTTGTTGTGACAGTATACCATTCCAAGCTTTCTTGGGGTGTTAAAATTAGAAGAGAAGCAAGACCAACCGACAAACACGAGTGTTTTCTCTACTCTTTTCTGTGCAACATTGGGAGAGGAAGCCGTCACTCGCGGAGCCCATACAACTTGACCAACACTAACGTCTTCAGGAATACCTTCAACAATCTGCACAACTCCACTGAGAACTACGATAAAATCAGAAGTTCAGAACAGTAAGGAGACTTTCTCAATAAAAGATTTCATGTTGATCTTGGTGGAAATAAAGATCACACAGTCAATATAATAGTCTGAGGTTCCTCATTGCGTCAATTCAAACTCCGTTCATTCATCGTATTCTTTTAGGGATATTCCATTGTACTATTTGGCCTTTGATTACTGTAAAAAGACTAGGGGTCCTCTGCAGTACAATTCACTACTCAAGTATTCTGATACAGATTCTAATTTAGAATCTGTGGTTAAAATGGCGGTATTCAGCAAACTTGGCACTTTCAGGTTCAGACCGTGCGGTCTGAAATGTACACCCCTCCTACATTTCAGACCGTGCGGTCTGAAATTTATAGTAGTCCTAGAAAATGAGTGGAAAAATGGCATATGAATACTGTCATTTTAACTAAATATTTGTTTAAAGAGCATATTGTTCCGCGCACCTTTCCACATTGACTACAAAAAGGACAGGTCTTCTCCTTCCTGTGTAGGTCTCTCCCCAATCTTCCACCCATTCCCCTTGCCCTTCCCATGCTCCAGCTCCGAGGATCTCAGTGTTGCTTTGATCCGACGATTTATCACGTTGGCCAAACATCGGTCTTGGCTTATCAGGTTCCTCAGCTACATACGCTATGCATTCCTCATCTTGACTCCATGAAGCACCTTGAAACCTGTTTATGAGTTCTCTAAAGAGTGAGCTCAAAAGCAGAGACCTCCTTTAATRCAGAACCCAGTACAGTTCGATTGGACATGATTAAAGCAAGAAGTTCAGATGAATGATCATTCTAACTTAAATGTGGATATTAAAGCATTAAATAAATGAAAGATATGAAATAAGCTAATGTACCACTCATCTGCATACACGGAGCCATGCACCGACACGGGCACGAGCATTTCCTTCAAAAGTTGTCCTTGACCCCAAATCTCAAGCTTGGCCTTGCTTGATCTTTTCTTGTCATCGTTATTACGAACTATCAATAATCTCGTCCCCGTCGGAGAAGGAACGACTAGAGAAGCCCCGGTGAGCTCAAATGGGAATGGTGCCCAGTGGCAGTGTGTGGAATTCGTCACTGACACGTCAGGAATAAAAACAGTTGACATAAATGCGCGTCTCGAATTGGCAGAGAGATTAACCTGGCTCATCTCTACCATCACGTCAAAGCCACCATCTCCTGAGCATAATTCGATAACAGAGAGTTTTACAGTAAGATCAGTAGTCTGAACCCTCATATTCGTTAAAATGGAGGATCAGTGAAAAAAGTCTCAGTAACAATCGACTCACTGAAATCTCAGATCTACACCGGTAGTAGTTTGAAACACGCCATTCTAATGGATATGACCATCCCAATGACACAGCGAACACAACGTAATTGTGAATGGAAACTGAATTTGGAAACAGAGAAGCAGTAAATCCGATTGGTAAGTCTGGGCAACATGACTTGCTTTCACGGCAAACAGTACTGAATATTGAAATCAGAGGTAGAATTATCACTCCAGAAAACTCTCTAYAACCTGTAAATTCTTGTTAAAGGTCTACATGTGACCAAACAAAGGGTAAAGAATCGAGGGGCACGCTGCACTAAACGTTTTCGAGCTTCGTACCTCTCCATGAAGAACTGGTCCAAGCCTTGTCAATACTTGGAATCGAAAGAAAGGCTTCCAACAATGTAGCTTCGTTGACTTCAGCCAAACCCGTCTTGCCACTTGCATCAAGAGGCCGGCTCATAACTGCTTCCGATGCAGGACCCATTCGCACACTCACGTCAAATAATATTTCCTCTTTCTCCGAAATCTTGAAATGCGCGGTGCTTGAATCGAATACATCAGACATTAATGTCAGGTGATAAGGACCTTTCCTTTGACAATCCAAGCGGGGAACCGAACCCGTAAACCAATTATTTGCAACGACGAAATTCTCTCCAACCTCCAAGAACTCCAATAATAAACAACGCGCTGTACACTCAGCAATGATAATGCCTGCTGGACAAGAAGACTATCCTCAGTGTGCCTGAAATTCCTTTATTGCAAGTATGCCATTGGCTCAATACCTCCAGCAAGTAACGAGTCAGGTGAGAATTCCCAGAGTTAAAACGACAACAGAACACTCAAGCGAAACTGCTACATCATAACTTTATAAAACTTGCTAAATACTGCTGGTTCTCATACGTAGAGATGTTACAAAATCACTACAATACTGGTAAGATGTCAGGACTCAGGAACAGGGCTAGCTCACTGCAGACAGAAATAATGTTTTCAAAAGTTTGAGTCTAAAAAACAAAAAGTCTGTGATGCAGAAGGTGCCGAAGGCAAAGTTCTAATGCTTCTAATTGAGCTTCGAAGAACGCCTGACAACAAGAAAAAATTTCATGTATGTTCGGAGTGGATTCTATTGAAAATATTCTTAAAAGATTATGGGACGTTGTCGCATGCAGAATTAGACCCGAGCACCCTGAAACTTGTAGAGGTCAGTAGAAGGGAGATGCAAGAAGTCAAGGACAGAACAAGGTGCTAGTAACTACCTTGTTCCTCAAGAAAGACTTGATCGCGGATGGGCAGCGAAACGCAATAGCGATTAAAACTGATAACGTGTAGGACGAATAAAATCAATCCCCAGGAACCTTGAAGCTCGAACTTGAGACGAAAGCTCCTTGAGACTAATTCCCGCTACGGAATGCTTCTCCTCGAATAATTATAGAATACCTCTAACAAAAGCCATCAGCCTCCACGCGGCTGGGAGGTCAAAGATGAGGCGAGAGCTTCAAGAAACGCTCAGCAAGACAGTTATGAGGTTGTAAATAAAATATACGCGTACATCCAATCGTCATCGCTCTGCCACTGCAACTGCAGTCGCTACGTGCGTATAAAAATGATGAAAGGACTGCAGGCCAAAAAATACCGCAGAAGGTTCCCCGGATAAATGAGAGGCAAAGCCGATGACGATTGGTCAATTTCCTGACGAATCTCAGTACCTTCCGGGAATAAGTGCAGCAGGTACGCCAAACGGTGATGGATTGCCCTACCCGGAGCCAGGTAAGCGCCACCAAGGCGCCTCTCCGACTTCGTGAGACTGACGACGGTGATCCTAATACTGCGAAGCCGTCCTGCCACCACCATCTGCTCGGGATCATCGACTTGCTCAATTCATTCAATAGCCAAATTACGAACGCCTTCAAGAATGCTGCAAGGGAAAAGAACTCTCCACAAAACTTTCGATCATGCTCTACTATTTCTTTCACCTACATTGTCGGATTTTTTTTCGCCTGCTTTTGACTTCCCGAATTGTACCAAGCTGTACCAATTGCAACAGTTTGTGCCGGTCGGTGGTGCACCTGTTCTCATCCCCGAGCTCCACGTCCCCGCCTCAAGCTTATAATTCCAATTTGCCACACCATGATGTCTTGTCCCCGGTCTTGTCACTCTCGTCCCTGTTCATTTGTACGTCGATCGCTCGGCTTCACACGCAACATACCGATGTGCCGTTTGTCCTTTCTTTTTTCACCTCATTGCGCGGAGTCCTTGCCTAGCTACACTACGCCATGCTGCCGGCCGGCCAAGCCAAGCCTGTAATAAGCAGCGCAGCCCGCGGCCAGTGCCTATTCCCTCTTTTCCAACCACACATGCCGCATGCAACCGACCGACCCCCCGCACGATCTAAAATAGCCACTGCACTGCACAGGCTGGCCGCGATACGACTGATGCAGCCTCATCAGTCAGTCGTCTTCTCCGATTTCACCCTTTCCATCCCGTTTCCCCCCATTTTCAGTTCCCCTTTCAAATTTCACTCAGGCACGCCTCCGTCTTTTCYCCCGCCGTCTCGTCKCAATCACATCTCATCTCACCGCAGCGCCATGCCTACGTCACCTTTTTTCCCATCCATCGGTGCCGCCCATTGTTACTACAGTACAGTACTGATGGACGGACGGACGGACGGGCGACTGCAATGAACGACGGATTCAGTTGTCTCTACTTTCATCCATTTGCGCCAGTCCTTTTCCTCCCTGTAGGAGACACCCAGGTCGTTAGAAAGCTCCTGTACTAACTTAGAAGCCAACTTACTGGCTGCATGTTCGTCTCGTCCAGTGTGCAAGGGCGGAAAGACTGCCATTTCATTCGGCAGTCCAGACTCCTGAGGATGAGATGGCTGGTGGTGGGGCATTGATAACCGCCTGCCAAATCTCAAGGAGAACCACTGGAATACCGGTAAAGGGAGGACCTCAGGCAGTCAGGCTCTAAAAGGGTTCTCGCACGCATATGAGTGGAGCATAGTTTTTTCTTCTTCAATGTACTAACAAAAATGAACACAACCGGGTGTTGACTTTTTCAACCCTAATGTGGCACCGTTCCATTGGTAAATGGCAACCCATCACCATTGCCATTACAAGTTGCAACTCATTACCTTATTTTCTTGTAACTTGCTTCCTACACCCTTGGAGACCATGAAGATGAAAGGTTGTGATTGAAAAATATACAGATGTTTCTATACAATAACCTATTSATTGTGAGTGTGGCTCATTAGTTACCTAATACATAGCAGGGTGAATGTTTTTAGTATTTTAAATGATGTGACTCCAACTTCAAATTTGTATATAATTCCACAAAGATCCAATAAACATGAAACAAACTTGAATTACATACCAATTTCATSTATATTTTAAAGAAAATTTTATTGAAAAATATTTCAAGAAGTCAAACTCCCTCCTGAAAATGTGGGATACATGGTCACTTTGAGGACCTCCTACATTACCACAATAGCAGTGACTAACTCCCACCAAAATCAAGGCTATGCATGCGCTAACCTGGGTGAGGGCCTTGAAGGCGATGGCCCAAGGGGATGGAGGTTTGGGATGTTGTCCATGGAATTTTCACCCTCTTGCCCACCCACCCTCATTGTTTGAGGAAAAAAAAATTCTTGACGATTGGGGTCCTAAGCAAAGTTGTAAATGTAATGTCAATCGTTTTATATTTTTTTTTTATAAAACCAAAAGGTCCCCACTAGTATTAGAGGTTACCCCTTCATATTCATCCTAAACTGCGCTACGCGCCATAAATGAAGCTATGCGCCTAACATCGCTCCGCTTAGGCCTAGACCCTACTAACTCTCCTCTAGAGGCTTTAGGTGCTACAAATTAAATAAACCATTTCGTTTTTCAAAGAAAACCTTGGGGTGGGTGGATTTGAATTTCATCTGAACCCGCTAGACTCCGAAGGAAGCGTGGGCACACCCAGGCCATCCCACGCTAGGTTAGCGCCCGCACGGCCTTGTTTCAGTGGGAGTTAATCACTTGGCTTACCATATTGGGTGTATTTTCCACATCAGAGACTAAAGTGTTATTATTCTACATCAACTTCTTTTGAAATCATAGCCTAAATAGTTTTGGCACATGGCCATTAAATTAGTTATTGGGTTTACAATTCTTTTGAAAATGTGCCACAAAACAAAGAAAGTTCTATAAATTTTATGCTAATTCTTTTTTGTGTTTGAAGAGATATATTTTTATGTGGTCAAAGCACAAGATTTGTAAAATTTGCATTGTAAATATGTAAAGGTCTAGAAGCCCATATTTAATGGCAACATGGGTTTTTTGTATTTCAAGTGTATTGTTGTGGAAAAAATATGAATTCAAATTGAGACAAATTCAATGACATGTGGCTCTTCCAATTTTAATCCTTATTTCATTTTCTACATGTGCAAAACACTCCAAAATAATCACACATTCCAAGTATAAGGTATCATATTTAAGAAATATATTCATACCTTAAGTTAGGTTGTGTATTTTAGTTTTGTTTTTTACCTTGAGAACTTCAGGACCGTGTGTCCTCCGATAGCATAATTGTTACTGTCAAAAAGCTCTCAGCTTTGTTTTGTGACATTTAAACTATCGATGTGAAAATTATTGAGATTCCAAAAATTTATGAATTAAAAACTTAGAAAATTATTTTTACTGATATTTTTATTGTGCCAACGGCACAACACTTTTGACTATGGCAACGGCACATGGCACACTAGTAGATGTTAAAATGACATTCAAATGAGAGATGTTGACTATAATACAGTACAGAATTTGTATTCTAGAAGTCAAAGACAATACCATATACATGATTTCCCATATTTTTAAAAATTAAATTACATTGGGAATCAAGCTTTGAGCAAGGAAGGGAAAACAATTTAATTTAGAGGTACAAAGTATTTCTTCTAACAAGAATATGTAGTCCTTAAGTCATTCATTACTTCTCTTGAGRATTAGAGTGGGACTTTAGATGATCAAACTCTTAATTCACAACAACACAAATAGAGGTTGGAATTACTTTTCTCTAAAATTAGAGTTTGATTAGAAATTCGAAGCCAAGGATCACAAAAGAAGGCTTCTTTGAGGTCTCTCCTTTTGAAGTTAAATATGACCAATAAGTAGATGCATCATTTGGCTAGCCTTGGTGGCTATTGTGCATATGAGAGAGACCATGGAAGATCCCATAAAATCATACGATGTCAAATACTTCCTCAATCTCAAAATGATTGTCCACTTTTTGTTTTGACACAAGCATGTTGAAGAACACACTGTGAGGGATTTCCAGTAGATAGAGAGGCTTATTTTTACGCGAGATAAACCACATGTCATTGCCATTTATCAAACCCACAACCACTCCATTTAACTTGGGTACCTTATGATTGGCCACTTTGAGTAGCATATTCTTTTAAGGTTGTTTTGAGTAGGTCAGATGTCATTCCGGGACAAAGGGGGTACTTCACCTTTTTGCATATTTTACAATCTTGAAAGTTAGAAAAGTCTAGGGGCAGATTTATCTCAAGCTAGAAATCCCTAGTCTTTTAAAACAAACCGTTGAATGCTAACTTATTAGCTCCTCCGCGTTTCATCTTCCTCAACAAAGTTGCCAATGCATTCTTGTTCAATTTGGCTTGCTAAGTTATTGTATTCTCTCTCATCTTTAACCCTTGAATGCCGGTGTGGACGTTTTGTGTCCTTTGGATGATAGAGAATCAAAACGGGAAGGACAGAATTGAATTGCCGACTTTTCATCCTCGGTATTAGGAGTGGAAAGGGAAAATCTTTTCTAACACTTTGACTTCCACGGCCACCATTCTGTCCTTCAAAGGTTAAACGGGCTAATTCACTTGGACAAAGATTTAGCAATTTCAAAATGTACATTAAAATATAGATTGGGTACTTTGGAAAATTCAAAGTGCATGCAAGTGATGTAACCCTCCTTTATTCTCCCCTAAAGGTCGCGATCCATTGTGAAATGATCAAACATCATGTATAAGCTTAAACCAACCTTTGAAACTATGTTCCAATAATAATCTTATATTTCTGTTATTTTAAACTATGAATTACGTATCACTATGAGAAATTTCAATTTATTTTGTGAAAAATTGCAATTGTTATCATTTTTGTTGCAAAAATTGAACATAAATAAACAAAAACAACAAAAACAATCCAATTTTTTTGAAATTTTTCAAGAGGTAGAAGTAGCAATGGAGATTAGTCTCAAAAACTTTGAATTGCTTATTTTATTTTTTACACCAAAAACAACCACAACAAAGACCTTGATGTCAAATTCAACTATTAAACCAAATTTATCCTTTTATTTGATTGATACATAAAAACATTGTATTTTTTGCTATTGCAAAAATGAATTTTCTAATTATATTATTTTTTTCAAGAATTTTGATGGAAAAATCAAATTATTGTGAATTTTTAAGGCTAAAAAAGGAAATAAAACTATATGAATTATAATATACTTTAGAATAATCTCTAACTCTTACTATAAATGAATGCTAGAATGAGAAACATAATTTTATAATTTAAGAGTAAATTTCATTTCAAAAAATAAAATAAAAAGTAAAAACCACACCATATTGTGTTATTTGGATTGCTATTATGTGAGCATAGAAGTGTGAGCCCATGAGCCTAAATTACTATACATCTATGTAATAGGTGTATATCCAATAGAAACCATCTATGACTATAGGATATATATGTTACAAATACCCATAATATAGGTGTTTATGATACATACAATGTGTCTATAGTGTGTGGTATCTATATTATAGGTACCTATATTGTAAGCTCAATGCTCACAAGCTTGCATTATTGGGCTCACATACTAGCACTATTTATTTGGATTCTAACACATGGAGTTTTCAATTGCAATAACCCTTTCAATTTTTGACGTTTCTCAAAAAATTTAAATGAAGTGAAAAAACAAAACTTTTCAAGCTCTATTGTTATAGTCTAAATCAAATTTCAAAAATATTCATTTAGAAAATTGCAATTGAGGTTGACTAAGGCGCATCCACTTTAGGATGCTTGGATCTTAAGGAGTTAATCCGTAAATGACGACAAGGCCATTCTCGTCAATGAATGAAAGAGCATTTTTTGGTTTAGGATAGAAGTGCAACTATTCATCCTCAAAATTTTGTGTGAAAATGGAAGATTTTCTACGGACTTTGACTTCCAATGCTTGTTTTTGAACTTTTTTAAATCAATCATTCCAACGGTATCAGAATTCATAATTTCCACGGTCCCCAATCCATCCTGTATGGGTTTAAAAATTTTGGCTCACATGAATGAGTGATTCATTTCATTGCAAAGTTTAACATGAAAGGAAAGTTCAACCTATTTCCAGTGGACTGCAAGGGATTCAAATATGGAGTGGTCATGGGTTCAAAAACATGGCATCAGTACTTTTATTTTTCCGTACTTTCCCAGGCCATGATCATTATGTCTACAGCACTCAAAATTAGGCCAGAGAATAGAGACAAGCAAGTAGACCCATTCCCTGCATTTTGTACATGAGATTTTTGTTTTAGGGCAACTAAAGTTCATGCCAATCCCATGATCTGGCATTTTGGAAGTGATGCCAAACTAATACTCCCTTCGTCCCACTAACTTGAAAACCTCTGAATTGGACATAAGGTAAACTACTCCATTCCGCCCCAAATGGGAGCAAATGGGAGCAAGCCCATTGTGGACAAAATTGTGATGACAATGGTGGTGTGCATTCACATTCAGAAATGTGTATGACCATTACAATTTTGCCCACAATGGGCTTGCTCCCATTTGGCCCATAATGGGGTTGTTTACCTTAATGCGTGTAGCACTAATGTATATGTGACCAGGTTCCAATCAGCCCTTTTTTTTTTTTTAAAACAATGCCAGGATGACAATCACTTAAAATTTGGTGAAGCATTTTATTTCTTTGTACATCCATCTTTTGTACCATAAAACACTTTTCAATCAAATTCATACATTTTTTCATCCAAATTTGACAATTTCATCCATATTTTAAAGTGGATTGAAACTTTTCTGGCAAAAATAAATTACTTTTTTTTGGTGAAAAAAAAATTTCACTATGAAATGGTGCTTTTTGGCTCCATGACCAGGCCGGCAGGGCAGGGCAGGAAGTGGAAGTGCAAGTGGAAGGGCGGGTCAAAAGATTTCTTCTCCCTATTCTAGCGCATACAAGTGTTACCACGATGGAAGGCAGGTGGTGAAAGCAATCTCATCTCAATTCTAAGAAACTTGAAAATTTGTTKTCCAATTCGATCCACYTTTGCTTGAATRGAMGTTTGYTCCTTACGTKWWTCCCGCCCTAGGCCTTTGATCTTGATACAATCCTCGACTGTTGATTGTCGACTTACCATGGTAGCCAATTTTATCTCAATCCCCGCTCCAATCAGCTACTTAGGTAGTCTTCCTAGTATCTGTTGAAATATTTACCATGGCTTCATTTTCTGCTTTCTTTCTTTCTTTCCTCCGATCTGTGTGCTCACACAACAGAAATGAGATAAATTAATAGTAGAGATGATTTGTGATGAGGTGGCAGTGTGTAAGATACATGTGCTTATGGTGGATTCACAAATTACAAGGAGTGGATTCGACAAAAGATGCCCAGTACGGTACTACCAATGCTAGATATGTTAGGTTAACAATCCGTGGCATTCTTGGGATTGGAGTTTTGGGTAAACTGAGTGTACTTTTTTTCTTGTTCAAAGTTGTGGGAATTAGGGCGGGTGGGCTTGAATGGTTCTCAACAGTGAAAGCTTACATATTCCAATCGGATGTGAAGGTGGTGGTGACGTGAGGCACGTTCATTTGGTGACTTTCAAGTTGATAAGATGGAGGTCACGCGAGCGTGATGTTTAGAAGAGGAGGGAAGTAGGGTGGGGGTGGCTCAGGATACGGCTCACAACAAACAGCATGTGGGACCACTCCAGGGGTGCAGCACAAGTCCAAGTTTGTCACCTTGGGAAATTATAGAAACTTATTGTTTATTTTTACCTCGAGATGGTCCAATTTATAAAATAAAAGGATTTTTTCATATTTGAATTCTGAGGTCCCAAAAGGAGGCAATGGGGGTATGCCACATATCTCAATTAATATTCAATGAATGCAGACCTCATTGGTTACCTCATTTTCTTTATGATTGTCAGGAGAGTTTGAATCATCAGTATCAATTCTCAGTTATTAATTAATATCCAATCTTCTCAAGAACTAGTTTACGTCATCTGGCATTCTGGGTTTCTGGCATTGGTAAATGACTGAAACTTGTTGGAATCTCCACCAGTCTTGTGGTACACTATCGTTAAACTTATTCCCAAAAGATGCAGTTGAACAACTATAACAAATTCAAGCAACACACAAACTTGTTCTCCTTTGGCCTTGCAGTGAGGGTGCGTTTCTGCAAGTTTCAAGGCAGTGTACTGGACAAGACACAACCACTTGCAAAGGTGGCGTTACAATGCAGCAATGGCACATTATACTGTAAAGAGTCATCCAATATATCAGCAACGTGCTTCTCTTTTTGTTTTTTCAGTTCAAAAAATAGGGGACTTTTACGGTGTTCAATTCAAAAAACAACTTCAATCTGTAAACAAGAGAGATTTTACGATATCAATGTGCATAAKTGGACCTAACATGCTCATGTTTGTYAAGRTGGGCAGRATCCAGAGCACCAATAYTGTGTGATGCACAASTGTCCAGAGCTTTGAGAACGACCGGAGTACGGGTATAAATAGTTCAATTTAGGGCAACTAAAACTGCTCCAATTTCAAGGAAATTGGCCATTTCTTAAAAATATGAGGATCAGCATGTTGAAGTCTGTCTAAGCTTAGTGCTTCAACATGCTTGGAATGCAGCCTTTGTGAACATMMAKAAAATCATGCCAAGCAAGGRCRAGGGCTGGCAATAACAGTGAAGCATACATTCTAGAGTACCGGATCATTTATATGTTGATCCATTGGAATAGCCTAGAACATCTTCAATTTAAAATCACCTTTCCAAAGTTCTATACTTTTGTTTGTCTTGAATCATTTTCATTGGAGTTCAACAACTCAAGCTTCACTCATCTATATATCTGCAGTATACAGGTACGCTACACAGTTTTTTTTTTGCAATACCACAGGTCTGGAGATTTATACTGGASCACCCATATTCTGAATCTTTTGTTTTAGATTTCGAAGGATGTTGCAGGCATAAGATTATRTTTTGKRRGCAGATTTGGTCCTCARAAACATTCAGTACCCAAAAGTTGATTATTCCATGTGTCAAAAWGTCTCAATATTCAAAGTCTATGTAMCATATTGWAGTGTCTCAGTCCTCCATTGTTTGTAATTTTGATGCTTTATGGACCACACCAGAAAAGACCACTGCTTGTGTGTGTATTTATGCTTGGGAAGGTTCAATTCAATGTCCTACAAAAATATGATCTATCAATTGGGTGAACACAATAGTTCAATGTCTAACTTACAAATTGTTCTGTTGTTCAMTGAGCAACAAAATSAGTGTGTTTRATCTTGCAAAGGTCTCACAATTTGGGGAARTTGAAACGCCCTTCTACAGGACAGAATGGTAATTGATGTTCACACTTTGCACCTCTTTGGAATATAAGGACCTAATATACTTCGATAGTGGACAATAGATTATGAATTAGATTTTCCTGTATCCCTAGGACAAACACTTTGTTGCATTACTTTTCAATCCTTCATGTCGGAGAGACTTACCAATAGTTTGAAATGTAAAGGAGAGCCTGGTTTTAAAACATACGACAAATTAGGTGATGTGTATCCAGAGATTGAGATGCTATTCAAATGTCAACAATTTAATGCAAACTTCATTTTGGCAGAAGAGCTAGGCAAGGAGACTTGCATGTTCATATCTACAAAGTTACCATGGTCCTGAGAATGAACTTCATCTAATTAGGGCATCACCACACGGCTTGTAAAAGAAGGCGAGTTTTCTGGCATGAAAATATAGGGCAATGCCCAAGGAGGAGGGCATTTTGTGATACAAAGGGCCAACGAGGAGGGCAGAGCCTGACAAGGAGGCGCTTTATATCGCGAAATGCATGACGACGAGGGACACTGCTTGACGTAAATCACGAGCAGGAAAATTGAACCTGGATGAAACACTTGGGATGAAATAGCAAAATTGGATGAAGAGTCCGTAATGCTCGATTACGCAAGTTTTGCCCGCGTAATTGGGCATTACGGCTGATTGCGTAGCCGAACCCTCCTAGAAAATGAACGGGCGAATTTTTGGGAGTGGTTTACGGGGATGGGGCATCCACTTTTCACATTGCAAGAAAGTGGAAAGCCCCACTCCATCAAGAACTTACCCCCACTATCTTCGTATTGTTGCAATACTTTTTCAATGGTTTCACAGTCTAGTGTTGAAAGTGTATTGTTGTAGTATAGCATAAATACTCCAACAAATGTAGTTTCAATGGGAACAAAGAATCCCATTGAGACAGTATTGTTATAGTACTACTTTTGTACGTTAACAATATACTTTCAATATAGGACTGTAAACCCATTGAAATAGTATTGTTTCAATGGTGGATACTTTGGTGACGCACATATGGCCTCTTAAGAGGCCATCTGCAATGTCAAAACTCTCTTAAGAATTCAAAAACAAAATGTAATCAATATACAAAACCCCTGCTACGTCTATCATTGTAACCAAATGAAATCAGAGTCGCATACAAAATTCTTTTGAGAATGGGCTATCAGATAAATGTCATTCAAGCGCAGCACAACATCGACATTTCTACAGGGAATTGGAACTGAGGATGAATGGCAAATTCAAATACCACAGTAGTGTGTGTTCCACTTTTAAGTGATAAAAATATATCGTGTCCGGTTTGACGGAGGTATACTTGTTACAAAAGACTCAATTGAGTACCACTTATTCAAAATTGCATCACTAGCTAGAAAAAGAGCTTTGCATATTGTGTACAATACAGCACCACAGTAAAGTGATGCAAATCTAAACCTTGCCTGCTATGGAGTAACTAAAGGTGGAACAACCCATTGCTGTTAGATGATCCTTAGTAGACATCTAGGGAATGACCTCATTGTGGGGTTTTTTTAGTATGTGAGATTTGGGCCACAATCAATGTCTTACATGATAGTAATGGAGTGATTGGTGACCACATTAGGAGCTTCCAACTTTTCAGTGGGAACTTCATTATGTGATTTGAGTTTTTAGGCCTTTCATGTTAGAAAATATTGTGACTACTTTAGGTAGTAAGATGAACATTATGGATTCAGATTTTGTCGGTTTGGGGGTAGTCTAGAGTGACTCTTTTGGACCATGATGCACTGAACACTTCAAAAATTCATGGCAAATTCATACTTTGTGGAAAAAAATATAAATTCAATTGCACTTTTTGTTTCTCACACTTGTCTTTATGTGGGGGTAGGGGTGGGGATTCAAGAATAGCATGAGTTCAAATTCCATATTCTGACCACAATGAGTTGTTTTATTCTTTCAAGGTTGTGTACTGGCTGGTACAGCCACTTTTGAGTGCATTGTCAAATAGATTTCTTGGTGAAGAATTTGCAAATAAAACTTTACATTTTTGTAAACCAACATCTTGAATTCAATCTCCAACCACGGAAGTACCATGATACGAGGTGAAAAAGTCAGTAAGTCCCCAAAGTAGTTGAAAAGAGTTTCTTCTTTGTCTCACTTTGTTTTGCAAGCCCTACTCAGGGCCTGCAAATACACCATGTTTTTCAAGCCGACTCTTGTTTTCAAGCCGTTGTCATGAACAATTTGGGGTTCCTGTATGCAGAGGTACATTTGCTTTCTTCAATGTACTAGCAGTGTACATTTTAGGAGGTGGTTGCTTTTAGTGACTAGTGCATTACAACTTCAAAAATTTGTAACTAATTCTTGGAAGATCCGAAAAATATGAAACGACTTGGGTTTCTTTCCTATGAAAATTTACTGAAAATCGTTTGAAGGAGTTTAGCTTCCCTGAAAAAGGGATCGGCTCTTAAATGGTCGCTTTAAGAGCAGTCTACCTTAGTGGGGTAAGTCTTGGAAGCTAAGCTCAAAAAGGTCATCCATTTTGTAAGCCCAGTGGGTACTCTCTAATGAAGCTGGTGGATGGTGAGTCCTACACTGGTAGAAATATGGAATAAGAAAATGACCCAAAAGAGTGACCCCTCCAATTGGCTTAACTTGTCATGTGGATCTCCTTATGGATCATTTCTTTGACTACATTCACTAAGTTCCCATTGTTCTAAAACAATCTAGTATAAAGTTATAGAACAAGGAATCGATACATTCAATTAGTCTAACTTGTCATGTGGATCTCTTTGTGGGTCATTTCTTTGACTATATTCATTAAGTTTCCACTATTCTATAACAATCTAGTACAAAGTTAGGAGACCCTATTTGTACTATGATTTGAAAGTCACGCCATTCGAGCCACTATGAATTAGTAGTTTGCATTTCAAATTTTCAAATGTACTCTAATAAGTAATAATATGTAGGTGAATATAAAATGACACCAACATTCCCATGGCATAAGGTAAAATAGCCCATTCCGGACCAAATGGGGGGTTTGCCCTCATGTCTTTGCTAGAATTTTCTAATTTTTTTTCCACATAAAGGTTAGTGATAGAAATGGCAAGAGAAATTGAGATTATAATTTTTCAACAAAACGTGAGTTTGTTATGAATTTTTACAGTGTTCAACCCATCATGGCCTAAAAGAGCCTGTAGGCTACCCCAAAAGCAACCAAAAGTGTATCCATAACGCTCATCTCACTCACCTATTGCGGCCACAATATTTTCTAATATGGAAGACCTGAAAAAGTCACTTCCAATAATGAATTAACACTAAAAAGCTGAAAGTTCCTATTGTGGTCACTAATCACTCCATTCTAGTTAGCTAAGACATTGATTGTGGCGCAAATCTGATTCACTTACAGAAAAACCATAATGGGGTTAGAAGAAAACCATAATGGGGTCATTCCTAGGAGTCCACAATGGGTAAAAAGTTCGGAATGGGCTGTTTTACTTTAAATATGGTCTCTTACCTTATGTATGCAAACCACACTGACTATGAAAAACTTGTAACACAAAAAACTTTTCCATTTTCATCTCTATCAACTTGCAGTTTAGAAAGAAACCTAAAATCAATGAGAAGCAAGCCTTGCCATTATGTGGTATGAGAAAACCTGGTGGAAATATATCATTGGACTTAATTGTTGAATGTGAGGTTGCCATTTTGAGGGCATTTAGCATATGCCTAAGACCATGTATAGACCTTTGATTTGGCTTCTAAAGCTTAATCTATTTCAATTGGGAAATACTCAAAGAGATACAAAAAATAAAAATTGTAAGAGTGGATTGATGCTTTCAATCATTATATTTGTCTTTTGCTTGATGTTTGCATGGATGGAGCAAAAACAAGCACTTAGAGTTGTTTTGGTAGTCCCAAATAACAATTATAAGCCAAATTTGATTAATTTCAACATCAACAAGTGCAATAGGAAGATCATTTTGGGACAAAAAAATAAGGCCAACAGGAAGATCATTATGGGACGGAGGGAGTAGTATTTTAAAAGTGAGTCTATAATGATGGGATGTACTCTAGTGATTATTATTTACACTTAATTATAGGACAGGAGGGTGCAACCTAGGTGAAGTGGACAATGTTATTTTGCCATGTAGACGTAACAATGCAAGGTTCAAAATTGCACACAAAATTTAAAATTTGTAAAATTTCCACCATACAATGTAAGAGAATGTCATTTACAACCCTAAAGATCCTTGACTATGTTTTCACCCAAAACGCTCCCAAATTGCCATTTCTAGTAGAAGTACCAAATTTTAGAAGAAAAATTAATTTTTTTTAGCACATGTAACCATAGAAACTTGTAATAATCTGGTTTGAAAAGATGTAGAAAAAATTTCAGAAATTTCCACCTTGTAGTTTGTAAGATATTAGCATTTGAATTGTCAAAAATCATTCTTTTGGCCCTTCAAAAACTCGGTCAACTGCAATTCACAAGGTCACATTTGTATGAAAAAATATTGAAAATGGTGGTTTTTCTTTGGATTCATTCTTCAAGGCAAGTTGGCTGCATGCTTGAAAAATTTCAAATCATTTAGAATTGTACAACATATAGGAAAAAAATAGTAAGTAGAAGAAAATAGAGAATGATTCTTATTTACTAAATTGTTGATAATTTAGTTATGAAATTCAAAAATTCCAATTCTAATGGTTGCAATGTTGTGATAAACAAGCTACTTCCTACAATTTTATTCATTTAAGATAATATTGAAAATTGGATTAAATAAAGGGCTTCAAAGTTTAATTTAGAGTAGAGAATTCACTACCCGCAAATTAAAATCTCCTTATAACTCTCATCTAATCAAAATGGAATGATTCAATGCTTTCCATATATATATAATATTTTTTTGAAAAAATGATTTTTTTAATTTGTCTAGAGTGCCATGCCAAGAAGAAAACCCCAAATATTATACCATAGCTTTTGAACTATGTAGTCAAAAGTTGTGAAAACTATTGCGCCTCAAAGATATTCCTTGTCCCCATGTTGTGTAAGAATCTCAAAGAAAAAAAAGAATAATCCCATTTGTAGCATGCCACCCAAAATTTCTATGTTGCCTAAAAGCACAACTTGGTCCTTTAGGGGCTTAGAAATACATCTTTTAATGCTTTTGCATATTGTAGACATAGTTTAAATTAAAAAATAAATTATTTACAATCACAAAAGTTTATTCATAATATGCTTTGTTACATTAAGTTTAGATTTTTCAATAAATTTTTATGGGACCTTCATTATATTTGTGAACTAAAATGTACCTAATAAAAATAAAAATATCCAAGGTCTAAACTTTACCTCCAAAACTTGAATTGGATCATTATTTTTAATGAAATAAAAAAATACATCATTTGTTTTTTCTATACATTTGAGTACATAGAAGAACAACATAAGCCATCAAATAAAAACCTATCTAGAAAACACATTTGCTACTATTTTGTAGTGTTTGTCCAAATGCTTTGTAATTTTGGCATAGAAGAGCAACCTTTGGTTTGTTAACTTTAGTGTGCTTGTACTTAAGAAGTTAAAGGAGAAATTTAGGGAAAAACTAGAGAAGGAATAACGGATGTCTCTAATAAATGAGGTTCAATTGTAAGCCTTTAGAATTTTGATAAACATTGCAAATTTTTTATTTCTTTTTTTTTAAATTCTAATTTAAAGAACTAGCTATAATCTTTGTTTTGGCTATTTAAATTGAGATGTTATTAAAATTTGGAATGAGAAAAAATAATATCAAAGTACCAAGTACATTAGCATTTTCTTGCACTTCCATGTATCACAAGATCTTATGATATGTTAAACATCTCAGAGTCCATTTGGTCCATACAATTTCATAATAAGGTTGTTTAACCCTTAAAATATTGAGCAACCCCAAGTGGGCTAATCCATTTTTAAAATGGCCATTTTTAGACTTAGGAATGTAAAGAGTCATTTGAATTTGGGCAGTCATTTTCAAAAAAATCAAATTAACTATAAGTGGTCTATTCAAATTTAGAGAAGATTTACTATGCAAATGAACTTCCAAAAATTTCCAAAGCATGGTAACAAAGAATTATCGGAGAGGGGAACTCTAGCCAATGAAGTGGAGGCATGTGTGTATGGGTGGGCAAGGTCATAATTGTGTTGTCTAATGTTAACGAGGCTAGCCCAACGTTCGGAATGGGAGAGAGGTAATTGGAGACTTTTAGCGTGCTCTTAGAAGTGATGTGTGGCATGCTATATGAAGAACATCCTGCAAGAAATCCAAGAAATCCATCTGAAAATTGAAGAGTATTGAGATTTGACAATGATGAYAATTGGAATTCTAATGGGCTTTTAGCCTATACCGGTCATGGCCTTTCAATGAACTATAGTAGATTAGACTTGAAGTGGCATAGCCCTTCCCTCTTTTTTTTAACTCTACTTGGTTTATAGGTACAAATAACAATTGGAATACAAGTCACATCTTCCACTTGGATTTGAGCCTTTTTTCAATTTTTTTCTTCTTGTTTTTTGTCTTTTCTTATCTTCATTTACTCTACTATGTTTGATCTTGAATTTTGGCTCTTGATTTGTGACAAATGTTATGTTCATCTTATAATTTCTAAAATTTAACAATTAAGTGGTCGCTATTGCAAAACCATTTTTTCATTCATTCATTGTCCTAAAAATACAAGACTTGCTTCCATGCATGTGAAACTTGGTTACCTTGAGAATGAACATAGGATGCCAACTTTCTAAAATATTGTGTCCAAAAGAGCTAGTCGGAGCACAACTTCAACTACGCCAAAACAATGATTTTTTTGAATTAACCTTTACTTTTATGTTATAACCTTGCAATATATGACTTGGATTGAAACTAAAATTTGTAGAGATGATAAGGACTTCGATTTCAAAAAGATCCTATTGTTAATTTTGGCTAAAAATGACTCATTTTATTGTAAGCTTCAACTCCTTGTAACTTACATCCAAAACACCTTGAAAATAGCTTAAAATTACAAGGATTAAAGGTAGAACCTTTTGCRTGAATATTTGACTGAACAACTTGGCAAAACTTCATGAGTGATTTAACCCCTAAATGACCCTGAGGACAGAATGTGTCCTTGACCAATTTTTTAAGTTAAACAAAACTTTACCAAGTTACTATTTTTAGTAGTTTATATTTTTGAAAAATTCTTTTTGAAGTTTAGTTTTAGCTTCAAAAATCTGATTTTGAAAATAATTAATTATGATTTTTCTTTTCAAGATTTTGTGCATGGGTGTCCATTGCAATCTTGACTTTTTGTAGTGTTGAGGGCTCTTGGGAATGAGCCTCAAATACACTAGATCTTTGACCACGGAGGTTCTGAAAAAATGAAGAGACTTCGGTTAGATGAGAATTGTTTCAAGGAAGGAGATTCGGTTTCGCAATCAGCTCTTAAAAGGAAGGTCGCTTTTAAGAGCAGACTAACCGTATCTGAAGTTACAGACAGATGACCTCTTTTATGAGAACAACCCCAATTTCAAAAAGATGTGGTAGACCCTAAATGGGTCACAGCTTGCACGGTCCAGCCGCCCAAATTATGAGAGTGTTGAAAGAATGCTTTGAAGCCAAAAGGGTCTTCGAAGCATCCAGTCACTCTGGAGAAAAAGCCCGAAGTTAAGTTACAACATGCAAAGTTTCCTCCTCAAGACAAGAGTCCTCTTCGAGCACAAACAAACTAACCACCCAGAAGAAAGTAAACAAAACCATGCAAACATGCATAATAAAGTGAAAAGCTAGCATCCATACCAAGTCACACATGCGAACCAAATGAACCAACACAACACATGCATCTGCATACACACAAAATACACCCAARTGAGATGAGAATTTCCCGTCCAACCTCCTCAAAAAGTGAAGAGATTCGAAATCGCTGATATTCACTTTACAAGCCACAGTGTGAAAAAAAACGAATCGGTTCATTGTATGTGATTMAAACACTACAATTGRCTTGCAGCCTAGCTGCAGAGTTCTACAAAATTARGAATGCCAACCCTGTGCAACTGATAGCCCTGATTGAGGTCACCTTTCTACATCCTTCTTCACCACCATCTGTCATCGCCAATTGATTCTTATTACGCCCATGGCTGCCCCGCTTTGACTAACAACTTCATAGGAGTTGTGAGACCACTGAAAACCAGGGTTGAGGGTGAAGATATTCTCCGAAGCTTGGAAGAAGAAAACCTTGAGTATGCTGGGTTACCTGAGCCAGGTCTCTGTAGTAAAAATTAGTGACCCAAGGGGATACACTGAAAAAACATGTTGACATAACAATCTCAATGGTATTAACACACACCCAAATGAACCCACGCAAAGAATAATCCGCCATGTGCACACCCAAACATACCCCAAGTGAGATCCAAGTGGCCATCATCCGACCAGAATTGGCTGATTCTCTTAAGTAGCCGAAGCGCGAGAACACTAATAGGTTTCTCGTCTGCGAAACACTACAATTTGCTAGTTGGTTGCATACTTCTACAAAATTAGGAATCTCCTTAAGAAATGCCCACCCTATTGGACTGYAYCCTTGGTCAGCAGCCCCTGTACATGCCATCGCCACCCTCTTCCTATTCCTACAACTAACTGTTTCACTGYTCCTCGTCAATTGTTCTCCCATTCCTGCTGCCATGGCTCCCGAGCTTCGACAAGCTCTTCCCAAACTTCCGCCAGTACTGCCCCGACTCCCTGGCCATCGTTGTGGGAGCGGGTTCAYTCTCGGAAGGTTGATGCACCGGAAAATACGCCGCCGACTCCATCTCGATCTGCGCCATGCGCACTGCGCCCATCAGCTTCTCCGGAAGCTCTTCGTCGCTCTGGCTCTCAATCAGAAACGCCATGTCCACAGACACCGTGGTGACATACCCGAGCGCTAAGTGCAGAATCGCATTGGCGACCGTGGAAGAGGCCACGTCCACGTCGATTTCCAAGTAGTTCCGCCCTTTGATGTACCGGCACGTGAGCGCCTTCCCCAACAGACAGGCCGCGTGGTTGCCCGCWGCCGTGCGCACGATCCACGGCCCTTTCACGATGCGGTTGATGAGCTTGAAGCGGCTGTTCCGAAAGGCGTCGTCTCCGTGGACGAAACGGTAGAGCAGGGAGCCTTCTATGATGGGGTCGTCCGTCACGAAGTAGAACACCGCGTTGTGAGGCTCCTTGCCTGGAATTTGCAAGTTCACGGCGAGAATGAACGAGCTTTTGCGAGACTCCACGGAGGCTTTATTCAACGCTTGCATCACGCGATTCTCCGGGTGGGAAAGGATGTGATCTAACCGGCCGTTGGAACGCAACCAGTCGACCCCCAAAGGACGAAACAAACTCTCCGGGCATGGTACCTTCTGCTTCTTCTGGAGGTAATTCGAGCCGCGAACCATGAACGATGGTGCAGGGGGAGAAGCCCAGCCGTGTTGCACGCCTTCGGTCTCTAAGTCGACATTCTGCAAGGAACCCCCGATCCGCACCTCCTCCTCCCAATCCTGCCGCAATTTCTTCGTCGTCGCCATCCACGTCCCGTCGTCGTCGTCGTCGTCCTCGCGCACAGGCACCACGGCGTGCATCTTCTGGTGAAAATTCCCCCCACACTCTCTCATACTGAAAGCACGCGCGATCGGGGGGCCCTAATGCATCAATTTCATCAGAAAAAGAACTGGGAATCGATCGCGAAGAGAGATTGAGCGATTGAACGGGATGCAAGAGGCAGGGACGCAAGTGGTGAAAAGAAAGGTGCGTGCAGAATTTGTGGAGAGAACTGCGAGATTGCGAGTATGTAAGTTATGGGTTGTGGGTGTGGGTGTTTTGSAATGGTTGGGCAATCCCTGGTTGCCTGCGATCTTTCCGATGGCGAGGTGACAGGTTCGGGTTTGGATTTGGAAAAAATTGGCGAAAACTGGCGAAATTGCGACCACCGTACGCCGCATGTGCAAGTCTGGGACTAGGTGTCCCGAAAAAAGCAGTCCCTGTGGAAGTGCCAGTGTCCTGACCCAGACCCTCCGGCGAAGCTTCGGGGGGACGGACGATCGTTCATGACATCGACGAACGAAAGTTCGTATTTACATGATCTCTCGTTGTCGAGCACTGTCGCACATCCGCTCTGGCGACGGTCGGCCGACGGGAGGGTTTATTTCGTTCAGATTCCGAGCGATTGTCGCTCGTCCTTGGACAGACGATTCAATGACGGAAGCGGGTTTCAGTCTTGGTTCGAATTCTTCGTTCAGTTGGCTGGTATTCCAGTTGCCCGAGGCGAAGTCTGGAAGGATTTGAAGGATTCTTCTCTTCAGGAAGTTGCAGGGAAATGTGGGGGCTCGTCTCCCAAGGCACCGGCTTGGACGGAAAGCCGACCCGCTGGGAATATCTGCCCGAGAACGGTCTGCCCGGACAAAATAAAATCTGCAACCTGGGATGCCTTTGAATTTTTTGTCAAATATACCCTTTCCGGTTAGAAAAGATTGATTTTTTTAAATTAATTAATTTTTTGAAACTAACAACAAACGGACTGTACAGTCCTGAAGTGATATTTCATAGGGTTCAGTTTGGAGTACAATATTGTTGCGAAATGTTGTTGAAGRAGCCGTGAAGGGCAGGTCTGTAATGAAATGATTCTATTGGAGAGGGGAAGGGACCACGTGGAACWTAGGGATTGATCGAAATATGTACGACAGTCCATGACGTGGCACGAAATTCAACTGTGACGTAGGAAGCGCTCAATGACCGTTTTTTAAAAATAAAATAAAAACTTCTGTTCTCTCACTTAACTTTCCCAAATAGACATACTGTACTTTGTATAAAGTTCCAACTCACTCTGTCCACATGCACTTATAGGTCTAATCTTGGCAAATTCTTATTTAAAAATCTTGCTGCTACTTTTTTAATAGAGCCTAATTATTTTTCAAACTCCTCACTGATCCTAAGTTATACATTTAACTTGCTACTTTTTTAATAGAGCCTAATTATTTTTAATTTTATAACTAATTTATTAACAATTTAGTATTTTGAATCATTCTCTACTTCTTTCTACTTACTATTTTTTTCCTATATGTTGTACAACTCCAAATGATCTGAAAATATTCATGTATGTAGCCAACTTGCCCTGAAGAATGAATCCAAAGAAGCACAACCATTTTGGAAATTTTTTCATAATGATCCAACCTTGTGAAGTGCAGCTGCCCAATTTTTTGCAGGGCTAATAAAAGGATTTTTGCCACTTCAAATAATAATATCTTGCAATCTACATGGTGGAAATTTCTGAAATTTTTTCCACATATTCTCAAGTTAGAGTAATACAAGATCCTACGGTTACATGTGTCAAAAAATGATATATTTCAAAAATTTGGTACTTGTACTAGAAATGGCAGTTTTGACGCATTTTTTGTGAGAACATAGTCAAGGAACTTTAGGGGTTAATTTGCAAATTTAGTGTGAGATTCTCCAAAATAGTGCAAATAATTGCGCTGATTTAAAATTAAAAAAACTCTCAATTATTGTAAAGCCCCTATTTTAGTGTTTTCTTTACTACTGTAGTGATCTAGCAATCAAGGATGCTAGTGTGTGAGCATAGAAATATGAGCCTATGAGCCTTGAGCCTAGGTGTAAGTAGGTATCTACAACTATTGAATTTGTTTATAGCATACATACTTATAAGATAAATATCCTATAACCATGGAAGATGCTTATAACATAGGTACCTAGAATGAAAATATTCTATAATCATTGAAGGTGCCTATAACATAGGTACCTAAAACATAAACATCCATAATATAATTAAGCATTTATTATATATAAACATCCTATAACCATGGAAGGTGATTATAACATAGATATTTACAACATAGATACCTATGATATAAATATTCTATAACTATGGAAGGTACCAAATATAGGTACCAATAACATAAGAGTAGGTTTCAATGCACTAATGAATGCAACATTTGGATACCATATGTTAAAGTTATGTAGGATCAAAGTCTATTTTGGTAGAGGTTTGTAAAATTGTTTCAATGACATAGGTACATATTAACCTCTAAAGAACCAAACTGTGTTTTTTGGCAACATAGCAATTTTGGGCAGCTTACTACAAATGGAGTTTTTATTATTTTTCTTTGGAATTTTTACACAACATGTGTCTGAGGAGTAGCTTTAAGGACCAACAATTTTCGTAACATTTGACAACACTGTTAAAAAGTTATTGCATGATATGTGATTTTCAGTGGTCAGTGGTCAGCCCTGGCACCCCAAAAAACTTCTTCAAAAATTACTTTTTGAAAAAATAAAAATTTGAAATTGGTTCTTTACAATTATATATAAGTGGAAGCTTTGAACCATTACATTTGGATTGGTGAGCTAAAAGTTATGAGGAGTTTAGTTTGTGTGTAAGTATGGAGTCTCTAAAAAACATACCTACCCACAAACTAAAACTCCTCACAACTTTTAGCTCACCAATCCAAATGGAATGGGTCAAAGCTTTCCACTTATTTATAATTGTAAAGAACCAATTTCAAATTTTTACTTTTTCAAAAAGTAATTTTTGGAGAAGTTTTTTGGAGTGCCCAGGCTATACGCCGACCACTGAAAATCACATATCATGCAATAACTTTTTAACAATGTTGTCAAATATTATGAAAATTGTTGGGCCTTAGAGCTACTCCTCGAACACATGTTGTGTAAAAATTTCAAAGAAAAATAATGAAAACTCCATCCGTAGTGAGCTGCCCAAAATTGCTATGTTGCCAAAAAACGTAGTTTGGTCCTTTAGGGGTTAAAGTTATTTGAGAGATCTACCCATAGCAAATGTTTGCAGTTTTGGACTAGTGGTGCATTGGGGGGTGCCCATCATTTGGTTGGGGGATGTTTGGAATGTGAATACAATAGAGAAGTAGGTCTAAATTCGTTCCTAAGACCCTTAGTAACAACATTCTTTAACCCTTAAACGACGCCGCGGACATTTATTGTCCTTTCGATGACAAAAAACTCATCTGGTGAGTGGACACTCACTAATTTTCATCCGTTCCTTTTCTGAAAGTGACCACAAATATGTCAATCATCATGAGAAGTCAAATTTAGTGTCTTTAATTGCTTCCATATTGTTAGATAGCCCTAATACTATGAAGATAGTAAAGATTTTCACATGAAAATGTTTTGTGCAACGGTGTCCTTCTTGCACTTTTTGAATGGATAGCATCAAGTATTGGTTTGTACAATTTATCCAAAGCTAAACATGTGTGTGAATAGTGTTTTTCCCCTCAGTTAAGCACTACATATTGCACCCCGCCTTCACCCGAAGAAAAAACTTAAACTTAAACTTAAACTTAAATTTAAACTTGTGTGATAGGTCATTCCTTTAACCCTTAAACGCCTGAAGGGTGACCTTGCAAATCGTCCTTTTCTATTACCGCGTGAAGCACTAGCTTCCAAAATTGAAAAACTAACCATTGCAAGTCAAACTACTATAGAAGAACTTCCCTTTCCAAAACAAATTTCGAGGATGAATAGTTGCAATTCTGTCCTATACAATTTGATTCCGCTTCATTCATCGGACACAAAACGGCCGCCTCGGCGTTTAAGGGTTAAGGGTTAACGACGAGTGCGAACACACCTAAGAAAAAAAATACTTTCTATCTATTAAAAAAAAACTTTATAGGGCGGATCTCCAGAGCCGGATCGCTTTTAGGACCTGGTAGGATGGTACCTTACGGACGGGGTTCTCTCATTTACCGGTACCCCAGGTTGACAGCTTTCTATCCAAAGAAATCCCAAGCCAGGAATTGCAGGAATGGGGACCCCGAACTTTATAAACTACCACGAAACTTCGAAGGACGACCTACCCGGACCTACCCGGACCTATCCGGATCGGACCTACCCGGTTTGGGGGTCGTCTTCTTCCCTACCTGCTCCACCTCTTTGTTACACTAGTTCCTCGTTTTGGCTTCCACGTATCACTTTTGTCGCCATAGCTCTTCCCGAAAGCTTATTGTATTGTTAAAGAGATTTGCTCGATTGTTCTGAAACAGACTGATCTGATTCCAGTGAAGTGCGTAAGCGACTGAGAGCAGCGTTGGTAGTCAGTTGATTTGGAGAGTTGATCGATTTCGGGAGTTGATTGATTTTCGGGAGTTGCTGGAGTCGGAAGCTATGGCTTACGTGGATCATACATTTTCAATTCGGGACGATGTGAGTGGCGGCACTTTCATTGTGCACAATGGGCCTCCCGTGAAGGAAATTGCGCTCGCAGTGACGCTCCTCACGCTCGGCTCGCTCGGCATCATCATTGGTCTCGCCATGGCGGCGTACAAAGTTGGTGGCGATTCTGGCCACGGTGAGTGCGGCTGTGTTCAGTGTGCTCTTGAGTGTTCGTTTTCTGTTTGTGTTGCGGGTATGTGTTGTTGTTTGGTAAAGAATGGAGTAGATCATGATTGAAGGCTTCGTTGGAAAACCCCTGGGTGTTTGGGGTTAACACGCACCTAATTGGGGCAGTGTAAGTGCTGAGCATCGTTACTTTTATTGGAATGTTGAGATCTTTACAATGTTTTTGATAGCAAATCAARTAGGGYTCCAACGYACGAAAGAYGAATGTGTTAKTCGGKTACCATATGSTGAAATATGCRGATTGTAAACTTCAATTGGTAGACRATCTWACCTGACTGTTGAGGTAGTGTACATCAAAACTAGTATTTGTGTCGCGATCAGGTGTGGTTTACCTTGACGCGGTTATTTGTGCATTTCTGTTGCGGATCATGCCAAATTAGGTTTGATTTGCTTAGTAGTCTGCAATGTGATAAAGCTTGGGTATTATCAATGTTCTGCCAGGGTTGAGAGGGCAGCGTTGCACTTGAAGGGGTCACACCCGGAGGACCACACGAATCTGATGAAATTTTATTGTATGCATGTGTTTGATTTATGAGATGGTTATCTCCCTTACGTATTTATATCCACTAGTATTGTGTGAATGGTAAGTTTATACGAGCTTATTAGTACACACCTGGAAATCATTTGCGTTCTCAATTGTTTTCTTTTTGTGATTTGCCTGGCTGCGGCTTTCTGCATAACCCGGTTTAGGGATTTTGGTATTCCATACTTTTTTAAACTGTACTTTTCAGTGCAGTTACTGTAGGCCACGCTAATTGTAAAGAGGTTTTTTCTAAAGAACTCAGGATCTTAACAATGAAGATATTGCAGCTTTTGGAGATATTTCAACCCAGAGTGTTCGTGTACTCCTTGAATTATGCATTTCTCTTTTTGGTGTCTCGTCTTACATAATTCGAATGTGTTACAACCTCCTTTTTGAACAACTATTTCTGGTTCACACAGCTCAATTCTGATCCCTGTTTCTTTGTGTGCTGTATGACAGGCATCGCTTTTGCTATCCTTGGATCACTTCTGTTTTTGCCCGGGTTTTATTACACTAGGATCGCATACTATGCGTACAAGGGTTACAAAGGGTTCTCTTTTTCTAACATCCCAGCTGTCTGAAAAGAATTTGAAGATTGCTCATGTCTTGAAGTGGCCAGAACTTGTTTGCCGCTTTGTGTCCGATGGGGCGTTCTAAGGATCCACAAGATCAGCTCAAGTGTACAATGACATGTAAATAGAACAAACGCCGTTCAGCACAGTGCATTTACAATAATCTTGGATTGAGTGATTAATTTTTGCGTTGAAAATTCCAAGAAGCAGGAGCTGCTGCTGCATCCTTCCCACATTCGAAGATTTTTGTAAAAGAACAGGTGCGAGGTCTTGAGTTCTCAAGTCGGTCGTCAATTTTAATTCCATCCTCTTGTGCACATCCTTTTCTCATTCTTGGAGTAGAATACAATGATTGAAGGAGGCATTCTAGACTTGTGATAATTATCTTTGATGATGGTTCCATTTTCAAAATCCAAAATAGGTTTTAAGTCAGAGTGCCCTTGTGACATTCACCTGCAGGTCTTGTGCGCTCAAAACGACCACCAAGTCAGTTTCAAAGCCAGAATTGAAGTTTCAAAGCGGTCTTCAGACCACAGAGGGTAGCTGAATCAAATAAAGAGAAAAGCAATTTATCTTACAAAAAATCAGTTGCAATGACTTGCAAGATCACGCACTGAAGGTATGTGCACAAGTACACAACAAAAGGTGTCACATGTCTGCTTCGCTTCTTCAAGGGCCGCCAACAGTTTGGCTTTTCCTGATCCTTCCGAGAGTAACCCACCCCGAATTCCGTACCACAGCTTTTGTTGAAGTGCTTGCAACCTCCGGTCGTTGAAGTCTGGCAACTTCAGGATTGGCAGCCTTCTGTTCTAGAACCGGCACTTGTTGTTGAGCTCCCTGTTTCTTTCTTCGACGCTGACTGCTTTTCCTAGACGCCTGAATACTACGCTCTATCTCTATGGCCTGCGAGAAGTCCCAAATCCGGACTGTCTTCTCATCCCCCGCACTCACCACGCGCTCAGCACCTAAGTCTACACTAAAGGAGCAATGATGCGTACCAGGCAAAAAACGCTGCACAGTTTCTTCCCCCAACTTCCCCACAACTTGCCCTGACCCCGCTCCAGTCCGTGCCCTTGCAGATGGAAGTCTCTTCCCACTCCCACTGGCTTTCTCCATGATCTGCCGCACGTCCATCATGGCCACACTCCCATCAGCAGAAGCAGCCACCAGCCAAGGATCCTCAAAGGCCAAGGAATGAATCGCCCCACGTTGCAGCATCCAAACTGCAATTGCATCCTCTACAGTCCGAAGCTTACTGCATCCGCCACTACGTCGCCGCAAGGTTCGATCATCAAACATGCGCACAGCACCATCCTCACCACCTGTGAACACAAACTGGCCCGAATGGCTRCCCTGAACTGCATAGGCTTGTCCCACATGCGCACCTGCAAGCATCCGGTGTTGCCCCGTTTCCACATCCCAGCTATAGACATGGCTCCCTGCAGTGCTGAGAATGCRCCGTCCTCGTGGAACCAAGGCCCACACCCAGTCGTTGTGCAGAAACTGAGTCACACTGCGRAGTGTCGTCCGGTCCCAAACCCTAATAGACATGTCCCACGAGCCGCTGTAAATGTTGGCAGC
The DNA here is from genome assembly GCA_006891605.1 of Pleurozium schreberi. Taxonomy (NCBI): domain Eukaryota; kingdom Viridiplantae; phylum Streptophyta; class Bryopsida; order Hypnales; family Hylocomiaceae; genus Pleurozium; species Pleurozium schreberi. Next base: position 286,841 of record VACF01000002.1, read on the forward strand.
GTCGAGCCCMAGGCATGTAATGGGACCGTTGTGTCCATAGAGACAAGTTTCAGCTCCACCCCAAATYCCTGCAACGTCAAAGAGCTGWGGACATTCCGGAATGGATCGCCAGAGACGAATCACAGCATCACTGCCTGCAACYGCTAGAAGCKCCATGTCTACAGCAATTGCACGCAAAGTCTCCCCCAGAGGACGCGAGCAAACCAAAGGGAGCCCTTCCTCCAAGTTCCAAACRCGCACGACCTGGTCGTAGCCGGCTGTGATGATGAGATTGGCAGCAGGAAGAAGACGAATGCAACGCACTGCGGCTGTGTGGCCATGGAGCATGTCCACTTGGAAGCGCCCCATTAAAACTTTGCATCGCTCCTCGCGCGCCATGTAAAGCTCCCGCCATGACTTGGAAGGCGAAGGAGCTGCAGAGGGGCCGGGGAGGCCCCAACGCTCGCAATAAAAATGCTTCCATCCGTGGCTGTCCGAGGCTAAACGCCGGAAGAGGACGCAAGTGCAGGAGAGGAGGCACAAGGTGCGCGCGTCCAAGTGGGAGAAAATCTCGAGGGTGAGCGCGGGGGGAAGCTCCAGGAAGGGGCAGTGGTCGGGGTCAGGGAGGGAAGGGTTCAAGGCTTTACTAGGGTTGGTGTTGTGGGATTTCACCACTTTGGAATAACTCTGCTTATGTTGGAGAATGAGTGTGGTGAGACTAGGGGTGGGGRTGGTGGTGTCATTCCAAGCATCATCGGCTGCTCCATCTTCCGTTTTCCAACCGACTTGAGAGCCCAAGGCCATAAGCTACCCTTTTCCGTTACGGTGAATTGTGCACTACCGCTAACCCTAAAATTGGCGCTCGCACCACTCCCCCAACTTCGGCCTGTGCACAACCATATGCAAAAGATTACTGTCATTCCCAACGTCATYTCACTGAACTCGATGGCATTGTCGTAGAGAAACACCGGAATGCAAAAAAACTTCACAARCAGTCGGAGATTCCAGCTKGGMAAACTATGAACCCTAAAACTGGACCGCATGTTGGCCTTCTCCGCGAGATTTCTCCATCTCCCCTAATTCAATACATGTTCCAAAAACTTATGCGCACGTGCCAACAAAAACTGCCTAGAAYCCTCGATTGTCATCATGTCATTTTTCTCGCCATCCAAGCCAGTGAGAGCGTTCTGTTGCAAAAATTCGCACACCCTAATTTCGCGAACATGCACAATTTCTCASAGTTTTAACGCTCCATTYCGCTTCTTGATCATATCCAACCCTCGGAATTGAAYATACCTCCACWAACCCTTTGAAATTGAACAAAGTGAAGCAAGGAATAGAACGAAGGAACAAAATGTGAGGAAACCCCAACGGAAGAAACGCACCTGTGAAAGATCCAAAAGACACAGAGACGATGCACTTCCCTTGACGAAAGGGCGTCGGACGTCGTTGCTAACAAATGTGGGCGCAACAAGCTACAACGGATCACGGCGACATGGCTCCTGCAGCAATGAATCCTCTCAACCCACAATCCACAACGCCGAAGAACATCAAGGCTGACTGGGAAGTGTCAAGAAGGAGGGACGACAGTCCTGCCTACAGCATACCCGTCTAATACCATCCCAATACCACCCTGATACCCTTCCAATACTATAATAATACCCTACGATGCCCGGAGTGATGTTAGTGGATAGCACGATTGCATGGCTGCCAAGCATGCCTTGGGAAGAGTGACTAAAAGAAAAAAGAAAAAAATGCTTGGAAATCATTGGCTCAAAGGTGAGTTTTTTTATGTATAAAATAAAATAAAATAAAATACCGGTATTGCTCTCGGAAGTCGTGATGGCTTTCTTGGTTGAGGGAGACATTATTAGTGTGGTGAGGGGGGGAACGTTGCCCCATATTATAGTGTGACATATTTTTTTATTTTTTTATTTTTATTAATTGAGTCATCAATGTCAAAATTGAATTATTTATATAAATTTAAGAAACAAATAGATCAAATTTGTTGAAAATAAGGAAGACTTCTATCAAAAACTGCATTACACTAATGATGGTAAATAGTGTTACCCATACTAACTATTTTAGAAATGCTATAAGTTTTTACTCTTCATGAATGTTTTTACAGAGTGCATGGATCCTAATAGCACTATAGTTGGGAAAACTTTGTCCCTATAGTTGATAAAAATATTCATTAAGAGTAAAAACTTCAAGGCTATTTTATATCAATTAGTATAAGTAACACTATTTACCATCATTATTGTACTGAAGGACCATTGTTGGAAGGGTTTAGAATTGATGGCCAGCATGACTACAATAACTTAGTATGTAAAAGTGTACAACCTTTTGGAGGCATGTAGCCCTGGCTACGACATTCAAAGTTTCCAGTGCAATCGGATGATTTACCTTAGAGCCGTGTCATGAAAATGACATATCAGTCTATCTGGGAAGTACGTACTAAGTAGCCAGGAATGTTGACGTTGATACTTTCAACATTTAACTCCAATGGCCGGTCGGTCGTCGGATTGGTTTAAAATAATCAGTACAATAACAAGGAAAAGGACGTGATTAATTAATTAATTAAGAAAGATACACAACCATTTTCGTCCCATCACTCCCATGCAAACGCATAATTATAGACTGAGCTGCCACCTATGGCCGGATTCCTGAAGTACGTAGACCTTATCACACCAGCACGGCATGAAGCTGGGAGCTAAGCTAAGTTAGAGGCATTCATATGCGGTTTTGTGTCCTTTTGTCAAAGGAAGATGCATGGACATCCTCAAACTGCAACAGGCTCCTCGTTTCTCATTTTGGGCACTTTGCGATTAACTCTAGATCATCTGTCACAACACAATGCACCGTACGTAGAAGATCAGATTATGCTTTGTAGTCACGTACATGCACTCACGACCCCAAGTTTTGCAGAGCCATCGATTACGAGGAGGACTTCACACTTCGCGCGTGGGCTCAACGAACTCGCTCCACATTGAATTCTCGTCACCATTTTGAGCCATTTTGAGTGGAGAAGAATCGAAAGTTCCGCAAGTTTGTTGATCGAACTCCGGCCGAGCGCTTCGCCAAGTCAAGTGATGAGTCACTTCGTCATTTCCGGAATGTTTGCAGTTTATTTCAGTGATATTTTCAGCACTGAATGTGTTTGTTACGTCCTATCCAGCTGCTGGACTTGCATTTGTCGTTAAAGCATCGATCTATTGTGCCGGTTCATAAATTTTTGGAATTCTTGTTGATGTGTGAGTCTATCCATCGGTGGTTTGTGTAGCTTAGAAATGGCCTTGGTCATGACGCTGTGTTCGTTTCCTTTTTGCAGCTGCAGGGACATTGGGTTTAGGGTTCAGGTTTATATACCGTAGTAAGGCTCTTGGAATCCAGGTTGTATAATTCAGTAAGAGTACGTGTAAAATCTAAAGAGTTACTTAAGTTGTCTGTTGCAGGTGTAGCGAAGCTTGTAATTAAGCTCCAGTTGTGTGTAATTCAGCCACGGACTTACACGGACTTACACGGACATCTCCACGATGAGGCCTTCAGACAGGGAGGAGGTCGCCAACTTGAACAATGTTCTTGCYAAGATGCAGCGTTCGGGGAGCATCTACTTTGTAAAAGTGCTCCCAAAGACAGCCATACCGGCTCGCATGACCAACGGAAAGGGTGAACTGGTACGTAATCTGGACAGCGGTTCGCATTACTTGGGGCTAGCTCACTTAATTTCTAGCTGTCAGTTCCTCTTCATTACCTACACTAAATAGTGAAATTACGTTGCCCCTCACTAATTTCTCGACATTCCACACTAAATAAATATTTATTGTTGCTGCTCTATGAGAATGCACTACTTTTGAATTAGTTCTTGGTGTAGTTGGGACTCATGAACCTCCATGTGTACAAATGGAAGTATTTTGTAGAAATATTTGTTGAATTTGATGGTTTGTAGAGTAACTTTCTTGGGGTAAAGCAACCTCATGTAAAGTAAAGGCAACCTATTTTCACTATTTATTGTAGCTAGGCACTGCCTGCAGAATTTGTTCGAGAGCACAAGGATTAATACCAAATGTTAGTAATCCTATGGTTAACCCTTGAACGACATTGAGCACATTTTGCATCCGATGAATGGCAAAGAATCTTTCCTTGTAGGACAAAAATGCAATCATTCATCCTTGGTATTAGGCTGGGGTGGAAAGGGGAGATCTTCTACAATACTTTGACTTCCAATGAATATATTTAGCTTTTTCAAAGTAGATGATGTCACATGGTATCAGAGTGCATGATTTCCACGGCCACTGGTCCGTCCTTCAAGGGTTAACTGTATGTAGGACTAGCTCATTTTAATTTCCGATGTTTTTCTTTTAGGTCCTGCCTGCCGACTTTGTTCGAGAGAATCTGGATGAGATTCAAGAATGCGTCATCCTTCGAGTGCAGTCATCACTTGGAATCTCTTCAAGGCCGTGGGCTGTGCGACTCTCCGTTACTCTAATTTCCTCTGGATGCGTCAAAGTACGAATTGTAGGTGGATGGACTGCCTTCGCAGCAGGCAATCATCTGGAAGAGGGCGATTCCTTGATCTTTCTTCTCAAGGAGGGTGCACGAGCAGAGTTCGAGGTCCTTGTGCTTCGAGGATCGAGGGGGGCAGCGTATTTTCCAGACAAAGGGCAGCACCGGCAGCTTCTCTAATGCATGCATGCATGAGGAAGAATTGAAGAAGAAGAGGACATTTGTGACACTCACTGTAAATTAAAGAAGAAACCAACAATCGGTTCAATTCGATCCCTCTCCTAGCCGTGCACCACCAGGATGAGCTAGCACAAGATCGACGACGAGCATTCAATCCAGTCTGATTCACAGCAACATCGAACATTTCTGACTAACTTCTTGTCGGCTGAAGATTGAAAAAATTTACATCGTTTTGTGGGTTTACTTAGTTCTGATTCCGTGTACGTGGTTCGCACCATCATACAAACCATGGTTGTCATCCATGTGTTCGTATACTTGGTGTTTGTTTGGCCCTCGTCACAAGAATATTCTTTATTTGGTGAAAACTAAATGTTATGGAAGAATGGGGATGTGGCGGTTTAGGGTTGGTGTTCGTTTGGCCCTCGTCGGAAGAATATTCTTTATTTGTTGAAGTCTTCTTTGTGTCCATTATTCTCATCTTGAGATCAATTATAAACGTGGAGAACCTTTCGTAGAAGAAGAATATTCTACCTAAGAGCTCACATTGAGAGTTTCTTGTTTTCTTCTATGTCAAAGCCCACGTTTTGCGCTTCATCTTGTGCAGAAGAGCTTGCGCATTTTGTGCCTTCATCTTGCATTCCTCACCGGCTATGCATTGTGCACTTGTAAATTTTGTTGTGCATTCTCCACTCTCGTTCTTTGAACAACAAGAAAGGGGTGTCATGCCTTCTTCATGATTTATGGCTCCTAAATGGCTCCTCTTTTCCCTCATTCTTTAGAAAACTTTTGTATAGTGAAGAAGGTGTGACTACCCCAATTGTAGAATGTTTTACAATTAAGTGCAATTCTCATAATCATCCTAGAACTACTTATTTCAATACCATTGAGACTTAACCTCTAAAAGACCAAGTGACCATCCAATGTAGGCAAGAGATCTCAGGTAGTTATGTACAAAGTCAATTTTGATTGGATGTTCATAACATTTTGACACAAGGTGATAGAACATGTACCTTTGATCTTAGGAAGAATATAATGTGATTAGGTGCCTAGATCAAAACTTACKATATCTTGAACTTTTCAAGCAACCAAAGCAGCTTAACATGCGCAAAATTCCTCTTGTGATTTTGACATTTGAAAAGTATATAACTTACTTGATAAAAGATGCAAATACCAATATATAAACATTTGCAATATTTCATTCTCGCAGGGTTTTAAGTGTATTGGTCTTGTTTATCCTATGTATAAGTCAATTTCTCAAATAATTAGGGAGAATTTGGAACATGTCAAAAATTTTAAAAATTGTGCAAACTATTTCTAAAAACATGAAAGCATTTCATTGTTGCTAATTTTGAATATCCAAGAATCATTCTTAAAAAAATTTAGAAAAAGAAACACATTTACTTATGAATACAAAAAATCAATCCAAAATTAGGAGTGTTAAAAATTTAGGAAGAGAAAAAGCGCTTGAAAGCCAAGAAAATCAAACCAAGTTGTTGGATTGTCCAAATTCCAAAATTAAATTGTTTTGGCACCTAGGTGCCAAATCTGATTTGAACATATAAGAACATGGTTAGAAAAAAACTTCAAACATTCTAATCTTTCAATTTGTTCTATTGTAGTTTTTGAAAAAAATTCAGCTCATCTTTGTAGTACTATAGTATAAGTTTGTATGATTGAAATTTGAATAAAAGAATTAATTATTTTCACAACACTAAAAAAGCAAGAGTCGTTTAAAATGTCTATCCAAAACGTGCCTCAATTAATCCACCACGGGTTAAAGATAACATTGTGATTTTTGTCTTTGTAAAGTGAACAATGGTATGACAATTTAGAAATTGGTAGTGCTGAATCAAAATGAGACAATAAGGCATGTGGTTATAGATGTAACACGTGAATTTCTCTAAATGATGAATTTTTTATATTTATTAGAATTATGAAATGGGATATAAAAATGGTGGCATTTCAAGATTGTCAAATCAGATTTTTCAAATTATCTATTAGCAAGGATTATACTAAGGTAAGACAACCCATTGTGGTCAGAATTTGGAGTTTGGCCTCACGCTATTGTTGAAATTTTTCAATTTTTTCCCCACTTAAAGACAAGTGTGAGAAATATTGAAAGCAATTGAAATTATATTTTTTCGATAAAGCATGAATTTGCTAGGAATTTTTGAAGTGTTCAGTCTTCCATGGCCCAACAGGGTTTGTAGACCACCCTATAGCCAACAAAATCTGAATCCATGATGGTCATTTCACTACCTAATGCAATCACAATACTTTCTAACATGGGATGCCTAAAAAGTCAATCCTTGTAATGAATTTCACACTCAAAAGTTGGAAGTGCCTCATGTGGTCACTAATCACTCCATCACTACCATGTAAGACATTGATTGTGGCCTAGATCTCACAAAACTAAAAAAACCCACAACTGGGCCACTTCATAGGTGACCACTATGGAAGAAATAACAACAATGGGCTGTCTTACCTTAAGGATTGTAGAAAAGATACATTTTATAGAAAGTGACATGAAATAGATGCAATTCTAGATTAAAAGAAGGGCTCTTTTTTGGTGAAAGTTTGCCAGATTGTCATAATTTTGACCTCTACTTGTTTATTCCTCCAAAATCAAGATTGTGCAGTGAGGCCAACAAGGGGGAACAGTGGTCCACAAAAAATAGTGATTTAGAGTAACAGTTGTCTATTTGATTGTTAAACTTGAAGTGGTTCACTTGTGCTACTAGATAGAATGTAAATGTAACATGACAAAGACTCACCATCATGGTTTTATCCACCACAATGGCTCACAATCTAAACCTAGGAATATTAAAGCAAATTGTATGAAATTGTGAGTTTACTTAGGAACTATTAATTAGTAGCTCGCAACTATGAATCAACAAATTTGCCAAGAATTTTAGGACAAAGCTGCTTAATTTAAGGAATTAATTTATATGAGAATGATGAAACTCTAGAGAAAAACAAGGATTTCTGAGTGAAAAAGACATTAAATTTGATAAGTTTTGTGGCTCACACAAATCCTACAATTATTATAAGTTTTCCAAAGTCAATGAAACAAAAGAGGGTTGCTATTATGTGAGTATAGGGGTGTGACCCCATGAGCCTAGAATACTACACACCTATGTAATAGATGTATATACTATAAAAATCATCTATGATTGTAGGGTATATATGTTACAAATACCCATGTTATAGGTGTTTGTGATCCATCACCTTCTATAGTGTGTGGTATCTATATTACAGGTGCATGTACTATAGGCTCAATGCTCACAAGCTTCACTACAAGAGAAAGGGGTGTTTTAAGTATAGTCCTAGTAGTATAGTCTTTTAAGTAATGACCTTTAAGTAAAAATTTAAGTAAAATTTTATTGAAAAGACTGTCTTTTCAGTAAAATTTTACTTAAATCCTTACTTAAAGGTCATTACTTAAAAGACTATACTACTAGGACTATACTTAAAACACCCCTTTCTCTTGTAGTGCTTGCATTCTTGGGCTCACATGCTAGCACTATTGTATGTGAAACAAAATATGCTAATAGAGATGTACTTTTTGATTGGCTCATGAAGGCAAATGTTGTGTTCATACCCAAATATTTGGAGGAGGGTGCTCACATTGATATGGTCCATTGAGGTTTATGTATAGGGCAATGCCCGAGGAGGAGGGCATTTTGCAATGTAACGGGCCAACAAGGACGGCGAAGCCCGTCAAGGAGGTGCTTTATATCGCAAAATGCTTGACAACAAGGAACATTGCCCAACGTAAATAATAAGGAGGAAAATTGAAGTTGGATAAAACACTTGGGATGAAAAAAAAAATTGGATGAAGAATCTGTAATGCTCGATTACGTGGGTTTGCAAGTGTAATTCAGCATTACAGTTGATTGCTCCACATAACTCTCCCAAGAAATGAACGGGCCAGATCCTGGAAGTGGTTTACGATTGCTTTATAGAAATGCAAGTATTGTAGTCTTAGAGAAATTTGGAGAAGAACGTATTTGTGACTCATCCTATCATATTTCACACTAAATTGCTTGAAATGCTAAAGATTCATTTAATTACTCAATTAATTTATAGATGAGACAATACCACATTTTAAACTATTTATGTAAACATGTAATTGTAAGCCTTGAATTGATTCTTGTGAAATGTTTTAATGCCTAAGAAAATATTTGATCCAAATGCTTGTAATATAGAGAATAATTTCTTCATTTGGCACAAAATTAGCATGTGTATTTGCTATGGCCCTTTGATTTTGTATGATATAATTTGGAAATTTTAGGTAGTGTTTTTCACAATCAATTTGAGATGGACTTTTTTGAGACAAGGTGCAAAATTCCCCCTCGCATTTTTTGAAAATAGAGTAACAAAGTTTATGCATCCTAAAGTATTTTGTCTATTTCAAGGTAGATTCCCTCTTCAAATGATCATTCTATGTTCAAAAAATTGCTAGGTATGTAACAAGTGCCCATGATGTAATAAAAAAATATTAAATATAAGAGTATTTTATGCAAACATCTTGCTAAAAAAATCAAATTTTGCTAACTTTGTTGGATAGTTTCTAGAATATTTGTTATATCTTCAATCTCCAAAATGTTGCAATGTATGTGGTAGAAAAAATTTCTTTTTCACACATTCTCATTGTTGTTTTGTATTGCTCAAGGTACAATTTTATATTGTTGAATTTTTGTAAATTTTTTGTATTTTCTTTCTTTTTGCCTTGATGGCAACTTGACATATTAAAAAAATGATAAATTGGGCAATTTTTGCTTTGTAATAGTAAAGTCTGTCTTCTGAGTGGATAGTGAGGATGAGGTGCATTTCAATTAATGCACCCCCTTCCATTCACTCAAATGACACCCAATTAGTTTTTTCTTAAAATATTGATTGACCCCTATTTGTGATTAATTTGTTGTTATATATTAATCCACTACCCCCTCCCCCTAATTTTAAAATTTTGAGGGAGCTAGATAGTTGCAAAAAATATGGAATATGTGAGTATTTCTATTTTATATGTACTCTTGTCTGTATCCATTTTCCGTATCCCTATCTATATTGCAAACAAGTGTTTGCATCCAAATCTATATTTCTTATTCACCAAGATCAACGGCAAATCGGAAGGGGGGAGGAGAACTTTCCTTAAAAGTATCTAACAACTTTCATTCTTTTCGAAGGTGGCTTTGTTCAATTTTCAAAAATGGCAGGTTCTCATCTTTTCAATGGATAGTATGTCATTGCATTTTTCCTTATTCCATCAACTGAAGTTGACACTCCAGTGCTGCTACACAATAACCATAGTCCAAAAATGCTAGAAATCACTTGTTGTTGGCTTGATTTAAGTTTAAATTTTGACTTGAGCGTGCAAATGATGGGTTTTGAAATTGTAGCTGCAAAAAAAGGATGCACAAGAAGCTTATTGTTGGAAATGCAAACGATGACATTGAAATTGAGGTTGTTCAAAAAGTTAGGCTTTAGGGTTCTATAGGCTCGTTTGCAAAGATTATGGTTTAAGATTCTGGAGTTTATGATGACTATGGGTTGATTTATAAACAACTTTGGCGTATTTCTTTGGATAAAATTTTGAAAATTCTTTTCTTATTACTATTACTAAATCCTTTAGAAATCATCAAATGAATAAATGACTAATGTATTCAATTCATAGCTTTAAAGTTTCATAACCAATGGAAAAATGACACGTAGACCACTTGTTTTAGTTTATGTGTGGTTTGGACAACAAGCAACAGCTTATCACATAATGTGCTTAAAGAAAGGCAATAATTGCCTTGCAAATACACTAAAGCGGACCTCTACATACATACAAAAATTTGGCCAACCATTATAGAACAGACAAAAAGAACTTTGGAATTCTATTTGGAAGCATGCAATATTGCAAGAGGGAAATCAAAATTATGTTCGAGTAAATTTTAGGGGAGGGTCAAATCAATAAGGGAAACAAGTTGTCAATTTCTAAACAACTACTTTTAACAATGAACTTGAATATGTTAGGTGCTTTTAGCTTGACAAGGCAAAAATACTTCTAAAGTGAGGTTTCCCCCTATTCACATCAATACATTGAGATAGGTAGTTTGTTTAATTTGTTTGTGTATTTTATATGTTGACATATAACAAACCACAAGGCATCTAGCGGTGCTCTTGGCATCGAAAGAATGGCCTGCCATTTTTTGTCTTGTTTTGCAATGTACTGTAGTTTATGCATTCAATACTAGAGTACTAGGAGTACTATGAAACCAAACAATCTCAATTGTTGATATGAAAATTCAACGGCTAAAAGTTTCTTTGCAAGCACTCTATGACTATTTGTAGCTATTGAAAGAGTTGTATTTGAAAAAAAGACAAATTGTTACACTACAAAATGCAATGAGATATTAATTTATGATAAATTGAAAATTATAATCAAAAAAACTAAATTTGGCAATTAGTAAGGACGCAATGGGGGTTAGATTTCACCCAAAAAATGAAGTGGAAACCATCTTTGATATTTAAAAACGTGTGCACAAAAGAGCCCTACATGCACAAACATGGAGGCTATAAAAATATATTTTTAGATTTCTTTTGGTAGGTATAAGTCCCCAAAGTGTGGAATACACTACGAGAAGGGTAGGTCTATATCATTAATTTTTTATATACCCCAATATCAAAAAACCCTAAACCTTAAAATTTGACAAATTCACAAAATTGGATTTTAAATATAAAATTATTTTTTTAGTTTCTAAAAAATAAGTTCATGTGAAACTGCCAACTTCATGTGAAACTACCAACTTTGACAAACAAAAGTGAACTTCTAAAAAACTTCATGTGAAACTACCACCTTCATTAGATGAGTTTCCAGCATTGTGGAGGGCCTCCAGTTATCAGGCTTGGGAACTGCTGCAAACTCCCTGCGAACTGCCTGCTGATGTGGTCGAGCGACTGCCACATCGGCAAATTTTAATTTTTTTAAAAAAAAAAAAAAAAAAAAAAAAAATCTTATTTTTTTCTCATTTCAAGAATGTAATTTCTTTTTTTCTTTTTTTCTTTCTTTCAAAATTTTTCTATCGGGAACGGCTGTTCCCCGAAACTGCCGGGGATCAGGGTCGGGAACAGGCCCGAAACGGCCCTCCCCACCCCCCAAAAGACATCTAATGCATGTGAAACTGCCAACTTTGACAAACAAAATTAAGATATTGATAAGGCTAGATTAGAAGAATGTCTTGAGAGAAGGTAGATTTGCAAGTTAGCTTTTCAAAAAGATAATCCTCTATAGAATTGGAGCAAGGACAAAGATGGAGCGGCCATTTTTTTAAAGGAGGTTAGTTGCTGACTTCAAATTAGACTACCAACTTTGATGAATAAGTTCAAGATAACAGTGAGTCAAAAGGACTGAAATTTTGGACAGAGATATATTTGTAAGTTAGATTTTCAAAATACTTAGGTTTGCCAAAATTGGAGGAAGAAAAAGATAGGGCATCCATTTTAGTGCAAGGTGGTGTGTTGCCTTGTTGGTTGTAAGTTGAACTTGTTGTCCCAACTTAGAGAAGATTTGGTTTATGTGATGAAGGCCCAACAACTTTTTGACAATGGACATTTTCAATCAACTTTTCCACTTTGATATTTGTTTTGCACATGGATGTGCTTGAAATTTTTAATTTCAACCATGCTTAAATAAAGAATAATTTTTCTAAGATTAATATTGAAAAATATTGAACGTTAAATATTTAGATTATAACAATTTTGGATGATCAACTTATAAATTAAAAAAACACAATTTAAGAGGAAGAAAAATTATAAAAAGATGAATTCATAATGTTTTTCTACCCACCCACCCACTCCAAATTGTATTGGAATTGCAGGCAAATGCAATATTTTTTAATTTTAAAAAATGTCAAATAAATTACTCTTTCAAATTTTTACGCATTTTCAAACAAAAATCATAGAAAGAAAAATTGACCAAATTGGATTCTAAATTTTTTTTTAATTTACATATGTATTAATTTTAGAAATATAACAATTGATATCATTAGCATATTGTTTGAAACATCTTCAAAAAATGGAATCATTCTAGTTATTTTGTAATCTGAATCACACTATATTGAACCTTGTATTTTTAAAATTGCTAAATGTACAAACTAAAAAAGAAATCTTCAGACCCAATTTGCTTGAGTAGAGTAAAATTTAGAAGTATCCAAGAAATTATTTTTTTCCATCCCTACTATTCCTTTCATCGTAAGAAAATTGTGTTTTCTCTCTTTTTCTATAAGACTATATTTCCTAAATAAAATTTTAATACTTGTCACATTGAAATTTTGAAATTGAAAATTTCAACAAGTATGTTSATTTATTACTCTACAAGATCCTACTTTACAAAATATTGAAATTTGTTTCACCCTATTGAAAATTTGCCATTGAAACTTTGAAGAGGACACAATAAGTCCTTTTAGTCATTAAGTGTTTAAGTGTCTATCAACACTATGCTAAATTGAATTCTTGCAAGATGTGATATAAGCWTATAATATCAAGCAACTTGAGTATTGATTGTGATACTAGTTAATTCATGGTCTTGATTTGCTTGCATATTGTGATGGAATAGAGTCTAAAATAGCAATTAATTGTGCTTAGAAAGTCCATCATATTGCTTGAAAGCTCTAACTCATCCACACTCTTTGTTGGACTCTTCTAGGAGGGTGGCCATTACAATTAAAAMCCCTCACATATGGATATGTTACATATTATGTAAAAATTATCATCACCTAATAACCAAAATTCTAGCACGGATTTATAGATCTACCCATCTATTGATCAACATGCTTCTTTTTTTCCTTGTTTTATTACAAACCTTGTTCTAYAACTYTCAAACTTTCTCTACAAGAGCTTTGTGTGAACCTATGCCCTTTGGAAGTAATTTTGTTTAATAAAACTTAACAATTTGAACTCTATTGGCAATACAATACCTTAGTTTTTTTAATCAATGATCTAGCAATGTTTATTTTATCTAGACTCTCCATCATTGTTAGCAAGTAGCACTTCAAAGTGAAAATTTGAACAATTTTTGATTGACATAATTTGATCAAATTTAATTTGTACTAAAATTGTRGAGAGTTTATTGGTGTAAAATTTAGAATCCATGTGGGAAACACTATAAGGTACAATTTACATATTGGATCTAAAAATCTCATTTTATATAATAAAAAGTGCTCTCACTAGTAGAAAGGGGTGTCTTGGAGTACCAAGCTACAATATCCAAGCTTAGTGCTCCAAGACCATATGAACACCAAGTTGGTTATCGTATAATCTTGGAACACCAAACTTTAAAATTGGAGCTTGATGCTCTATGACACTCTTTCTACTTCACTATACTAATGATGGTAAATAGTGTTACCTACACTAATTGATTTAAAACAGTCATAAGTTTTTACTCTTAGTGAATATTTTTACTTACTATAGGTACAAAGTTTTCCCAAGTATAGTACAATTAGGATCCATGCACTCCGTAAAAACAATCATGAAGAGGAAAAACTTATAGCATTTCTAAAATAGTTAATATGGATAACACTATTTACCATCATTAGTGTACTGTTTTATGAATAAACCACATGCGAGGACCATATACATTAAGTAAATTTTGTATGAAGGGGACACAAGTGTCTTTCTTGTGATTTATTTAGGGCTTGTTCGCATGATGGGCCGGACCGGACCTCCACCAGGGCTTGGGGGCTTGGGGGTTCGCATGAGGCAATTGCCAACCCGATTCCCGATGTTGAGCTCCGGTCCCTCCCTCGCTCTTCTATCCTTGTATTTCGGATTTGCAAACCCGCTCTCCTTCCCATCAACCCGACTTACTATTTTCATAAAAAGTATTCTCCACTTGTCTTCTTGTCTCTCTTATTTGAAGACTAGTCTTTGTGGCCCGCCTCATTCATTGGTTGCTGCATGTCATATAATTCCAAATACCAATAGAAAAGTGGATATTTTATTTGGAGAACGGGTTTGCATCCGGAAGCATGATGTAGTTTGGACCGGACCTCAAAGCTTTGGTGCCTGGATCTCCATATCGGGTCCGGTCCTTCATGCGAATAGGCCCTTAGGGCAATGTGAACCTCTCAAAATCTTATATGCAAATTCAACTGTAACACTTCTTTGTTGGATATGGCCCTCACGTATGGATCATTTCTTATCGTATATGACCTTTGCATATGGTTTATTCCTAAACCAAAAAAAAAAAAATTCAAGTGTTAAGGATAGAAATTGTATTTTTGATGAATTTTTGAAATTATATCTTCAAAATTCATTTGAAGAGAATCTGAAAATAATTTTACAATTTTGACCGTACAGATATCTTCTACTTTTTGTGCTTTACGTAAACTTCTTTGATGCAAACTTCAAAAAAGTTATAAAATTTATATTTTATAACACATTTGTGTTTTGTCCAAACCCCTTGGGCTTTTAGGGGTTAATTTATGTATGCCGGATCTTACTCTCAGACGTAGGGTAGTCTTCTTCGGACGCAATCAAGCGTGAGGTGACGGGGGGTCCCGTGACTGGGGAGAGAGGGAAAGAGCGTCGGAAAGAGAGCATCGCACTGTTGCAGCAGATAGCGTGGCGACTAAAAGCCGCGCGATGCGGACGGACACTCCGACCTCCAAGGCATTGAGATACTGTAAATGTAAGGTTTCGAATCCATTCGAAGTGTCACTCGAAGCTGCCAAGGAAATTAGTCCGCTCCATTCTTTTGGCCAATCGAACGGGTCCTGCGCCATGCTCATTCGCTGGCATGTCGCACTTCCAAGTCCGCTTTACGCCACTTGCGAGGTGCATCTTGCCCAAACCTTTTCAACTTACGGCGAGATTCGATGCTCCAAGTTGCGAATAAACCTGTTCCTAGCCTGCTTGATGCCATGGTCCCGAAAATAACATAGTTTAAACTTTGCATTTCTAGGGACGAGAATTTTTCTTTACACTAATATTCGGGACACTAATATTCGGGAGCCATTAGTGCTATCTCAATTTCGGACGGAYGGAACAGGACTACCGGAGAGGAGAGGCTCAATATAAAAACAACTATGTGAAAAATTAGAGCGAGGATTCGGTGACGGCAACAGTGATTATTCGCGTTCTTTGGTTTCTAATGCAACAACCATTTGAAAAGGTTTTACATCTTTGAATCGGCAAATTTGAAATTTCGTACGGAGTACATCATAATTCATACGTTCTTCAAGAAATGCTAGCTATAAGAGAGTGTGTGTGAAATCCTTTTCCAAATTCCAAGTTGTTTGGTTGATTTTCAGGTGCAGTTAGCTTGGCTTGAGCGGGGGCTTGAGAGATTACCGGAAAAGTGCAACAGAGCTCGGAAATTCTGTTTTATAGATGGACGTTCAATAGATTGATGCAGCTGTTGTAGGCTGCACTACGGCACTAGGCCCTGYTGTCGTGAAGGAGTCAACGCCAGGTCGTAACAAGAAACTGAAAGGTGACCTTCAGTTGTGCAGGGTGTAACTAAGACGGAGAGGCCACAGTACGATTGGGAAAAGCCTCCTCGAGACACATCCGAGGGTGAGGAATATTGGAACGCCAGGAGCCGACTGAAGTCCCGAACGTAAGGGATGTGCAATTGATCTTCGTCGGGGGGTTAAGTACTGGTCCGTACGTGATTCAGAAGTGTGGTCAGTGTGTGCTTCATTCTGAGCATTTTGTAAGTGGAGGGAATCTCTGAATCACCTAATGAAGAGTAGAATTTCTATCACTGGTTAACTTGTTAGTCACTGCTCGAGTGTCAGCGTGATGTCAATTAGGAAGTACTTCGTAGTAATGACGTTGAACTGGAGTAGAATTGGCTGCAAGGGCTTACTACTGCTGAGGGAGGTGAAGCTGTGAGCTTAAGTAAGAGGTAGGCGAGTGTTTTCTGCTATGAGGATATCGCGACGTCCTATTATTCCTGTGCAGGTATTTCCTCGTTAGATTCTTTGTTAAAAAGAACTTGGACTGATGGCCCTGTGTGATGATACGCTGTTCCCTTCTGTGACAGGTATTCCGGTTACGCAGAACTGCAAAGAGTTTCAGGTTCTACGGGCCGAGGACTTGGTGATAGTTGCAGTGCGCATGGAAAAAATTGATTCGAGTGCGGTGCGGGAAGATTAAGAATCGCAAACTCGAACTACAATCAGAGCCCATTATCTGTTCAATTTGTTCCTGCTGCAGATTGAGTATGTCTTCAGAGTCTTCCATTGTTGATACKGCTGAATCAAATTTTAAAGGTGTCTGCTCACAATTTAACGCAGTTCTTGGGTTTGATAAGTGCATCGCCGTTGTCGTCATCCGATTGTTTGGTGAAGTGGTTCTGGACTTCAATGACACTATTGACCAATACTGAACTTGCCTGCACAGTGGATGGAACAGAAGTCACCATGTCTAACAGACCCAGCGAGCGGCTAGCGGATTGGTTTTTTGAGCCAATTCTGACTCTTAAAGATCAATTGCGAGCAGCTCACCTTCAGGAAAGTGAGGAGCATTATCTTGAAAAGCTTATTCTGATGGGGGGCGACCCAGAGCTAATGGGCAGATGGCATAATGGTGGTGTAGAACCTGAGAAYGACATGAGGAGAGGTGAATTGCAAGCACTGGCCCGTCGGTAAGCTTGACCTCATTTTCCGGATCACAAACGCTCCTATAAATCAAATTTCCATAATATAGTTGTATTGCTTAACTTAACGCAATTTCGTAATTTAATGTCCACTTCAGCAGTGACCGAAAATGTTCTTAGCTTCTACACGCCGTTGGCCTATTGTGTAATAGAGATATTCTTTGATCGTGTCASAGTGGGGATGGTGACCCTGAATCATTGAAAAGGTTGGGGTCAAATTGTTGACCGTGATTGCATTTGCAACACCCGGGCAAGACTTTTGTCGTGTTTGCCTTTTTTTTAAAACATAATTCCTTGGAAACACAATGAATCAAAGAATGACTCTAATATGCTGACTTTTCTTCACAGGATCCAGGGTATTTCCACCTCCATTTCGCGAGTGCCTACGTACCGACGGCGACTCGAGAATCTCATGAAGACTTTCCAGGCGTATGTGGAAAACATGGACGGTATTAGCGGAARTTTGAGCAATCAGAAGAGCCTGTCAGGCAGAAGTAAGAGCGTGAAGAAGGCCCGGAGCTACAACATTCGAAGCTTGATGAAAGAAGGTTCGAAGCGATTCCTCCCGACAMCTGTCCCAGCTTCTGAGAGGCGCGGTAACCCGGAAGACATCAATGCGAATGGGGATCAAGCTGTCTAACACTTATTTCTATTTATTTCCAGGGAATGCATTCTCTATCTTGTGAGTTAGTCCTAAAGCTTAACTTGTAATTTTGTTATTCCGTTGCTCCTGTGTACGAATCATTACCTAGAAAATGTTGGTCTAGGGCAGGGTAGCTAGTTAACATCTCTGTTGAGAATTGTGAAAAGAGAAATTTTCATAGTCATAGGCCTGTCTGTGAAACTCGTCCAGGTCGTTGTACATGTTTGCATTGAATATTTTAAATATGTTTGCACATAAAAATGATATTCAATTTTCCAGGAATGTTAGTTTGGAATACAAGCTCTACATTGTTACTGGTCAAAATGGCGGATCAAGTTTGTCAGCCCTTAATCAAATTGAATAAATACAAGCTAATGTACACTTCATGCACATATCGCAAAATTCCTTGCCTGGTACGGAGTCCTACACATGACCTCCATATTAAAAAAGAACTTTAAAAATTAAAGCCTGTGTTCAAAAAGGCTAATAAAAATGCGGGGATCCTCATTCACTCATTCGGGGTTGAAAACAATCCGAGAGCTCTGCTACGGAACATYATCAGAAGGTAATTGCACCCAATTGTGACCTATTTCTTAAACTAACCAACACTAATAATTTTTGCCTTAAATGTGTAGCCTCCGTCTATTGATGAGAGTCACGGGTCAATTTTGTAAACCCTAAACCCTTGCATCCATGATTCATGGAAAGTGCAAGAATGKTATGCATGATGGCAGGTGTGATAAAAAAAATGCCTTTGTTGGAACAGAAGTTGAATCTTGAGAGCATATAGATAGTGAATTACTTGGGAACCGAATGCGACTCAGGAACCAAAGTCGCTAGTAATCTCCAACAGCTAAGGTGGGTACACCCAAAAGCGCCACAAATTGGTACTATGTCAATAGTTACTAATATTAGACTGTTCAGAATTTTATATTGTCTTGTTGGCAAATGAAAGGAGGTTCCAATGCACCAAAGAAGTTACCATTTGGATATAATATGCAAAAGGTATGGAGGGTCAAAGTTTGCTTCTAAAAGCATTTCTTCCACATAGGTACACGATTGGTTTTGGAGATGTACATAGTGTGAAGATGGTTGTTTAAGGTCATGTGTCATTTTGGAGGTGCCTACCTTAACTAATGAAGTACTATACTGAACAACACAATCCCGGAAGTGTGCTTTTTTAGGCATTTAAATGCCCAATTACCTCAAAAAATAGGCAGCTTCAAGCCTAAAGAAAAAAAAGGGAGCGCAAATGTGCTAAAAAACTACTACCTCCGTCCCGTAATAAATCCAGGTTTACTTGGAAATGGCTAAATTAGCATAAGAATTGTTCCTATTTTTAGGAGCTCACGTAGTTATTGTAGGTTCTACTAAGTTCCATTAGGTGCGAAAGAATGGAAGTTAACAATTAAGTTGTGCATGTTGAAAACAAGCAATGAGATTGAATTTTTTTGTTGATTTTGGAAGTGCTCCAGTGGTATTGATTTTTATCATTCTCTGAGCAATGTTGGTGGAGTGACGTCCATTGACATCCTTTCTATTCAATTCCGACTATGTCTTTTGATTCAACTCCATAAAATTCTCAACAAAAGATTTATTAGTAGCAGTTTTTGTATAGTTTTGGGTTGAATTCTTTGCCTTTGGTTGGCTAGAGGGTTGCATTTTGGTTCCGTTCGCAATGATCCAATTGCTATATAGTTTTTGGAGTGTAGAACTATGGATTGTTTCACTTCAAGGAACTCAAACCATCTTTAGTTGTTGTCCATCAAGTTGTGAAGAGCCAATTTTGAATTTAATTTGGGACAATTATATTTTGAAATCCCGGATTTATTTTGGGACGGAGGGAATACCAGACTGTAATCATGGCCCTGCACACCCTTGCCACAATGTTTCCAAAACCTCATCTCATTTGTTGTGCAAAGCCAAGCACATACAAAAATTGCATACAAAAATTACATACTTGAAATTGCGTACCCAAAATTGGCCTCCTTCAATTCATGCCCCCAAAATGAAAGAGCCAAGAAACTCAAAACCTTCTTGAAAGAAAGGCCACATAACCATTGATCTCAAGAAAACAAAAAAGACTTTGATTCTCGGCATTATAAAGCAATATTGTTACCTCACCAAACCTCCAAATTCCAGAGTCTTAGAAGCTCTAGGTATATGCTTAGTGCATTCAAGGGTTAAGTAGCACCAGGTTTGAGAACGACTTCCTTCACACAAGGTATCAAGGATAGTCCCTTTTCATAATTCCATCATACACTACGGGTAGTGGGCCGTGTGCCATTTCACAACCAAAATAAAAGTAAAAATAATTTTGTAACTTTCTAATTTGTAAAAACATGGCTTTTGGACATGTGATGTGAAAGATATGTTTTTTTCAAAATAAAAGATAATTTAATTCAATTTTTTCAATTCATAGATAACTCTAACCGTAGGTCCAAACTTCACAAAACAAAGGTCCATGCAAGAAATATACCAAGAACAAGCCCAAGGGGTGCATGGTTCAAGAAATCTCAACAGGGTGATTGCAAGAAACACTTGTACTATTTGTTGCGTTTTGTCACACCCTAGTATTTTATTTTTGTTTTGGCCATAACTTTTGTCTTTTAGCTCCAAATGACTCAAAATTTACACAGAAGCTACTCATAACTATTTTGTACCTTTCCTCATTTTTGAGGGTTTTTAAAAAATAATTTACTATTTTTAAACAACCCCGAAAATTTCTCACAATGGACAATTTAGAGTTTTTTTGCACCATTTATCCCCCTAAAAAATGAATTTTGAGCTGAGATTTGGAGAGGATGGTCTCTTAGTAGCCTTATAGCTACTGTCCAAAGGAATTTTAGAAATTCAAATTTTAATGTGGTGTAGAAGTCCACAAAATAGCTTTTTTCTGCATTTTTTTCCAGAAGTATGAAACATGATTTTGGTGAGTTTTTTGGTCAAATCCCATCAACAAAAAGTCTTTTTGAATGGAGAATTTAGTTTGTTTTTTTTTAAAAATCCTATTTTATGCAAATTAAAATCTCGAGTGGTACTTTCTTCACCAGAGTCTTAGACATAGAATTCACATAGAAATCCGGTGAAGAAAATACTACTTTGGAGATTTTAATTTGTATAAAATAGGATTTTTTTTTTTTTAAACTAAAAATTCTCCATTCAAAAATACTTTTTGCTCATGGGATTTGACCAAAAAACTCACCAAAATCATGTTTCATACTTCTGGAAAAAAATGCAGAAAGAAGCTTTTTTGTGGACTTCTACATCATATTAAAATTTGAATTTCTAAAATTCCTTTGGACAATAGCTATAAGGCTACTAAGAGACCATCCTCTCCAAATCTCAGCTCAAAATTCGTTTTTTAGGGGGATAAATGGTGCAAAACCCCCCTAAATCGTCCATAGTGAGAAATTTTCGGGGCTGTTTAAAAATAGTAAATTATTTTTTTTAAATCCTCAAAAATGAGGAAAGATACAAAATGGTTATGAGTAGCTTCTATGGAAATTTTGAGTCATTTGGAGCTAAAACACAAAAGTTATGGCCAAAAATCAAATCAAAAACTAGGGTGTGACGTATGGCTTTAAGTGTTTCTTGCAATCACCCAACATAACAAAAAAAAAAAAAAAATTTAAGGTATGGATTTGACTCAGCAAGTTTGTTGCAAAATAGAACAATGCACTATCAATGTTCAAGTTCTCATTTGTAGTATTAGAATGAAGAAATTCTTACTTGGCACACAACTTCAAAATTGTAAGAAATACTTCTAGCTAAAGAGTAAGGTCTTGACATACCTAACCAAAGGCTCAAACTGCCTCACCCCTCAAACCAATCAAAACTAATATAAATCCATCCATACCTTTAAGTTAGGCTATTTGTTTGTTTTGTTTTGTTTATTACAATGATATCTCATGTACTATGCGTCCCCCGGTCGCATTCTTGGTACCGTCAAAAAATGCGTTTGGCAAGGAGGGATACACGAGCTTCGTTTTGTGGCGTTCTGGCTTACAATGAGAAAGTTATTGAAGTTTGAAGTTTTTATGAATTAAAAATTGAGAAATTTATTGATTGTGGCAACGGCAGAGGGCACACTAATACCTATTACATTAAGCTCTAACTTCATCCTTTATACTCTCCAATGAAGCTAGCATGGACATCCCTAAGAGCWAAAATCTGTGTAGGGAGAAAGCATAATATTTTAGGAGATCTGTAATTATTTCCTGCAAATGCTTATTCACATTATTGTCTACGGTACTGGGTTGATTGGATCTGGACAAGCGAGACATTATTTCAGCTCAATTGAGTATTATACGTTGTGAAATCTTTGAAGAACCCATAGTCAATGTGGAGTAATGATAGAATAGGATACACAAAAAACAAAATTTGAACACAAAYGACATTTGTTTAATTTCCATTTTTGTTGGGATTTTCCTCGGGGATGCTAGTTTGTGAGCTTGTGAGCGTGAGCTTGTGAGCCTACATGTTTTAGAATACAGACCTACGATTGTAGATAGTGGTATGTATAAGCTATGACTTTTTCTTGGTCATAGGTAAAAAATTTTACTATAAAATGTGTATGTTTGTGGTGTAGGATAGAAATATATTACCTATAAATGTACCCAAAGAGGCTGAATGTTAATGAATGGAGTTGGATGAATTTTCAATTTAGCTGATTTGTCATACTTTGCAGTTTAGGGGTTTTTAGTACTGCGGAGTATCCAAAATTATTCATCTAGAGCTGAAATTTTTGCGGTCTATTCCCACACTAGGAAGGCATGAATCCACCAAAGAGAATTTAAAAGAACATTATTTTATGTCCTCTACATGCGTGGTAATAGGGCTTCCTTGCGCACGCACTCCTGAACATTCAAAATGGTTTTAAGATCATTCTTTTGGTGAAATCTATTTATAATAAAATTATACCAAATTTAAAATTTTTAGTTTTTAAAAAAAAATTTTTTTACTATTTTTTACAAATTAAAACGTCAAAGTGTCTATTTTCTTCAAAAAGTGTGTCACTCTATTTTGTGAATAACTTTTGACCTAGATTTTTTTGGGGTCTCAAATTTTGGTGACATGGTATTTACAATATTATGCTAATAATCCATATTTTTAAATATTTTTAAATATTTTTTTCCAAAAGGTCGATAGTACTGGCCAATACTAGTGAATGCTACAAAACCCGGTCAGTCTTTCATGCATTCACCCCAATCCACAAGAATTCCTAGAAGTTGTCCTCTAAAATGAAGATGTATTTTAGAATGGGTGTCAAATAGAATGATGATGATCTTTACCGCTACATCAAGGGTTACAAGAATACAAGAGAATTTAAAAATGTAATAATGCACAAGATTGCAGTGGCCCTTTTAGTCTCATTACATCACATTAGATAATCAGATAACAATATTAGTATTTGGAATAAGATTAATTTGGTCCAATACCACACATCAGAGAAGAAGAATCACTGGCTTTACTTCTATCACTGCAAGTAAGCCCTGGTGTCTCAACATTGGCTTCAATGTCTAAAAATTGTCTAACAACAACATTGTATGAGCGATGTTTAGCAATAGAAACGGGTGATGGAGCCTCTGCCATAGCTGTTGCTGAAGTCTCAATGTAACATGGCAAACTTTTGGGACTTGGAGACGGTGACAACACAAAATGTTGGAGAGTATCACCTCTATAAGATGCAACAAATAAACAATTAGAACCTTTTAATAGAGTTTGGGATATTGTACAAGAAAAAAAAATAAAGACATGCATAAAACCTCAAAACAACTTATTTACAGCAACGTCTCTTTAGGGTCTTGCAAACGATTTTACAATGTCCTTGTCATCAGAATCATCAACCAGTATAGCCATAGGGCGTTTGGTTTGGATGGTTGTGGTAGAAGGAAGAGGGGTGTTCAACGATTGAAGGAGAGCTTTGAATATCTCACCATCGCTCTCCAAGGCTACCAAATGACGTCCAATGTTACGACATGCATGGAAGGACCCCCCTTTTCAATGAATGCAACATCATTAGTTCCAAAAAAAAATGTTATACATAATTTAGCAAAAATAAGATTTAGATATTGATAATTAATGAGAGTTATATGTAAATGCATAACAGTCTAGTGCAACATCACTAGGTTTTGAGAGTGTCTCAATTGGTAACTGTACAAATAAAGGATCCTTTTCACGGGCACCACTCCATGGAAGTGATGGAACTGCACCATTCATAAGCTGAGTTTCTACAAAAGTGAAGTTGTGGAGTAGATCCACTTCTTCAAGGTTGGTGCTTACGTTGCTCAGTTGTTGATTCACGTCAAAAGAAAACTTGGATGCCACTGATGTTTCTTCCCATTTACTTCGTACAAAAAGAAGAATCCAAAAGTGTTGCAACTGCCAAGGATAAAAAATATGACAATAAATATTTGACAAACTCAATATTCGTAAGTAGATTCAAGCATTGAAATTTATAAGTGTAGGAAAAATGAATGGAGCTTACCCAAAGTTTGTTCTTTTTGTAATTGGAAAGCTTCAACTCATTTACGCCCATCCAGGAATCAATTAAACAGAAGCCACATATATTAGCAGGAACATGAGAAGGTGGAACCGAGACATTGGGAACTGATAGTCCATCCGCGATATCAGCAACCATCAAATCAAAGTATGTACCAAGTTTCACATTGCCTCCAAGAGTTCTCACCCGATTCATCCCAACCTTAACATTAAAAAATGCACACTTTTAGATGTATGAATGAATTACAATTCTATACATATAACTTAACCCCTAAAGGTCATTGACTATGCTTTCACCAAAAACGCTCCAAAACTGCCATTTCTAGTGCAAGTACCAAATTTTAGGAAAAAAAAATTTTGGACAAAAGTAACCATAGGATCTTGTATCAAAATACTTCGGGAAGATGTGGAAAAAATTTCAGATTTTTTCACCATGTGGATTGCAAGATATCTGCGTTTACAGTGACAAAAATCCATTTTTGAGCCCTGCGAAAATCCGGGCAGCTGCATTTCAAAAGGCCACATTTGTATGAAAAAATGTCCAAAATGGTGGTCTATCTTTGAATTCATCCTTCAAGGCAAGTTGGTTATATGTTAAAAAAAATTCAAATCATTTGGAATTGTACAACATGTAGGAAAAAAATAGTAAGTAGAAAGAAGTAGAAAGAAGTAGAGAATGATTCAAAATACAAAATTGTTAACAATTTATTTATGAAATTGAAAATTGCCAATCATTGACCTCGTTAACGAGGCCATGTTTTACAGCCCAAAATGAAGACTCACCAAAACAAGCATTCTAATCTATTACAAACTCAATGAGTTCCAAAACAACCCCGAATAGTGACCTCGTTAACGAGGTTATGTTTTACAGCCCAAAATGAAGACTCACCAAAAAACGAAAATCAAACATTCTAATCTAATACAAACTCAATGAGTTCCAAAACATCCCCAAATAGTAACCTTGTTAATGAGGCCATATTTTAGAGTCTGAAATCTGAAACGCTACATTTTGAACTAGTACCATCAAAGTAAGACTCTATAGAACTTGAATTAGCCACCTCGTTAACAAGACAACATATTTCAACACAAATCAGAAATCAGGGAAGGAAGACCCTAAACACGCACGTCAATTTCTAGCATTGGAATGAGACATACAACATTCTAAGATTGACGCCTCGTCAACTAAGCAATGTCTCTAAAGCCTATGCAAGTATTGAAAAAGTTACAAAACAACACTTGATTAGGAGTTTCAGAGGTTTGAATTTCCAAAGCACCGATGCCTCCGATGCATTTAAGGATATCTTCTCTACCTCCGCCACGCTCTTCTCCCACCTTGCGCAACAAGCCGCTTTTTAAGTTCATGGTTGTAACCCCAGCAAGTAGCGCTCATCAAGACACAACAATGCAAAAGAAGTAGAACAATGCAAAAGAAGTAGAACAATGCAAAACCAAACCCTCAACTTGCCGGAGAAGGTTTGAAAATATATATATATATATATATATATATATATAATAGATGTGGGTTAAGGGAATCTCTTTAATAGCTTCTATGATTTTAAAGATTTTGAGACCAATTTGTTTTTATACACAGATTATAACCTCACTACTCACTTTGATTTTTTTCAGATTTTTTGGACTTTTAGGATTTTACAGAAATCATCAAAGTTTGCTAAAAATATGAAGGGCAAGATTTGGCCAAAAAATCTTCAACTTGGTAGATTTTAGAGAAGATTCCAGTATGCTACATTTGTTTTCAGGTTGTAAGTCCTTCAATAATTCTCCAAATTTTACATATTACATATTGTTGGAATCGTCTCTTCAAGCTATACAATCAAACATCTACTATCTAGTGCATCTCTAACAAGAAAACTAGTCACGTACTAAGTCAACTCTTTCAATCTCATAGTTTTATTTGCACCCATAAATAGCAATAAATACCAACTTTAAGCTTTTTGGCATTGTATTACCCTCCAAAGCACTTGATTATCATCTCACCTCCTCACTTTCATCCACACTATCAAGCTTGGCAATATTTGTTCTCTCACTATTTTCTCTCAAACTATCCTAAGATTGAAAATGCCCAACTTCAACTCCATGGTCATCATACGACAAGGTACGAATAGTACTAATAATCTTAGCGCCATTTGCCTTTTGCAAGCGTCTAAGCATCTTCAATTTCTGTAATAGCTTTTTGCTAGAAAAATAAAAAAGACCTGACTTATGTCTCTTTCTACGAGAACCCTCTGGCATCTCTTCCACAAAATAAACTATAAGACAATTAATTCTATTTGGGGGATTGGGATTTCAAAATCCCTCTAATATATAGCTCTTCTAAAAGATGATGAACATATTTTCATCTAATTCATTAGAGCTCCTTGAGATAAAACAAATTCTACTCACCATGACATAAACAGTAACATTCAACATCATTTCTTTCTTATTGGTGGTGATTGCATTATCTACCTTTGCACACTTCACATGTTCTATGAAATTTGAATTACCCTCTTTTATGAGTTAGGTAAGCTTCATTGATTGCTTTGAAAGCAATGTAACTTACGAAAGATTTATATGGCGCTTTCTGATATACAAATTTTGGCCAATTGACAGTACTGCATTCTAATTAATAACGGCTACTCTACATTTCTATCTTTTTGAATTCTTCCAATACAACAATGCATTTTTTTATAGTTCCTACTCTTCAACAACATCACTCATTTTGTGTTTGTATTCTACCTACTGCAAGTCATTTTACTCTGGTTTCAAGTGTGTTCTTCCCTTGTGCATCAATGGCATCTATCCGAGCGGATGACCATGAAATTCCGCTAGTACTCCCTCTTGAAAAAGAAGAAGAGTATGTTGTTTTGTCTTCACACCTCACTCATGTTCGGTTCTAATTTGTCCAATCTAGTATTTATGTTGAAGAAGAAGTCATGTTCGAGTCTGGCCAATTGAAGGAGTCTGTCCATATGCAGAAGGTAGCAGTCGACAATGGCCATGTTTGGCACCTTTGTCCAGGGCGCTATAGGGTTTACGGCCTTTTGCAAGAACTCTTGCTAGCTTTGCCTAAAATTCAAACACCCTTTGCTAATAAATCCAAAAGTAACAGTTCAATACTACGTCCCGGAAAAGTCAAGTCTCTTGGTAGTGGATGTTCTAAGAATGCAATTTTGTTCAATGTCAACAATGTTAAACAAGAGTCGCTCAAACCAATCAGGCAATCATAGAGTTATCTAGTGATTTTGAAGGCAAAATACCAATTCCAGTTTCACAACCTTCTTCAAATATTGCTTTGCCATGTACAGTGGATTCATCCATTCCTACCACCTTTCGGAATTCACTTAGTAGTCATGTATCATCTGGATTCTCTTGTCCTCCACTCCCTCCCAATCATCACAATTCTTTAAGTCTATTAGTTTTTCTTTGTAAATTGTCTTCGGTGCCTCGTTCACGGAATGAACTTGTCCAGATTGATTTTCATGCCATTCAATACTTGACGGTTCAATTTCTCCCATTTAGATTTGATGGTGACTTTCTTTTTGAGTTGCCAACGTGTTGTGGATCTACATATGGGGCTAGAGGCATAGAAGGCATGGACAAAAGATATGATGGTCATGCATGGTGTCGCACCATGACGTCTAACATCCATAATGATCTAGATTTAAAGTTCTGAAAATCACATTGTATTGGACACTTGCGAACAACCTCTTAGAAAATGATATAAATTTCAAAACATCTAGTAGCACTAACTTCCTAAGGTTTTGATCTAAAACCCACGGTCATGGGTCTTGTGGTCATAAGTCAAATTCACCAAATTTTGTTGAAAAAACATTAGTCTTTTGATTTTTAAACCAAAAAAAATTAGAAATTACATGATATTCTAAATTTATAGGCTCTAGGCTCAAAGAATCCCCACTCACCGCTCTCAAGCTCATGCTCACACGCTCACATGCTAGCGTCGTTGGATTTTCCTTATGGAATAGTGGAAGAGGGCTTGTACTGGTCATTCTGCTTCCAAAAATTTGTGCTACAATTTGGAAAAAGCCATGTTGTCACAATTGGTGGGGATGCCAAGCCAATCAGTAGTAGTATTTAGAAGAGCACACACCATCCTTGAAGTGACAAAAATGACTCATAACCATGACGACAATCTCATTTCTTACCCTTTGGAAATAAATTTGGTGGTTGTGTAACAATATGAGCACACTTGGAGGTACTTATAAATGCAAACTCACTTATCATATGAGATAAGGGTCCAACTTCTTACTATGCAAGCCGAGGGAGAAAAAGAAATGGTCTTATCAATGTCATGCAACACAACTTGGATATTATTGTAAAAATTCATAGATGTGCTTTGCTAAAAAACACCTACTTTGACCCATACAATATCCTATAATTACTTGTTTGGACACTTTGTAATCTCCATCAAATGGACACTTGGGTGCATGTCCTCCTATGCTATATAGAACCCCACATCAAAGCAATATGTATCCAACATCATAAATTATGACGTTCAAGATGTTCAAGACTTATGCAAATTACTTCTTTTGCATCCACAATCATGGTGCTACATCTTCATGAATGCTATAAATTTTCATAATAACCCACTACAACACTGTCCCACCTTCCATTTGTAGGGACAATGGATAGACTAGTGTGGATGTGATGCCAACCTCCGCCCAAACATACTA
The DNA here is from genome assembly GCA_006891605.1 of Pleurozium schreberi. NCBI lineage: Eukaryota > Viridiplantae > Streptophyta > Bryopsida > Hypnales > Hylocomiaceae > Pleurozium > Pleurozium schreberi. The sequence goes on from VACF01000002.1 coordinate 315,987, forward strand.
ATATACAAACAATGCCATTCTAGTATGCACACATTCTGCTACCATCAAAAGGCAATATACTTCAATATATCAAATTCACCTATTCATTAGGAGAAATATAAGGTCTCCAAAAGGATGCGAGTTCTAAAAGGCCGTGGTGCTATTAAGGAAAAAAAAAATTGAAATCCTACGAGGCACTACTAGTGCCACGTCAGATTCTCAATAAAAAAATATATATTAAAATTTTTTATGGAATTTTTTTTTTTAAATTTAAAAAAAAAAAAAAAAAAAAATCTGGAATGTCACAGGGCCTTGCGGCTCATTTGTTCTACCAGTCTTTTGGAGGGCTCATACTTCTCCTAATGTGCAATGATTGTTTATCCCAACACATTGCTAATTTAACACATAAAATATAACTTCCTTAATATACTCAACACCCAAAGCCACAATAGGAACATAGAATCATTGCTAGTATTTATTACTAGACCAAGGAGTAGTATGGCACTACACAAATAACTATCCTTTCCACACTACACAATGCATTCCACATCCCAAAATCTACAATTAAAACTACACTCTCTAGGATAAACAACATTGTCATYTAGTATGCCACTTACATCCTTTTCAAAAAAAAAACTTAGAAAATTATCAATTGGTCCCAATCTTGTCAAACATTTTAGTATATGAGTTTAAAACTCAAGGGTTGATTGGTGGTTTTTTTAAATTAGCTTTACCTTAACTTTTAATTTTCCGATTGCTTTTGTTTTATTTAATATATACAACTACTTTAATTTACTTAACTTTACTATGTTTTACTTTGTTTTATTATATTTTACTTTATTTTATTGTACTATATTTTACTTTACTTTATATATATATATAACCAAGACCAATCTTTATATATATACACCTTCCTTTAGCTTCCCCATTTATAAGTTTTTTTTTTCAAATTGCCTTTCATTTCTCCTTCATTGCTTTGTTTCCCTACGTGTTTATCTTTGGATCATCAATGGCTCTTGGAGTGTCCAAATCCAGACCTTTTTGTAAAAGAAAGAGTTTTGAGTTGAAAGATGAGACTTGTGCATTGCCTACGAAGAGTCTTAGGAAAGAACATGTTGGTGTCAAGTCAAAGCTTTCCGAGGAGAGCCACACCTTGCAAGATACGGCATCTTTAAAGTCGTCCACCAAAAAAATCTTCTACAACCCCACAGCAAAAAGCAAAGCACCATCATTGCTAAAGGCCAAGCCATGGGAAGATTGGGAGCCCGCAACACCACCATCTTCACCACCCCCAACAAAGTCGATTGAAGTGCCAACAAAACCTACTTGGAGCATATGGGATTAGCCTTACTAGTGGAGTTGATTAGCCCTTTGTAGTTCGAGTTCTATATAGTTCGTAGTACTACAAGCATATTGTTTACACATACGGTAGGCCTCAACCAAAGCATTGCTTTGGGTGTTGTAAAAAGTTGCTATTATGAAATTGGTTAAATTTTTATATTTTTTTTGTTGGCAATGAAAGGATGTTTCAACATACCAAAGAATGAAACATTTGGATATTGCTATAAAAAATGATGGAAAGTCAAAGGTTTATTGTGGTAGAGATTATGGTACACATTGATATTGTACATATTGACATTGAAGATGTTCACAAAGAGATGATGGCAATTTTTGATAGGTGGACACTTGCATTATGTGACTCCATTTGTGTGCATAAGCATTTTTAAAGTTTGTGAACTTGTATCCATTTGTAATCTTTGTTATCCATAAATCAATTCCATGCAGCCTTTGTATGTAATTAAAATCTGTGCTACAAATAAATCAATTCTAGCGTTTGTAAGTGTGCATTTGTCATCTTAGTTGTAATTCTAGTCTATAAAAGTCTATGTGCATTGTTGTGACTAACTACCCCCTTCCAATGAATCCACCTTCATTGCTCTTTCATTACGAACTTCACTTCTAGCAAGAAGTCCATCCAAAGTCCAAACCTTCATTATTAAATTGCAATTAGGAACGCTAAGATAATGAGTCAGGCACAAAATGCACACAATTAAAATGTTGAACTACTTCATCTACAAGTCTCTTGTCTACCTACACCTAATTTTATTAGAGATGGGTGATCAAATGACTTGGGCCAACTAGGGGATCACACTTACGTTACTCTTTGGCAGTTTGGCTACATCATTTCATCACAAATTTCAAATGCATTATTGGAATTAGTTAAATAAAGGCACAAGGTGAATGCTTGAAAGACTAGTATTATTTTGCGTCACACTTGGAATGGCGGAGTTGTCATCCATTATGACTTTTGAAGTATGAACCCAATTATCTTGAAATTTTTATTTGAGATGTCTAACATGATAGCAATCAGATTCCTTATTTTTCAAAAAAATTTAAAAATCATTTTATATTTAAATTTCAATTTAGCTAATTTGTCACACTTTGCAATTTAGTTTTTTTAGTACTCGGGAGTATCCAAAATTAATGATCTAGAGTTGAGATTTTTGTGGTCTATTTCCACACTAGGTGGGCATGCATCCACCAAAGGAAATCTAACAAAACATTATTTTATGTCCTCTACATGCGAGCTAACAGGGCTCTCTTGCAAGTGCACTTTTGAACATTCAAGATAGTTTTAAGATCATTTTTTTAGTGAGATCTCTTCATCATAAAAATCTCCCAAATTGAAAAATTTTAGTTTTAAAAAAAATCATACTTCCTAATTTCTACAAATTAAAACGGCAAAGTCTCTATTTTCTTTGAAAAATGTGTCACTCTATTTTGTGAATAACTTGAACTTTGGGGGGGTCTCAAATTTTGGAGACATGCTTTTTATAATATTATGCTAGTTATCCATATTTTATCTTATTTTTTAATATTTTTTTTCAAAAGGTCGGTAGTACTAGCGAGTACTAATGAACACTACAAAAATTGGTCTTTCATGCATTCACCCCACAATAGTTGACGAGTCGTTGGCTTTTAGAGTTCTTTGGTTTCATTGAATCTCCTAAATGCGCAAGGCCTTGACTGTTGAAAACTTCAAAGTATGTTGTTAATCCAACAAAAAATTAAAACTTTGTAACGAGCATCTTATTTTCATATTAAAATGAGCATCTCATTGTAGCTATATATTAATGTCTACATAAGTACGAAATGACTCTTCATGAAAGCTACTCTTAGTGTGGTTGCGTTAATCAACCTTTCACTCTAGCTATTTTAAATTTAAAAATTCTAGTGAAGACCTTTGATTTTCTCCAAGTAGATTAGCTCGTACTCTTTTTTTTTGTTTATTGCAAAATCATAATCTTTCTACAAGCAAATAAAATCCCAATTGATACACAACAACTAGTTCATCATATGGCCTTAAATAGTCACCTACACCACCAATAAACGCCTCAATTTTTCATGAGCAATCAATAAAATTTGAATAATTTTTTACACATATTAATTTATGAATCTATAAAAATACACAAATAATTAAAAAATTCAAATTACTTCTTTAGATAAATTTGGATTTTTTGAGTGGTTTAATATCTTAAACAATACAATTTATTGCAATGCAAAAGTCAAGAAGAGATTTAGTTGTTAAGGTGTTAATTGAGCAATAGTTGTCACATCTAGAACCTCGCCTAGAATGAAGAGATTTCTTTTAAGGATATACATTTTTTAGACATTAGAATCATGTGACACATTATAGTACACTTGTGTCTAGCATTTAGAAAAGTCAATTCTTATCTTTACGTTGTTCAAATAATACATTGCAAATTGCGTTGAAATCCCTTTTTATATACCAATTTAACCCAATAGAAACAAACCTTGTCATTTAATGGTAACTATATTTAGTTGTAATTTGTAGCAATTAAAAGCTCACATACAAGTGTACATGTTCATGACATTGGTTTTGTGGGGTCCTACTAGTTGACATTGTAACACCTCAAGTATTGCTTCTCCTATTGTTGAAGACCATTTCTTATCTTCTCTCTTAGTGGTTTTGTAGATTGAGAGCATGGGCAATGAGGTTCTTTTACAATGTTGTTTGTAGTATTGTAGTGTTTTTGTTTCAAATTTGTTCCAACTATTCTAACTCGTTTTAAGAACATTTAGTTTGTTTGGTGGTTACATTATTGATCCCTCAAGAACCAAGGCCTTTTTTGTCTAAAAATACTCATAATTGCCATTTCTATTGCTAGGTGCAAAGATTTTAATTTTTTTTGAGTATATTTGTTATAGGATCTTGCACTAGACCAGCAAAAGATTGTATGGGAGAAATTTAGAAACTTTTACCATATACATTTCAAGATATAAGCATTTCAAGCAAAACAAAAAAACAAAAAAATTTGCACCTTAACTGGATTTTTTGGCTTTGCATTATAGTTTTTGAATTTGCATATCTTTATGTTGAAGAATTGAGTTGAGTTTCCATGAACAAACAAACAAACAAACAAACAAACAAACAACTTGATTTTTATTATTATAAACATTGTTACATAGAAGTTGGTAGAAGAAAAAAATAAAAAATAAATTGTTAATGAATCTAAGATGGAATTAAATTGCACTAATTCCAATGCTGAAATTGTTCTAGCAAGAAAACTAAATTCAATGGGACTTTTTTTTTTTAAATTGTTGGAATTGAGTTCAAAAATGAACCTTGCAAGTCTTTTTTTTAGAAAATGCTTAGATTGCTTGGAAAACAAGATTCTCCATGAGTTTCTCATTAGTGGTCCAAATATAGTGAATTAAAACAAAATTTAAAAACAATGATATTGAATATTTTGTGTTTCCCTGCAAATTGCTTTAATTTTGAGCTTCAGATAGCTTAATTTTTAGAGAGTAACAAATTGGAGTTAAAGAAGAATGCAAATAAAACACACTTTCTTTTTGTTTTCCATGTAGGGTATAGTCCTTAACCCCTAAATGCCGAATGCACCAAAATGTGGTGTCGACAAAACTTTGAAGTTGAAGAAAACCTAACAAACTTGCTATTTTTAGTAGTTTGTATTTTTGATAGATGCTTATTAAGGTCTAGTTTTAGCATCAAAAACTTGATCTMRARAATAATTGACTATGATTTTTCTACTCAAGATTTTGTGCAAGGGTACCCTGTGTAATCTTGACTTTTCCTAGTATTGAGGGCTCTTGGAAATGAGCCTCAAATACCCTAGATCTTGGAGACAAAATCGCATAAGAAATTCATTTAAGAAAAATGTAGAATAGATTTTGAGAAGGTATAAACTGATTGGGGTTGTACATGCTTGGCTCTATAACCTCATATATTTTGATTGACGAACGTTTTAGAGTCATCATGCAAAAAGTGGATTGAACTTTTTTTGTAGTTTTGACACCTTCTCAATTAAACATTATAATCTTTCAATTTAAAAGTGGTATTGTTATATTTTCTTTTCCAATGTAATCTCTAACATGTCTAGTTTAAATTTGTACGGTTACGATTAAAAAAATTGATACAATTTATCAAAATGTTGTGTTTTTGTTCAACTTAGAGCAGATTTCTAGAAGCTAAAAAAAGGCCTTGGGCATTTAGGGATTTAACATTGAGGCAGACATTTTCTATCCAATGGATGACAATTTCTTTCTGTATAGGACAGAAGTAGAAGTGTTCATTCTGGAAATTGTGTCAAAAGAGGAGATCTTCTACAATACTTTGACTTCCAATGAGTGCCTTTGGAATTTCTTAAAACAGTAATTCCCATGGTATTAAAATGGATGCTTTTCAATGTCCATCTTTTAAGGGTTGATACATTTCATAATGAAAAAAATCTTGGGCAAGGCCTCTCCTACACTAAATTGTGAAATTAGGTTGCCTTACCTCCAAGAAAGTGATCCAACAAGCCACCAAAGTCAACAAATGATTTCTACAAATACTTCCATTTGTATACATGGAGGTTCATCACTAGTTCCAACTACACCATTAACCAATTCAAAAGTAATGCATTCTTGTATTGTACAATAACAATAAATATTTATACAATGTGGAATGTCAAGAAATTAGTGAGGGACAACCTAATTTCACTAAGGAAGACTATTCTTAAAGTGACCATTTAAGAGATGATTGCGTTTTCAGGGAATCTAAACTCTTTGAAAAAATCTTCTATAAATTTTCATAGGAAGAAAAAAGGAATTGGCATCTAAACCAAGTTGTTTCATATTTTTTGAACCTTCAAAGAATTATGGTAGAGGGACCCATATCCGATCAAATAAGCAATTATGGACATGATCTAGGGTAGTGTTAGGCAAAACAAATATTTTCAGAGGTGCATTGATTGAAATGATTGAAATTGCAAAAACTTTGGTAACTTTATCTCTTACAATGAAATTACTATGAATTTTGAAAGGCAAAAGTTGGGCTTGACCCATGATCAACATGTAGAGTCATCCAATTCCGATCATTCAAGAACTACTTTCCCGCTCATTGCTTCCTACTTTCTTGCTCACTTATGTGTCATGAACTTATTGGTCTAAACCTTGAAAAAATCAAAAACACGCATTCCAAGGAGAAAATGGAAATTTGTTCCGCCTTGGTCGGAAATACAACACCCTATTGATTGGTAATAGGGCGCCGATTAGAAATGGGTCCCTCTACCATAGTTACAAATTTTTGAAGTTGTAATGCAATGGTCACTAAAAGCAACCACCTCTTGAAATTTACACTGTGGCTACATTGAAGAAAGAAAAATGTACCTATGTATCATGAGCGCTTTTTAGAGAATGGGCACTTTAAGAGCAGACTCTCTTATTTAGTGTACACTAAATAGTGAAATTAGGTTGCCTTTACAATTAGGTTGCCTTACCTCAAGAAAATTACTCCATAAGTCATCAAAGTCAACAAATATTTCTATAAATACTTTCATTTGTACACATGGAGGTTCAAGAGCTTCAATTACACCAATAACTAATTCAAAAGTAGTGCATACTTGTAAAGTAACAATAAACATTTTAATAGTGTGGGATGTCGATAAATTAGTGAGGGGAAACCTAATTTCACTATTTAGTGTAGGCTTCTCCTGTATTGTACAGGTACACGATGCCGTTCTTTGGATGTTTGCTGACTTTGCCACCTGGCATTCAGCCCTTTCAGAGTTCCGGTGTTTCCGAYATCGGAATGACGGATCATATGAGTCCCTCCACATCTAAGAAAACACAGGCGGATCAACGTCTGTGTCTAGTTAAATCGAACTCCCAGATCAAAGATCTACGCTTTTCAAACCCAATCTACGTACCTCGGCCGTGGTGCCTGCTCACACGCACAGAGAGTGCCTCCCGACAGATCTACCAATTTCTGAATGAAGAGTTGAATTGTTTCCCCACCTGGAAACCATTACCACTCCAGGGTGTTTTTTCTAAAACGGGGGGGGGGGGAGAGCTTCAAGCCTATAGAAAAAAAAGAGGTTAAACGTGTTAAATGTGTTAAACGTGTTAAATGTGTTAAACGTGTTAAATGTGTTAAACGTGTTAAATGTGTTAAACGTGTTAAATGTGTTAAACGTGTTAAATGCCATATTGTAATTATGGTCCTGCGCACTGTTGCCACAATGTTTCCAAAACCCCATTTCATCCATCTGGCAAAGCCAAGACAAATAAATAAAAATTGCATACAAAAAATACATATTCAAAATTGCATACAAAAAATACATATTCAAAATTGCATACTCAAAATTGGCCTCCTTCATTTCAAGCTTCCAAAATGAAAGAGTGAGGACTCTCAAAACTTTCTTGATAGTAAGGCCACATGACCATTTGTTTCAAAACCAAAAAAATAACATTGATCGGTATTGTCTGCTCCCTGACTAACGCTCCATCCAATTATGCAACCTACTAGTAAGAATTTTTCTTCAATTGTTGTTTGATTTTCTTTCGGATATGCATAATGGAAATCGAGAGTGTTTTTATGACATTGAATGCGCTATATGAATATTAGTAACAAAGGAAATTGTTACATTGGCGGTGACTAACAAAATTGGATTTAAATTTGAATGCTTTCATTCAAACAACCATACCATGAGCATTTTTAACCCATAAACAACGTTGAGGCCATTTTCTAGTCAATGAATGAGAGAGCATGTTTCTGTGTAAGATAGATGTGCAACTATTAATCCTCGGAAGTAGGAGTGGAAATAGAAGATCTTCTATAGTATTTTGACTTCCATTGCCCCATTCGGAGTGTTTCTGACCACAACCGGGTGTTGCCTTTGTACGGAGCTGTTTTTGTCCTCCAGATCGGTTGTGGGTGCATGAAATTGGTGGAAGCTCTTGGGGCTCTTCTCCTTCGTTGCAATATCGATCACGAAGTGCCCACCAACGCGATGCACGCACCAAATTGGAGCTTCGTTGACCTCAGAAATGCTCGGGGAAAGCATGGATGGTGCGGATGTAGAGATCGGGGAGACCATGGGTTGATTCGTCTTGCACCATCCATGTGATGATGCGCTTTCGTGTGGCAATGGTGGAAACTTGCTGGAGACGTCGGGGGATTTCCGCCATGAGTCTGATCTACAACATGAAAAAAATCAAAAAATGTTGACCAAAAAAAAAAACAATTTTTTACATAATGTAGAAAAAAACAAGACGATTGCAATGGTGTCGCTAATACCTGAAATGGACCTGTTGGGGAGAAGATGCGAGGAACTGAAAACGGAGCTGTGGAGGAGCGGATGTGTGAATGGAGCGGGCGGCAAGCGAAGGCGGCAAATTCGAAATGTGCCGGGTGGGCGGGAACGGCGGACTATACCCCCCCTGAAAAAAACCCGATAGTCTTAGCAGCAGTAGATCACGGCAAGGTTGGCTGCAGCAGCAAGGTTTGCAGCACCAACAAGGATCGCTGCAGCAGCAAGTTTCACAACAACAGCGGCAGGATTGCAGCAGCACCAACAAGGATCGCTACAGCAGCAAGTTTCACAGCAGCAGCGGCAGAATCGCAGCAGCACCAGCAAGGATCGCTGCAGCAAAAAGTTTCACAGCAGCAGCGGCAGAATCGTAGCAACAAGTGTCGCAGCAGCGGCAGAATCGCAACAGCAAGAGCAAGAATCGCAGCAGCAGCAAAAGAAGTCGAAAGAGAAGATGGCGCAACAAAGTCGAGAAATTTAGGAAAGCCAAGGAAGAAGATGAGAACCCAAGCAACTCCAGGGAAGGAGAAGGCGGCGCATTCAAGTCTAACACTAATTGTGGACAACTTTAGATTTAGTGTTGTAGCTAGGAGGGGGGTAAAAACACTAAATGTCATCAAACACTAAATATCATCTTTAGTGTAGTTGAAATAATAATTAATTTTCCCAAAAATGATAATATTTTTCTAGCTTCAAAGAAATTTTTAAAAATCATATCAATAATTGATATCATAGGATCTTGCAAGAACCATTAGATGAAAAATGAGGCCTAGGAAACCCCCAACACTAGCTTACTATATCTATAATATTTAGGGATGGAGGTTTTCAATTTGCTATATATAGAAGAAAGGAGATACAAAACACAATCCTAGTAATCTCTAAACCTTATATTATTAAATAAACGCCCATTGTTTCCCTAGATTATTCCGTAGTCATTTCATTTTGCATGTTCTAGTGTTAGTGCTTATACTCAACAAATGTTCAATGCACAATGAAACTAACTTAAACCCTAAAAAACAGGACCTCTATGACCAATGTAGTCACCAAAATGTTGTCATTATTTGACCAATAGGTGCATTATTTGTTTCTACAATGAACAATGAAGTCATCCATTGACCACTTTTTAGCTTCAACATCCTTGAACAAGGGTTAATGATGATTGTACTCACTTATCATGTACACAATCAAAATAAGTTATTGATTTTGTTGAGGAGTCATGAAAACAAGAAATTGTCATGATTGCCTTCACTTATTAAAGTAGCGATGGGTATTTACTAGTGATGAAGAATTTTTAATTGAAATTTTAACCTATTTATGAGGGAGAGGCATCCTATGGTGTCCCTGTACCCAATGCCGTGAGATTCTACAGAGCATAATCATTTCAGACTATAAATGTACGTAGGCAGGACATGGCTTATTTCTTTGACCTAAAATACTAAGCACTTTGCAGTCCCGCTACATTTACCTTCTAGAATGAATGCATGACCTAGAAAGGGACAACATTAGGTACATGGACACCATTGAGTGCCTCTCCCTTAATATAATTTTTATTTAATATGACAATTATTTTTCAAAATGTGGCCTTTTTAACTTTGCACTAGGTATATGTTCAAGCCCATTGATAACATGGTGGTAATTACATCCAATTTGGTGAAATGTTCAGGTTTTAACAAAGAATTGGTGGGGATTGAGAACCCTGTGAATCACTCATTCCCTATCCCCATCATATTTGCTCCCCATCATATTTGCTCCCCATCATACCTTATCACATCCACATGGGGATAGGTGAGGGAACACTGGGGTGGCCCTTGCAGAAGAATCCAGAGTTTCGTTATCGGAAGGGCACTTCATTCATATGAGTCCCTCCGCATCTACGGAAACGCCGTCGCATCATCGTTAGCCTCTGATCCAAATGAACTTTAAATGACAAGATCTACGGTATTCGAACCCAATCTACGTATTCCCATCGAGCTGCCTGCTCACACGCTCCGAGAGGGCTTGTTGGGCCTCCCGCCAGATCTACCAATCTCTGAATGAACGTGTAATGGAATTGGAATCGGATTCCCTGGAAATCAGTAAGTACTGTACGCTTTCCGACTGACACTCCACGTATGCAATCTCCTACACTAAATAGTGAAATTAGGTTGCCCCTCTCTAATTTTTTGACATTCCACACTATATAGATATATATTTTTTTGTTACAGGACAAGAATGCACTACGTTTGAATTAGTTATTGGTGTAGATGGAACTCATGAACCTCCTTTGTGTAGAAATCAAAGCATTTGTAGAAATAACTGTTGACTTTGATGGCTTGTAGAGTAACTTTCTTGGGTAAGGCAACCTAATTGTAAAGGCAATCTGATTTCACTATTTAGTGTAGTAAGGAATTTTTTTCTTATTTTACTCTTTAATTTTCTTTTGCATAAGTTAAGTTTTGCCCAATGGAAATTGAGAGTGGTTTTGTGACATTTAACCCTTGGAGGACAAGGCGGACGTTTAGCGTCCTTTGGAAGACAAAAAACTCATCTTGTAAGTGGATACTTGCCAATTTTCATCCATTCTATTTGTGAAAGTGACCACATTTATGTCAATCATCATGGGAAGTCAAATTTAGTATCTTTAATTGCTTCCATATTTTTAGGTAGGCATAATTCTATGAAGATAGTAAAGATTTTCACATAAAAGTGTTTTGTGCCGGTGTGCCACGTTGCGCTACTCTATATTTTTGAATGGGTAGCATTAGGTATTGGTTTGTACAATTTTTCTAAAGCTAAACATGTGAGTGAATAGTGTTTTTTTCCTTGATGAGATATTACATATTGCACCCCGCCTTTTCCCGTGGTGATAGGCCGTCCTTTATGGGTTAATGAGCTCTAAGGTGGAAGCACCCAAAAACGTCAATATAAGCAATTCAACATAGTTGGAGGCACTTTTTCCTAGAAATAATAATTTTGTAGTATTTAGCAAGTGAGAATCATGAATATTAAAAAAAAAATTAGATTGTCGTATATAATTTCTATGATTTTTTAAAGTGTGGACTCCCTAGTCCACCGGAACTGTCCCGTAGGTGAACCTATATTTGAAATCTGCAAAAATCAATAGTTAGCCGATCAAAGTTAAGTGCACCAAAATGTGGTGTCGACAAAACTTTGAAGTAGAGAAAAACCTAATTGAGTTGCTATTTTTAGTAGTTTGTATTTGGGTGATTGCAAGAAACACTTCTACTATTTGTTGCATTTTGGAACAGTACTCTTAAACTTTTCTAAAGTACTTTAAAAATAAAAAACTAATTTTTAAAATTTCTTAAAAATATAGTCAATGTATACACCTTTAAGATGAAGATAACTACTGAAGGAAATTCATAGAAAAATTCTCTAACTATGAGAACTAAAAAAGTGACAAATCTCAAGAAAATAGGTGTTTTGATGTGAAAATTACTTTAAAATAGTAAAAATAAGTAAATTCAAAAAATAAAAAGTGTCCATTTTCAACAACTTTATGAAGATGGTTATCTACCAAAAAAAACACTAGAATAATTATTTATATGTTTCAAAATGCAACCTGTATACAACGCTCTTTAGACCAATATAGAACACACTTGGAACATGATTTTGAAAATCCCTCTCCTAGAAATGTTTATTTTTATTAGAACAACTACAGTAGCCTACCAAATTTCATAATCTAATTCTTCAAAAAATGTAGTGGTTAGGTACTAAAAACCTCCAAATTGGCAAGTGTGACATTGAATTGGGCTCTATATTCGGATAGTAAATTATTTTTGAAAATTACAAAAAAATTAGGCAAATTCCATAGTAGTCATGAGTACCTACCCTATAAATTTTGATTCATTTGGAGCCAAAACAAAAAAGTTATGGCCAAAAATCAAATGAGCACGCAACGTGTGACGGAAAATAGGACAGGTGTTTCTTGCAATCACCCATTTTTGATAAATGCCTATTAAGGTCTAGCTTTAGCATCAAAAATCCGATTCAAAAAATAAATGACTATGACTATAATTTTGGAGACAAAATTGCATAAGAAACTCATTTAAGAAACTAATGTGGCCTTCTTTAGGCACTGATTATATTTTCAAGCCAATTAGTAACAATGGCAGTAATTACAATGGTAATATGTTCAACCCAATTGATAACAATGGTGGTAATTACATTCAATTTGGTGAAATGTTCAAGTAAGGTAGGCATCTTTAAAGCGCCACAAATTGGTAATGTGTGTAGTTACTATTGTAAGGCTGGTCACATTTTCATATTGCCTTGTTGGCAAGTGAAAGGAAGTTCCAATACACCAAAGAATGCAACATTTGGATACAATATGCAAAAGTTATGAAGGGTCAAAGTTTGATTCTAAAAGAGTTTCTTCCACACAGGTACATAATTGAATTTGGAAATGTACAGAGTGTGAAGATGGCGCTTTTAGTTTAGTGGCGCTTTTGGGTTACCTACCTTAATAGGAAAGAATTTGCGGAGACTAGATTTTGTTTTTTGTGGATTTCTGGTGCCACATTGCACTAGAACAAAATAACTTGGCTAAAAAATGGCATTAAATCGTGAGGTACTTCACCAGAAAACTTTGTTTTAAAAAAAACTCTCAGATGAATTTGCTAGATTGTGGATGAATACATGGATGTAAGATATGTTCTAATGTAATATTTTCTATCTAGTATGTACATGAAAGTTGGAATTTAGAGCACTACTATCCATCCATACCTTAAGTTAGGATGTTTGTTTTGTTTGTTTGTTACGCTAACCCACTAAGGACCGTGGTTGATTTGGGGGGCGGGCAAAACATTCTCTAGTTTCTAATTAAACATGGAAAAAAATATAAAATCGTGATGCTTTCTAGAGATTTGACCATGCCAATGGAATTGGCATGAATGATTGGGCCTTCACAATAAATTTTGTGGCAATTCAAGGTTCCCTTTTGGGAAGATTTTTGTATTCTCAACCCAAATTTCATTAGTTTTTTCAATCCCTAAACCGTATGATAGCACAGATTGTCTTGATTCTTGTCCCAATGCATTTGGTTTACAATTCTCCACACCCGTCCCCTATTGTCCAAATCCAAATTCATTCTAAATCTTTGGCTACCAATGAAAAAGTGCCAATAGCAACCCAAAAGTGGTCGACCGGTCCTTAATGGGTTAAGATCTCCCGGACCGTGCGTCCTCCAATCGTATTTTTGGTATTGTCAGAAAGTTGTCAGAGGGGTGAACGGGCTATGTTTTGTGGCATTCTGACTCATAGAGAGTGAAAGTTATTGAAATTCAAAGTTTTTATGAATAAAAAAATAAAAAAATAACTTTCACTTTGATTGTGACTGTGGCAACTGCACAGGGCACACTAGTATCATTTTATATTGTCATTTGATACTTCATAAAAATTAATAAAAGACCTCATGGAGACTCTCATTCCCTATTGTTCCCATCATATTTGCTCCCCATCATATTTCATCCACATGGGGATACAATAGGGATAGTCAGAGCCGGTTTCCATTGGGGCTCCCAACCTCCAATTTCCAAGCCTCCTACCAACCTCCATCAACTTGGACTTCCGGACACCCCTCTAGCCTATGATCCGTGCAAATCGGAAATACGTACCTGGAGGGGCTGGAGGATTGATTGGAGGGCATTTTTTCTAAGGAAAAAACAAATTGTTGAACGCTAAAATCCAAGAAGCACGCTACAACCTTCACTAGTTTCCGTTCCCCAAAGAATGTTGCCCAATGAAGGGCTGCCAAACAAAGCAACAATATACCGGAGCAGAAGGAGCGCTCCCACCCTCCAAATTTTAATGAAGAAAGGGAAGGCTTTTGGATAGCTTCCCCAACCGTCCATCTTCTAAGGTAGGTAACCAAAAAGCGCCACTAAACTAAAAGCGTCATCTTCACGTTTTGTACATCTCCAAATTAAGTTATGTACCTATGTAGAAGAAACATTTTTAGAATCAAACTTTGACCCTTCATAACTTTTGCATATAGTATTCAAATGTTGCATTCTTTGGTGCATTGGAACTTCCTTTCACTTGCCAAAAACATAATATGAAAATATGACCATCCTTATTGTAGTAACTAGGCACATTACCAATTTGTGGCTGTGAAGATGCTACTTTAATGGAACCAACATATTAACCCTTAAAGGACATTTCATGCCCAGGCTTGGTCAAACTTCATTAGATTTCTACATTTTAAAATACATTTCAAAATTTTGATATTTTTTTCATGTAGTAATATGTGTTTGAAACTTAATTTAAATTTTTTGTAATTTAAATCATCAAATTGAATTTCATATGAGTTTTTGAAGAAATTTTAGTATAAAAATCATAGTAATTACAAAAATGCTTAAAATAGTATGAAGATTTTAAGAAAAATGGAAATAATGGTGTCAAACATCATGGCGTAATTGGTGTATAGTTGGATCTTACACAAAAAGAAATTCAAAAGAAAAAGTCAAAAAGTGTTGTATTTTGAGCCTTCAATGTGTCACAAAATTTACAATTTTAAACATTTTGAGAAAAATCGAAATGGAATAAAAAATAAATTATTGGAGCTGCATTTTCTTAGTTAAGCTTAAAAGCAGTTAAAATCAAAAACCATATGAAAAACTCAAGTTTGACTTTCAAAATGCCCTCGGGTTAACAATAGGAGGTCCAGCCCTCCTCCGGAGCCTCAATGGCAATCGGCTCTCAGTAGGGAGTCAGGGACACAGGGCAAAAGAATCCAGTGTTTCGTTATCGGAATGGCACTTCATTCACATGAGTCCCTCCGCATCTACGAAAAAATCGTCGCATCACCGTCAGCCTCTGATCAAATTGAACTCAGAATTCAAAGATCTACGCTTTTCAAAACCAATCTACGTACCCSCGTCGAGCTGCTTGCTCACACGCTCAGAGAGGGCTTGCTAGGCCTCCCGCCAGATCTACCAATCTCTGAATGAGCGTCGGGTCAGAATGTACGTGTGATGGAAGCGAATTTGGATCCCCGCGTGGAAATCAGTAAGGTGGGTACACCCAAAAGCGCCACAAATTGGTAATGGGTCTAGTTACTATTATTAGTATGTTCATATTGTCTTTCTAGCAAGTGAAAAGAGGTTCCAATGCACCAAAGAATACGCCATTTGAATCCAAAAGTTATGGAAGGGTCAAAGTTTGTTTCTAAAAGCGTTTCTTCCACATAAGTACATAATTGGTTTTGGAGATGTACACAGTATGAAGATGTCACTTTAAGGTTATGTGTCATTTTTGGGGTGCCTACCTTACTATACCCCTTTTAGATGTACAAACCCATACTTGTTCAACTCCCAATTGCATTTGCAGATTGACAATTTTTTGGGATTTTTTTTGGGGGGGGTGGTCTTTTATATACTTGAACATACAATCTTCAAGGATCGGAACGAGGACTGACACGACACAACATCCATGGCAACCGTAATTTTTTTAACTGAAATTACACACCATAGGCTTCCCCGTCATGACACAAGAGGAGGAACAGGAACAAGACCACCATGTGAGCAATGTTAGCATGGGGAATTGAACTAGAAACCTCATGGATGCACTTAGAGGTTCCTACCACTTGACTACTTGAGCCATCACCCGGGGTAATTTAAGATCATTTCGGATTGAGACCAACAATTTGAAACTTAGAGGTGGGTCCAAAGCTAAATTAATGTCTTTTGCACTCCATCAACTTGAGCGTGGCTATTATTGGTAAGCAAGTGAAGGCTTGTTTACGCATCACACGTGAAAACAAAGTAATTTGTTTTGTTTCCACTCATGCTTGACATTTTTTTTTCATTTACCTTGGACGACCATTTTTGCTCATAGTCTACTCACTGACAAGGTAAGTGATGATGTTATATAGTCACTTAACCCCTAAATGTCCGAGGCACCACAACCTGTTGTCGACAATACTTAGAAGTTAAATAAAAATAAACCGAGTTGCTATTTTAGTATTTTATGTTTTTGTAAAGTTCTTTTTTAGGTGTAGTTTTAGCATCAAAAATTTGATTATGAAAATGATTGATTATGATTTTTCTATTCAAGATTTTGTGCAAGGGTGTCCATTGCAATCTAGACTTTCCCATGGTGTTGAGGGCTTGTGGGAATGAGCCCTGAAATACACTAGACATGAGAGAAAAATTCACATTAAAAATTCATTTTGAAAAATTGTAAAAGAGATTTTGAGAATCCGTAAATAGATCCTGGATATGCATGTTAGGTCCTTTAAAGTTTAAACTCATGTTTTTGGAGTGACCAACTTTTCAGATTTGACATGTGAAAAGAGGATTGAAAGACTTCAAATCAATTTCAAAATTTTAACACCCTCAAGATCAAACATTATAATCTTTCAATTTGTAAGTGATATTGTTTTTTTTTTTTTTCCCATGTGATCTCTAACATATCTAGTTTGAATTTGTACAATTACAAATTAAAAAATTTGACCTAACTTATCAATTTGTTGTCTCCTTGTTCAATTTCAAGAAAATTCCTAGAAGCTCAAAAAAGGCCTTGGCCGCATTTAGGAGTTAATTTATTTTGTACTGCTATTGCAAAATGATCAAATAAGCACACAAACACAAATTTCAACGGTTTGACTATATCACTTAATTATTAAACATAAATATTAGAAAAAATATATAAATTTATCTTGCATTATTTTTTTATTAGTGAAAATAAAACATAAAAATTTAAAATTATTTTTCATATAGAAATTAATAATATTTTTCTTTAACTACTAAGAAACTAAAAAACTAAGCATATACATAGAAGAAGCTTGCTAGTTAAACCCAATTTGAAGCGTGAACACAATTATATATGTGGTAAGCTTTTATTCATTCCATTTGGGTTTGTGATGTGAAAGTTATGGACATGCTTATTTTGGAAGCAATTAGAGCATCTTTTTGAAAATAGAACTTGTGGAATTCATTTTTGAACTCAATTTTCACAATTTAAAAAGAAAAAGAAAAAGAAAGCATGAGTTTAACCCCTACAGGAGCATTTGTCCGTGCAGGGGACAAGGTAAATTTTGGGCATGTACCTATGGTCTCAATTTTGGTCCTGATTTTTCGAAACTTTTTTTTAACATAGAAAAACTAATTAGCTTCAATGAAAATATAATTTTTTTTCAATTGGTGCCCGAGAACAAAATTTATGCCCAAAACAACTCAACACATGGGAGAGGGGGGGTGAGGGGACAGCAAAAAAGAATTTTAAAAGTCTGAATTTTTATTTATTTATTTGTTTTCTCATAGTTTATATTCTTGTCTATGTGGAAAGGATTCATTCATTCCATTTGGATTTGTTATGAGAAAGTTATGGACAATCTTGTTTTCTGTGCAATTACATCATCTTTTTGAAAAATAACTTGCAGGATTCATTTATTTTTTTTTTGGTGTAGGGATTCCATAACTGCCCGCAAACTAAAAAGCCTCATAACTTTCATCTCAACTATTGAAATGCAATGATTCAAAGCTTTTCGAGTACATATAAATCTAAAGAACAAATTTCAAATTTTTGTTTATTAAAAAGGTGATTTTTTCAGATCTGCCCGGACTGCACGAGTTGATAAACAAACAACATATTATATACTAACTTTTGACTAATATATCCAAATGTCATGAAATTTGTGCATATGAAAGATAGTCCTTGTCCCCACATTTTGTTAAAATTTCAGCCCAAAATATGCAAATATCCAGTCACACATACCTGCCCAAAATATCTATGTTGCCAAAATACGCATATTGGTCCTTTAGGGGTTAAATCACACCCCACCTAAGGTTCTAATAGCAAAAGCACCTACATGCCACCAGGAATGAGCAACTCATCAACAACTAGCCAAACGGGCCGAAAACTACAAAGTTGAGCACTCACGGGGAACATGATTTGTTTAGTTGAATCTTCCCATTTTCAGATGAATTGATTTATAGTCTATCTGAAGATGTGAGCGTTTGCCAAAGAAGCTTGTCTAGAGCAAGATTGTATCAAACTGCTTGAAGAACACCCTAGCCTTATCTGAATGTAAGGCACAGAGGTTGGTGGCTTTGAGCCAAGCGATAAGTGCGTGATTGACTAACACATCCCACAACACTTGTTCCAGAAGATGGGGTAACCAAGTCTCATTGTTGAAGCAAAGCGCGTTGCAAACAGACTAGATTACAGAGCCTCTAAATAGAAGATCTTTTTTACCTGCACCGCTGCAATGACCTGGAGGGGACGAACAAGCAGGGGGGGCATTGCACCCTGATCATATGATGGGGATAGAGAGTTTCAATGATGAGAGCATTTTGTTGACTACATTTGTCATAGAGGTTTTGTTCTTSAGGGATTAAATCAATTTCATTGTGTTTTGAACATGTGTTGAGTACAAGCAATAATACTACAACATGCAAAAAGCAATGACTATTAGGTAATTGGAGGACAATGATGTGTCATTTATTTAACAAAATTGGTTTAGAGATTACTAAGGTTGATTTATATATATCCCTTTGTCTTTATATGTAGCAAATTGGGAGCCTTCATCCCTAAATATTTATAGATATAGTAAGCTATTAGTGGGGGGTTCTTCCGTATCTGGATAAATCTCATGCGGATAGGGATAGGGACAACCCCTAGTGGGGATGCTCTCTTTTTTGTGGCAAACTTTGTGTACAAGGGATTGGCAAAGTTTGCAAACATCAATTTGAAATGCTATAATATTTGTTTGGTGTATGCCATTTGGGGATATTCAAAATTTACACATTATTACGTATATTCAAAATTGATCTACATTGTAGACAAAAAGAAAAGTTTTTTTGTTTGCATTCTTCTTCCACTCCAATTTGTTACACTCAAAAAATTAACTTCAATAGGACCAAGTGGCCTCTTGGAGAAAATAGCAAGGTTCATGCAAGCTCCTAATTTCCTATGACTTCAATTTTTGATAAGATTTTTTTGAAACTTTTTTTGCAAATTGAAAAATATATTAGCTATTGGAAAATATAATTTATATTTCAATTAGCACTAGGAGAAAACATTATTCCATCCTAAGCTCAAAAGAATTTTTTCATGCAAYACAAAAATTCAAAATACTTATTTTAAAATTTGGTTTCTTATAGAAAACATTTTTGTTCATGTGAACGTTTTCATTTTTCAAATTTTGGCTATTTGTCTTGTGAGATAGGGATATAGGCAATTTGGTAGACCATTTTTCCATTGATACGGAACTAGAGGCTAATTGACTAATAGATTTGGAAAGGCATATGTCAATAGATGTGAACCGTGGCAATTGTGCTTRGCACCCTTAGAAGCGAATAGTTGTCACTTTGTGAAATAAATGTAGTCTACGCAATTTGTCTTTTTCACTCACTGTTCACTATCTAATTGTCAAGTCTTTTTGTATACATGGTAGTTGCTAGAAAGATTGGCTGTTTTGCGTAGCGTTTTGGAAAAAACAGAGTTTCTACCGCCCAGTATTGTGAGTACTATGACTACTAGGAAACAGAAATGGCATGCACTGTGCACCGTTGATTATACTGTAGATTCGACGAGAAGCTTCCAGCTGTCCTGTTACTAATGCAAAGTACTATACAGTACGTAGCACTACTGCGGCAGCCTAGAGTTCCATTATCCACAGAAAAGATCTCTATCCCCTTTTTTCTTTTTAAAAAATTAACCGTAGCAAAAATAAAAACTCTAAAAATTGGCATTTTGTGTCGACTGAATGCTCATCACATGCCACCACAAGATTGACCTGGAAACCATGTTCACCATTCAGAATGATGTGCGCAAGGGACCCCTATTCGCTCGCACGTGCACAACATGAAATAATGTTTTTGTAAATTCCCTTTGGTGGATTCATGCATTCCTAGTGTAGGAATAGACCGCAGAAATTTGAGCTCTAGATCATTATGTCTTGTTAGTGCATATTATACAAAATGAACTATTATATAATTGTATTTTTTACAGGGGAAGAATATTTTTATCCGTTGTGTGTACTAGTGAAATTTGTGCGCAAGAGTCATTGGTAAATTAATTAATTCCTTATAAAAGGTTACAACCATATGTATGTTCATTTTGTAGCATGTGTTATTAAAACAAATCACATAGCATTGTTAATTAACTTGGCTYGTATTCATGTATCATGGGAGGAAATTCAATTATAATATGAGTGAACAAATTGACTGAATAGTTGTAAAATTGGTGGACAGGTTGTTTCAACAATCGTTTAGCACTAYTGSTAGTGTTTTGAGTTGGTGGCAACAAAATCAATAGTGGTAAATTGACAGAGTGCTACGTGGAGGCTCCCAATRAGTCATCAATGTGAGTGAAACAAAATGTAGGGAYCAAGCCTTKTWTTTGCAAGTAGTGCMTTAGCATATTGCAATGTTGGGAGCTTCCACTTTAGGATGGAGCAAAAGAGGCCCCTTCAAACGTTGGTTAACAATGTTATACAATGTAACTCTTTCATGAAGTCACCAACAATCAATCAATTAGTTAAAGTAAATATTTAATATGTTTTTTTGACTTTCAAGAACTCAAGTAATTTATATCACAAAAATTGACTATTTCTATAATAATATAYGTACTTCTATCTAATCCATATATATTCTACAATACTTGTTTTTTGCAATTTTCTATGTTAACACTATGGAAGAGTAGGAGCTATACACAATTACAAASTATCATTGTTTAGTATTACATGTTTTATATCTTATAGTTGAAAACTACTATCAAACATTCATAAATTGAGAAAAACGCATGTATTGTACATGCCCAATAAGTGGCCAATGGATGATTTTTAAGATTGTTGCAAAAATGAAATGAAGTGAATGTTGCTATTGGTCCAAAACTCAAACCATTTGTGTGTGTCTAACTTGGTAATAGGTGTCATTCTTTTAAGATAGATCCACAAAGGACTCTTGGACGTCACCTAATTCTGTATGATGGAAGAAAAAAGTTCTTTCATCCTTTTTTTTTTGAAGTTTTTTTTTTGAAGTTGCTTGAATACATTTTCAATGAATAGTATTGCAAATTCCCTTATTGTGATATTGTTGACTTTTCTAGAAAAGAAGATGCATAATCCGTGAATCACCATTGCAGTGTATTTAGGACATTTCTTGCTATGTACTCTTGATGCAAATTTTGGCCACAAAATGGATATTTTTTGAATTTATGTCCCACTAATGAAATGAAGATTATCAAGTGTATTTTCTAATCCACTTGAAAAATTTGAAAAATTAGTAATTTTCTATATTTTATAGCAATATGAACTTTGGGCATATAACCATGGTGGCATGGCTTGTTGATTGCCTAATATTAGAGTGACATAATAACTAACTTTGGTTTACTTTGATGTTGTACTCCAAAATATACATCTATGGTGAAAATATCATGTTTTTTTAGTATTTTCTATATTTGATATGAATTTTCTTCATTATTTTCTTAAGAAAATTCACAGTAATTTCAAATTTTCCCAAAAAAAATTTGAAAATTTAATGACTTGTAGTACACATGACTTCATCACTGACAATAAATATATATCTAATTGAAAAATGGCAGCAAACAGAGCGATGGGCAGTCCTTCAGGGTGTAAAGCTTACCAATGCTCGTAATGCACATAATTTCCAGTATGGAAATGATCAAATAAGAAAAAAAGAGTCCAGAAAAGCTTCCAAAAAGAAGCAGTGTCCTCAGTCAGGTTGCAAACAACATAAAAAGCTGTGCTTCGGAATATTAACATACAACGTTAGCATAACAAATAAGTAATTTCACATACCTTTAGTTCAGTATTTTCGAACTTCCTACCTCTCAACACTCTACCCATCTCTTTGAATCTGACTTCACGCAGGAACCCAATCCACCTACATGAAATTGAGTACAAATTTCGAAACGCCCCAAATGAACCCATGATTTGCACTATTGCAATCTACACCCACAACGTTTTAAAGAGTCTTGTGAGCTCCACAATTCTCCAATTCCCAAAGCCTTCCAAGGTCTTGGTAGAGTGCATTCCCTCCKTTTGGCAGAGCAGCTGAATTGACATGGTCTCTCTGTTTAAGCAGTGGCAAGTTTGATAACCGGAACCGATGCCTTGGCACGAAGAATCAAGAACACTCCCCTGCCATAATTCCAACCAGACAATTAAGCATTTGAAAACCGGTACGCCCTCCATGTGCCGAATTCAAAGACATGAAAAATTGCCAATCGACTTAATCGGGAAAGAAAATCAAAGCAAAACGAACTGGTTTTGTGTTCAGAAAGGTGGCCTTCATTTCACTCTTAAACATCACAATACACGAAAAAGCTTGGTGTGTCGTTTAAGAGCTAAGGTGTCAGTCACCCTCTYAAATGTATTTGTCAACAACTTTTGGCAAGTTTATTGGAAGACAGACTTTGACAGTAATTTGCAGGATTCATATAGTTGGGGAGGCAGAGGCTCTTACCAGCACACAGCTGCCAAATTGTGGAACAGCACTCGCAGCTGAATAGGAAGGTACTTGTAGTTTATCAACCCAACCAAAGGCCAGAACTGCATCMCCCCCCSAAATTAGTCATAAGCTAATTTCACAAGCGTTCCAAATCAGTTGTATGAATTGATACTCTGATTTAAAGTTTCTAGCCATCAAGCACATTTTAGGTYGTGTCYTTGATCAACATAAATCTTAGTCAATTAWYRTWYMWTATAGCCTTCTGGTCATCATAGATCAGGATAAGCGAARAAATTATTCCAGTTTCTCAGTAAYCTCAYTGTGACACGTTCTATGGGCAATTACGAAAAAGATGTTGGATTGRAATWAGTACCCTCCAAGCATTGAGCTGMACTGATGGAAAATTTGCTTTTAGCTGACTCTTTACTGAGCTCCATGGTCGCCCTGAGAAAGGAAGCAACCCGAGAACTTGTCAACAAGMAACTCACAAAGATCAAATGCTGAGGTAAGACGGTCCCCACGAAGTAATACACACCATGGAGTATTTGAGAAGAATAAAAAGACAAAGGTATGGCATCAGCAAAACGTTACCTTCRACCACCATACCGAGGTAAGTCATRAAGATGAAATTGTTCCAAGGTCCAGATGTCAACTGCTCAACAATCACCTGAACTCCCCAAATCCCCACAATTGATAAGAGTCACATGTAACAGAATCACGCAGTCGATAAATTAAAGCAAAACAGAGGGCAGCAACTCCTGATGAAAAAAAGAAGCCACAGAGAAAGATTGCGGCATACCATCATGATCTAGGAAAATAATAGACTACACTGACCTTGCTGGCTATTGTTTTGGTATCTCGAGCTGCAGGAAAGAGTCTTTCCATAAACTTGTGGAAATAATGTCCAAACGGTCCTGAATAACAGAATCCGTATAGCTGCACAACAGAATTTCTGATTAGCGGCCAACACCTGAGAGGAGACACATCAAGCTCCATGATTTCAACTCAAAACTGATTCACAGTAAATGCAACAGATCCGTAACTTGTAAWCTAAAAATTMGATTWAAAAAAATGGCACCCTAATCTGCATACCACATGAGCATTCTGGAGGTTTAGCCCATTCGAAATYCACAGCCACAAGGCATTCCAGAACTCACCATGAGAAGTAGAGAACGCTTGAATTGCAAGTTCTTAACCCCAGCCAGCTTCTGAGCAACCACGTCAGCGCTTCCTGCTAGCACTCCAGCTGTAATGGCCTGCAACAGCAACCAATGGTGTTATTGGTGTTATAAAAYCTTCGCAAGGTAAACCCCCACTTCMAACGTCAAAAAATCAACAAGTAGACGCTGGCACGAGATGTTCCCAAAGTCAAATATTCACACTGATGAAAAGGACTGATTGTGAAGGAAAGYWTGATCGGGGTGCCAAATACAAATGCCAGGTTCAAGCAACCAAAAATYCGYTCCCCTCATCGTCAGTGATRAACTCYTAGTTAMGTTAAGMAGGRAGCCTACTTCGCATCACAAAAGTATTATTACTATGAAATCACCATGAATCAAAGGTTCTGCTSAATGTCCTTAGGGCATCCAYCSCTAGAAGGCAACTGCATCCCCGTCCACTATACTACTGTGAGAAAAAAARGTTGAAATTGTGATTCCATTGAGGAMKCGYTCCACGAGCACACACAGCAATTTCCATCTTCCGACACYATCCAGGGGAATCRACTAAWTATRTACATGAAAATCAACCCATTTCATTAAGCAAAGCAGTAAAATCTCCCTCTTCCAAAACTGCTGACAAAATTCAACTAACTATACACAACGAGTCAGTGTTGAAAGCCAGAGAATTTAGAAATCGAAAGAACAAAGGAGGGGCAAAAGGACCATTCGATACCCACACTATTGGAACACTTGGAGTTAGACAGAACAATACTGATCCAACTTACACCATTTTTTCAGTAGGTGAGATCACAGAGGCACCAATTGTCTCAATGTTCACACAAAACCTCAAACACKCAATTAMAAATCATGCCCAGGGTGRAGATCCCCTTGTGAACAAATCAGAATTTCAGCAMACCACAAGAATTGACAAAACCCTTGTCAGAAATCCAGACAATCCAACASTRCWGACTATRACATCTCTCGCGAATAATCCTCACAGCCATTTTTCCAAAGACCTAGAAAGAAAGGGGGAAAATTTTCCAAAAGAAGAAAGCAACAAAATCCACATACCAATCTTCACAAAACCCTCTCAAATCAACTTCTTTTTTCTAGACCACCACCACGTCCCCCACATACAGACCAAGCTATGCTAAACCCCAAATGCACGAGAGATCAACAGGCGATCGATCGATCATTCCTTCCTTACTTTCGTCCGCAACGGGTACCGCTGYAAGCTGGACAAATACTGGCCCCATAACGCCTGCACTTCATCCGCCATCGCAGCAACAACTGCTCCTCACAGAGATAATTCACAGAGATAAACCTCGGCCTCCACAAACACGGATAAACTCTTCTGCTCCTCTTCACCTCGTGCTCTCCGCGCGCTCTCTCTCTCTCTCTCTCTCTCTCTCTATATATATATATATACTCAGAAAAAATCGTCAGAGCACGAGAGAAGCGAATTGGAAAAAACAGGGGAGCCAGAGCGCAGCAAAGCTAAGTTACGAAATGCGACCGATCAGGGTTGTTGTTCCAAACAACTCATCAGTTGGAGAATCAACATGACGATTTGTGTGACGGAGCCTTGCGAATATTACCAAGAAACAAAGGAAGTCATACAATCTACAGTGGTGGTGGTGCTGCAACGTGGAGTCGTTGGCCAGAAAAAACTCGCGAGATACCGGTATCTTCCGAAAACAAGCCCCTGAAGTTGGGACTCTTGTGATTTGGCATTTGCTGAATTCCTCATTTTGTGCCTTTCTCTCCAGTTTTTTATTTCTTTCTATTTTTATTTATTTATTTATTTTATTTATTTATTTTATTATTAATTTTTTGCAAATTATCATTTCGGAGATGTAGCCAAAGGAGTTCATAGCATTGTTAACCAATGCTGGGGCCCTTTTGCTCCCCTAAAAGCGGAGCCCCCAGCCAATAGCCCCTTATCTCTTATAATTAAACTTCTCCCTACAATGAAATTAGGTTGCCTTTACAATTAGGTTGCTTTACCTCAAGAAAGTTATTCTCTAAGCCATCAAAGTCAACAATACTTCTACAAATACTTCCAATTCTACACATAGAGGTTCATGAGTCCCAACTACACCAATAACTAATTCAAAAATAGTGCATTCTTGTACATGTACAGTAAATATTTATATAATATGGAATGTCAAGAAATTAGTGAGGGGCAACCTAATTTCACTATTCAGTGTAGGTATCTAGGGGGAGAAAGATACCTCCAGTTGAGGGGAAGATGGTAAGGCAATAAACAATGTCACGTTTCTTCAATCCATACCTTAGCCCCTAAAGGACCATTTGTCCCTTGGGGGGACATGGTGAATTTTGGGCATGTACATACAATCTCAATTTTTGTCTTGATTATTTGAATTTTTTTTTTGAAGATAGAAAAGATAATTAGCTTCTTGGGAATATTTTTTTTCAATCGGTGCTTCAGAACAAAAGTTATGCCCAAAACAACTCAACATAGGGGAGGGGGGGGGGGGCAACAAAAAAAAAGTTTCAAAAATTTGAATTTTTAAACATAATTTATATTTTTTTCTACATGGAAAGCATTGAATCATTCCATTTGGATTTGTTATGAGAAAGCTACGGACAATCTTGTTTTTTGGGCAATTGGAGCATCTTCTTGAAAAAATAACTTGTAAAATTCATTTCTGAAGACAATTTTTACAATTTTAAGAAAAAATAAGTTTTACATGGTTTAGTTTGAATGCTAGAACAATCCCACCATTGGGATTAGTGCATTTTAATTCCACCTTAAAGATATTAATAAATCAGATTTTCTTCGACCTTGTACCTACTTCTACTTAACAATTTTTTAAAGAAAAAAAATTAAATTTTTTTGGAATTTTTTTCCACGTAGATCTTCAATAGAATTCTTCACCATAAACATTTAAAGCTCAAAACTCTGCCTGTAGTGCAAAAAATTAAAAATAAGAAGGTTCAAAGTCAAATAATCTAGTCCAACAATGTGTTGCAAAACTTGTTTTTTTCCCTTTAAAAGCAGATATCTTGCAATCTGTAGGTCCAAAAATTTTGAAATTTTTTCCACACATCCTCATATTAGTTAGGTGTAAGATCCTATAGTTAGATGTGCAAAAAAAATTCAAGTCTTTTTACTCTTTGTTATAGAAATGGCAGTTTTGAATGTTTTTTCAGAGAAAAAACACCCTGGTCTTTTAGGGGTAAACCTACCTATGACAAGCCAAATAGGAGCCAACCCATCACAACCCAAATTATATTAGTGGTGTACATTCCAGGTTTGAAATAGGCACCACTAGAATAATTTGGTTTGTGATGTGTTGGCTCCCATATGGCTAGTGATGGGCTTAGTTACCTTAGTAAGCCCATTGCCTGTGCCACAATATATAATAAACTAAAAGTAGAGGTGCTTTTTGAATTTTTTATTTTCTAAAAACTTCTAAATTCAATATCTCTTCCAAAGCAAGTTGGAACACCACTAATCAAAGTTTGTGTATCTCTCCTCACTAAGGGCTTTTCAACAGTACCAAAAACGTGACTAGGGAATGTATGGTTCCGAAGATCTCCTCACAACAAACAAAACAAACAAAGTTACATTATACCTATGTAAAACTTGGATATTAGTCTTCACATGCAATAGTAATCTAGATATAATTTTGATCCTCCGAATTGAAATTTTTCCTGCAAGCAATTGGCAAAAAAATTGTGCATACAAAAAACACTTCTATTTTGTGTGGATTTCTTTTTCTATTTTTTTTTCATAACTAATGACCCTTCAATGTCTAAATCCTTTTATAGATTCTAGTGGTTTTTTTCTTATGTCTTTGTACAATTATAAGCATACTTACTCCAAACGTGGAGTAAAAAATACTTGATGAACTTGTTGAATGTGAACTTGTTTCAATGATGAAAAGCTAATGAGATCCAATTTCTCAATTGTGACTCCCCTACTCTGTTCATTACTTTCATCAAATTGGTCCTAAAGAAAGGTCATCTACAAAAAGATTCAAGAATTTTCTTGGATGAATGAGAAGGTCTGTAAACAAGTCATTGGCTTGTAGTACTTTATTCATAATTCTTAATATGGATATCTCAATACTTGCAGGTTATGGTATGTGGAGCTATATATACTCATCACTACTTACCACTTCTTCTTCTTCTTTAGCCACAATCCAGTGAAAAAAGGTTGTACACAATCTAGCCATTTCATTTTGGTATTAGTTTCCCCCCCTCCCTCCTAAATAACCAGAGCCGTTGATTTTTGATTTAAAAAAAATTACAACCCCTCCGCCACAACCGTTGATCTTGGATACGATCTCGGACACAGATACAATACAAATACAAGTACAAATACATATATGAATACATTTACAAATACAGATACGAATAAAATACGAATAAGATTTGAATATATGTATAAATAGGAATACGGATATGGATACTGGAAAACATATCCCATATTGTTTGGAGCAGTTCCTGCTTCTTGAAAATTATAAAGAGGGGGAGGGGGGGTTCAAAAAAAAATTTAATTAAATTTTTTTTAATTTAAAGTTTAATTGGATTGGGTTGGGCTGGCTGTATACAGCCACTTTTGAGTGCATAGAAGTGTCAGTATGCACTCAAAAGTGGCTGTACACAGCCAACACTTACTATAGTACAATGCATTCTTTGTCATACCATAATACCATTCTTTAGCCATAGTACAATGCATCTTTGTCTAAAATTCCTATGATTAAAATTATGTAAAGTAAGCCCTTTGTTTCCATAGCTTTTGTTGTGAAATATTCACACAAACATTGATTGAATGCTATGATGTACAAAAAATTATGCCTTTAATTCAATTTTTGTCTATTTTTCATCTTTATTAATTTTTAACACCCTTCATAGTAGCCCTCATTTAAATTCTTTTAGGCATGGTACATCTTTAGTATTATTTCACATCCCTACTTACACTTAGCATATATAAGTTTTAACTTTACTACATCTGGTCACTTGGACTTGTGCATTTTGCTTAGGATCATGCTTTGACACAGATAGCAATTGGCTTTTAGTTGAAGACACCTTGTGCATCCTCACTCACATTACATTGGTTTGTTTTGTGTTTGGGACGGGCATAAGTGAGGCTGGGCCTTGAGGTCAAAAATCTCCCAAGCTTTTGGAGCTTTTGGAGCAATTTTGTTTCAAATTGGAACATCTTGTCTTTGTTCTTACACATGGAGATGTTTTGTTAGCACTTGATTATATAAGAGTGATTTAGAAAATATTATACCTACACTCTTTGTAGTTTAATTAAGCACTTTTGGGGGTTGATTGAGGAAGTTAAAAACTACTCTTTATTGCACTTGATCATGCCTTGATTTTTATCTGGAAATATAGTTCGGTTTTGGAAAGATGAGGCCTTGTTCAAGGTTGTTATGTCTTAGTCTCTTCTTATCATTATAATTATCATTATGTATTTTTATTTGGATCCTATCAACAAACAACAAAGGATTTCAACGTACTTTAGCATGCATTATTTTGTACACCTTGTGTAACGAATGTTTAGATTTATGTGATGCTTTATGGCCCAAATGTAGGTGTCTCATTTGAGGAAGGGCTAATTATGGGTTTACATATCGTTTTTTGTATTTACTAGTGTGCCTTTTACTGTTGCCTCAACCAAAATCAAAGTAAAGTGATTTTCTAATTTTCACACATTGTAGGTCCAAATGCCACAAAACAAAGCTCATCCACCCCTCTATAATAAGAGCTTTCCAATGCTGCCAAGAATGTGCCCGGGGATGTGCGGTTTTGGAGATTTCACCTTAACAAACAAAACAAAATTGYCTCATGTAAGGTATAGACTAGCGTGCCTTGTGCCGTTGCCAAAGCCAAAAATAAATAAATAAAGTGATTTTCCAATTATTTTAATCCATAAAAACTTTGAAATCAAATAACTTTCACCTTGTATATCCAAATGCCACGAATCTAAGCCCATGCACCCCTCCTCCGGCCGAGGACTTTCTTATGGTACCAAAAACTCAATTGTGTGTCCCCTGGTCTGGGAGATCTCACAAAACAAACAAATAGCCTAACTTGTAACCACCCATCAGGGTTTTGGGGGGTATAATTGAATAGGAGGCAAGCTGTTTCAGTTTGCCTAAACTAAAGCCCTGAACCAACACCAGACCGGGTGAACTGACCTCATCACTCGGCCACTGGGGACCCTTGAATTTTTTTATTTTCCACACATGATAAAATTTGCAAATTTTGAATTTATATTTGCAA
The DNA here is from genome assembly GCA_006891605.1 of Pleurozium schreberi. NCBI lineage: Eukaryota > Viridiplantae > Streptophyta > Bryopsida > Hypnales > Hylocomiaceae > Pleurozium > Pleurozium schreberi. The sequence goes on from VACF01000002.1 coordinate 346,428, forward strand.
TCAAAGGCCCAAAATTAGATAGGAAAGGAGGGGCATATTGGGTGAATTAATCAAGCACAAAATAGGGGATTTTTTAAATTTTACTTGCACCCATGGAATGACTTGGAATGGCCGAGCAAGGGGTCAACTCACCCCGGCGGCCCTAAACCAAAGGTTGGGCCCATGAGAGAGCAACTTGTTGTCCTTTGTTAGCTCACTTGCTTTTACATTACACTAAATAGTGAAATTAGGTTGCCTTACTCCAAGAAAGTGATCCAACAAGCCATCAAAGTCCAACAAATATTTCTACAAATACTTCCATTTGGACACACGGAGGTTCATGAATTCCACCTGCACCAATAACTAATTCAAAAGTAGTGCATTTGTGTACAATAACAGTAACAAAAAATAATTATGTAATGTGGAATGTCAGGAAATTAGCGAGGGGCAACCTAATTTCACTATTTAGTGTAGATTCGGGCCTTCGGCAGCGGCTTGCAGATACTCTGTGAAGCTCAGGCGGCTTGGCGGTCCTCTTTGGCTGACTGTTGGTGGAGCTTGAACGGAGCTTGAACGGAGCTTCGACTGGCGTCGCCTTGGATTGTGGGCCGGCAGTTGGACTCTCTTGTTGAGCTGCAAGGAAAATGGAGCACATCAAGGCTTTTTTTTTTCCATTTTTTATCAAGTGCGAAAGTGGCGATAGGAAATTTTATAGCGGTGCTCCAAATTACAACATTCATCCACATTATGGATGTATAATATGGTTCTCATCCACAATTTGGCAATTTCATTTAAGATTCTTTTTAAATACAAAATTATTTGGCAATTTCATCCAAGTTTTTTGACATTTTTTTTGACATTTTTTTAGCCAAGTTTTTTTTTTTTTTGGTGCAATTTGGCACCAAAAGCCAGAAAGGAAAGCTCTAGACCACACCATATCAAAATGATCATCCATTTCCAAACACTTAAGCAATGCAACCTCAGGCAGAAGCATCTAAATGCAACACTTGTTTTAGATTTGTAGATCTCAAGGATAGCTACAGAATATAATAATGGCGCTTGTTAGGAAATGGTTTAGGAAATCAACAAAATTGGTTTCCTATTTTTTCGAGCTTGTATGAATAAAAAACAAAACTTTGAAAACAACTAGGCAAATGCGCCTACTATAGACATTAGACTAACACCAAAGTGGGCACAGAAACACCCAAAAGCAACAAACTGTAAGCTTGGATCACATGTTGGTGATTGGCCACTTCTTGGAAGAATGACAAATTCTTGAAACTCCACTTGTCTAGTTTGGGTTCACTTGTGCTTGGATTTAGGTTGTTTTTTAGATGTCATAATACGACTAGTATTACATTTCAATACTTMTTAGAAAAATAAAAGATTTCAACACTTTCCCTCGGCAGATGAGCAAGGGGGTCAGTTCATCCTAGCCATCCAGAGCCCATCGTAAGTTAACCCTTAAACGCCAAGCGGGTCACCGTGGAAATCATGAATTCCTATACCGTCAAAATCATTGGTTTAAAATTTTTCAAAAGTAAGCATTGGAAATCAAAGTAAGGTAGGAGTTCCATAAAGCACCCATCTAAGCACTAGAATTGAAATTTGGGGAGGTAAAACACCTTGAAATATTTTTCAGAATTTTTTTGTTGAAAGACAAGAAGAAATGACATATGGCTCAAGTTGTTTCATATTTTTTGGAGATTTGTGGAATTAGTTATGAAATTTTGAAGTTGAAATGCCATAAGGCTCTAAAAGCGACCACCTCCTAGAATGTACACAATTTGTACATTTATGTACATTGAAGAAAGCAAAATGTACCTATGTTTCATGTTCGGTTCAAAATGCCCAGTTGGAGTTCGAGCCTCCTACCTTACTATAGAAAATCTTCCCTTTTCACTCAAAATTTATGAGGATGAATAGTTGCACTTTTGTCCTACACAGAAAGATGAGTACTTTTTTATTTTTTACAGTAGTTAATCCCACGGTATCAAAATAGTTGATTTCCACAGTCACCAGTCCGTCCTTTAACCTTAGAAAGGCCTGAAGGCCCTTTGCGGCCGTATAGTATATTGTGAATATGGTGGTATTTGATTAGAAAAACATTGACCAAATACTTTTCTACACAAAGTAAATTAATGATCATGATAGTACGCAAATAACAATTGAAGAGTTATAAGGCAAAATACAAGTTGTACACGGAAACCCCATGGTCCTTCTAGGGTTAAGGGTTAACTTAATCTGTTATTCTTCGAGCAATAAGTTAGGTTAGTTTCTTTTGGGGTCATTGTGAATTTTGATACTGCCATGTCTGTATGGCTCAGTGGTTTGCTAATTCTGACTTTGAAGGATCTCTGGAATTTGGGAAGCTCATGCCATGTTGTAGGAAAAAACTACTCCGTAGGAATTGGGATGGTTCTTTCGGTCAAAAAAGTCAATCGGACTCTGCTCAGAAAACTTGACTGATGATTTTCAATGTTTATTTTATGCATGACTTTTCGCCAATTTTGTACAGCCAAATATAGGCTATTTATTGTAAATGAAATTTTCATTTTGGAGGGGTCAAAATATCTAGAAAATTGCTGTAGTTTACGACCAGGAGCCATATTTTACCTAGGTATCACTTAGTTTTCATACAGATATCAGTAAGTATCACCCAAGTATTGCATGAGTATTAAAGAACTCATTGACTCCTTCTCCAAAATGAAAAATGAAACAAAAAAACAAAAAACTTGTTGAAGGTGTAATAAAACAAAATAAAATTTGAATGGTGGGAAAAAAGGTGGTCAAATGTGTATTACCTTAATTAGTGAGGTAGGAAAGTGTATTGTGCAACTAGAGCTGAATGTGGGGGTCCAACCAAGGGTGAATGTGAGAAAAAAGCCCCCCTAATTGGTGCTTGATTAATCTATTTTTTGCACCTCTTCTAGCTAATTTGTGTCCTTTGATTGCACTTATGAACTCAAAGTTTGCAAGATTTATCACGCATGCTCTGGCAAATAAAAAGTTCTTGTGTTTTTTCTGAAGGATAAAATGTGGGAGTAAAGCAATCCTTACATTCGGCTCTTTGCACAACTATAAGCGCAATTGTGTAGCACTTAAACTAAAGTATTTTTTCCCTTATTCTTTTTATGGTTCATTATTAGATTTTTGATTAATTTTAAAGAAAAAAAACTGGAAAGAAATATTTTTTTCCATTAAGAGTGGAAACCCAAAACAAATGTAAAAAGTGCTCTTCATTTATTAAATCATTAAAAATAATGATTGATTCAAAGAAGGACATTAAAAATTGGTATTCAATTTTAGGCTAAGATCGAAACTCCTAAAAACAACACTTTTATTGATCCCACTATCTCAAAGGTCAAGTGTCCCAAAAATTTGATGAGTTATCAACGAACTCAAGAAAAATGCCCTCCCCAAGCTGGTTTTGTAATTTATGATGCTCTAGTAATATCTTACAAATTTTCAAAGTTTAAAACATAGGGTAGGCTGGGTAGCCCATATGAAACACTAAAAATGCCTTAACTTTCATTGATTGCTTTAAAAAGCTCCTCACATCTTATTGATTGCATCTAAAAAGTTGTATTGATTTTGAATTAAAAAGTATTCAATTTTTCCCATGTTTAAGGAGTTGGATAACAAAGAACAACACTTATTGATGTATCTACTGTCAAGTTTAAACTTTCATGCTTGAATGAACAATTGAACACAAATTATGAAAAATAAAATAAAATCCGTGGAAATAAGTATTTTAAAACTTGATATAAATTCAAATTAGATGAAGAAACGTTAATGGAATTCTAAAAAAGCAAGAGTGAAAATTTGAAATATGCATATTACACTTGACATTTGTCATTTTTTCATGATTAAAGACAACAATTAACCCCTAAAGCAATTTGATGAACTTAGGTCCAAACTATTTCAAAGTAATCAAGCCCAAAGCAAGGCTAAAACTCTTCGTCTATATTTATTCAATAACACATCCAACCGTAGGTACTTTAGTGTACTCCTAAATACCCAAGCCTTTCCAAGTGTGTTTTGACTATGCAAAAAGAGCATTCGCTTGTATCCTCAATCAAGCATATTTTTTTTCTTTTCATAATTTAATTGTATAAATGTTTAAAAAACTTGTTTATTGGTTTGTATACTAATTTTGAGTGAAAAATTGCAAAAGAGTTGTGAGATTATAACAAAAAAATGTATGATTTCTATTTTTAGTATGTTGCCTTTTCCCACAATGTTTCAAAATTTGCATGTAAATTAATTTTGGGATTGGAGGTGACATGAACAACTACAAAGAGTGTTAGCGCACTAAAATGCACTTCCAAAAAGTTGAATTTCACATGAAAAGATATCAAACTTGTTAGACAATCCACCTTGCAAATGCTAAAATGCATTTTGTTTTTATAAATATAAATTGCAAATAGCTCGAAATCAACCATTGTACATTTAGATTTTCAATGGTGAAAATCATGAAAACACTTTACTCTTTCTATTGGGACCATTTCCAAAGCAAATGGATGGATATAATTTCTTAGATCTCAAATCAAGTGAAATTGGTAAGCTTTACTCTTCCATCAATGGTACATATATGCCTTTGAAGACCTTTCAAAAATCAAATATTTACTTTTTTGAAGAACCTTTTTGAATTGACAAGTCCATAACTATTCAACTCCTAGTTGCATATGCAAATCAACAATCTAAAACTCAAAGTGCGTTGAGGTCAAAGCAAAATGATTGTCCTTTATTTTCCACCATCTTGAGCGTGTGGCTAATGGTAAGCAAGTGGAAGGAAGTGAAGGCTTGTTTACACATGATAGCCAAAGCAAAGTGCGGATTTGTTTTGTTTCCACTCATGCTTGACTATGCCTATGCAGTGAAAAGATGGCTCCCACATCCCCCCCTCCGGCATTTAGCCATTTACTGATTAAAATTAAATACTCCCCTCCCCCCGCTGAATACCCCTCGAATACATATACAAAATTTGTATTCAGGTAAATACGTATTACATATACGTATCCAGGTCAATACGTACACATATTCAGGTAAATATTGAATACATATATTAAATATATATACGGGTAAAAATCAAGTTCAAATCAGGGGTTGTCCCATATTGATTGCCCATCCTATTGTCCCTTCTGGAGATTATAAGAGGTGGAAGGGGGCTGCAAATTTTAAAATTTTCATTTTCATTTTTAAAATTTTAAAATTTTAAAAATTTGGTAAGGGGTTGGGTTAATAATTGTTTTTTTAAATGCTGTCTTTTGGGTGCATGCCTCACTATGCACCCACTATGCACCCAAAAGACAGCGCCCACAATTTGACATTCTTTTTCAGTTACAATGGATGACCCTTTTCATTCAAAGGCTATTGACTTTGAGGGTAAGTGATGATGTTATATAGTCACATAAAATATTTTTTACTATTATTGCAAAATGATTGAGCGAGCACACAAATACAAATTTAAATGGTTTGACTATGATACTACTAAATAATAAAGCATAAACAATTGGAGAAAATGATACAGATTTACAATGCTTTATTTTTGTTTTAGTAAAAATAAAATATCAAAATTTGAAGTAATCTGTCATTGCAAAATTCAATACAGTTTTTTTGTTATAGAAATTAATGATTTTTTTCCTTGCTTAATTGTCAGAAAAGCTTTAATTAATTATTAAAGAAGCAAGCAACTGCATAGAAGAAGCTTGCTGGTCAAACCCAATTTGAAGCTTGAACATGTTTTTTGTAGCCATATTGTGCAATTAAAAACATAAAAATTCATCACCCAGTTTGTGTATTGCTTTTTGAATCTTAAAGATTCTAAATATTGAACATTTTATTGTTATGGCACACTATAAGAGCAAATAGGCCTGTGTTTGACTTCTGATTCTGGCTTTGTTTTTTATTTTTTAATGGAATCTCTCTATTCACATACACGTGTCTTCTTATGATGGCAAAAACATTAGATGTTTTTTCAGCCCCGCAAGAACCTGTTTTGGGGTTGTTCCCAAAAATTGTTCCCTACACAGGGAACCAGCGACTGCTGGTACGAAATTTTGAATTTCAAAAAAAAAAAAAAATCCAGAAATCTTCGAAAGTATAAAGAAACTGAAAACTAATTTTCAATTTTTTTTTTTCAATTTTTTTTTCAATAATAAAAAAATAATTAAAATAATTAATTAATTAGTATTATCTAACGTGGCAGTCTCTGTGCCACGTCAGACTGCCTACGTGGTAGAGTTCCCAATGTGTTCCCATAGCTCGGGAACTCGAAGTCTTCTAAACAGTCCAAAAAACATCTAATGTTTGAAGCTTTTTAAGGCTAGTAATGAACCTTGTCAACAACACTGTATCACTACAAAAGCTAAGGTGGCGTAGAAAACTTCTCGATTCCCATGCTCAATTTCTGGGTCCTTTCTTGCCGTGTTAGAATACCATTTCTACAGTGGGGTACACGAAGACCATATGCGCCCGGCTTGTGAACAGAGCACGCCAAACCCTCTTTTGGTGTCCTTCTTTGACGAGTCTTCTGTAGGGATGCTCTAAGTGACTGAATCTATTAACCTTTGAAGGTCTGCACATCCAAGAAGTGAATGCACTTTGGTCAACTTTAATTGTTTAATTCTAAAATGAGCCATATTTGGTCTTTGATTAAATCTAAGAAAATAAAGCTTGACATATCTTTTTCTACTTCAAAATGAAATTTTGAAAAAACCCATAATTTGAAAGAATTATTGCAATTCTACGCTCCATGTGTTTGAGTCCAAATTTTGAATTGACATGTTGGAAGATGTCTGAATGACATAGAGAACATTTAAAAATGAGATACTACTGAGGGTACCACCCCTCAAAATGCCAAGTTAGGAAATCAACTAGACATGGTAAAAACATTCCTGCAATTGACCGGCTACCCTAACAATACTTAGGATATTTACCATTTGAATTTTCATTTCACTAATGGACAACCAAGGAAAGAAGGATAGGGTGGAAATTTTTGGCTAATGTGGAACCTTGCCACCTTGGTAATTAGACTTAGAATGTTTAATACCCTTGGAGACAAGTATTTCATAGAATTGATGGGCATGATTACATGGGATCATTTGTTGCAAACTAGGTATCCTAACTTGCTTGTGCTTGCTAAATTAAGTAGATTGCACTGTGTGTGTACCGCAACTTGCGAGAGAGCATTTACTGTGCAAAATTTGATCAAAATCCATATTAGAAATAGGTTTGGTAGCACAAATTTAGAAGCTATACTTGGGATTGATTGCATTGGAAGGCCCAGTTGAGGATTTTAATCATATCTTTGATGATGCCATCCATTTGTGGAATAATGAAAGTAAGTATCGCTTCATGCTACTTCTAGTTCTCAAGTTACTTGTGTTTTTCGATTCGACCAGTCCAAATGATGCTTCTTGTTTGTATGATATACATGATTGTGAGAAAAGCCAATTGTCTTGACTTGCATGTTTTTCCGTACTAATTAGCCTCTCAAAATGCTTGGACCTCTTTTGGATCCTTTTTTTTTGTTGAAGACTAAGGTAGGAGGCTCGAACTCCAACCGGGCATTAAAAGGGAACATGACTAAGAGGTACATTTAACTTTCTTCAATGTACCAACTCTACACATTTCAGGAAGTGGTTGCTTTTGATGACCACTATTGACAACTTTTTTTCAACTTCAAAAACATGTAACTAGTTCCACAAAGGTCAAAAAAATATGAAACTACTTGGGTTAGATGCCAATTATGTTTTTCTTCCAACAAAAATTTACTAAATATTGTTTCAAGGATTTGAGCTTCCTTGATAAGGTGATCAACTCTTAAATGGTCTCTATATGAGCCTCCTACCTGTACATCCTTGGCTCCAAGATGGTAGGGCCCTAGGTTGAATTTCTACCAAGGATACCGCATTTTACAATGTGCATGAACCCCTCAAAAGCATAACGCACAAAAACATAATTGAGAATACACACTAAAGTCCATAAATATGCCAAAATGAAATATCAAAAAAGACAACTTGCCTAATGGCAAAAACAATTGTAGAATTTAGATGCAAAAGGCACTTTAAACAAGCTTCCAAGTGAAAAATAAAATTATGAACTTTGTTCAAAAAGGTCCAAAATGCACCAATTTTCCTACATAACTTCCTGGACTGTGATGGTAACTACATTCAATTTGGTGAAATGTTCAAGTTAGAGGGAAAAATTGAAGGTCTCTCATCCCCTCTTCAGGAAAGTACCTTCCCTCCCCCACAGACATACTGAAACAATATTGTTTCAATGGGTTCACAATCCAATATTGAAAATATATTGTTAATGTACTAAAATAATATTGTAATAATACTATTCCAATGGGATGCATTATTTCCACTGAAACTACATTTGCTGCAGTACTGATGCTATACTACAACAATAGACTTTCAATATTGGACTATGAAACCATTGATACAGTATTAAAACAGTGCAGGGTTAGTTACCGATGCTATCCCCTTCGTTCATCCACATAGAAGAGGGATGAAATTCTGTTACAAATATGGGGATAGGGATAGGGAACACTGGTGGGGACTCTCAGACCATGCCATGCTTCTGTATCGGAATGCCAGCATGTGAGTCCCTCCACATCTACGTAAGCGCCGTAAGATCAACGTCCGCGTCTGTTCGAATTCAACTCCAAATTCAGATATCTACGCATTTTAAATTCAATCTACGTGTCTCCGTCGTAGCACCTGCTCACACTCGGAGAGGAAGGACTTCCTCGGCCTCCCGCCAGATCTACCAATTTCTGAAGAATGAGTGTTCAATCGGAATGAACAAGTCGCGTGCACTTTAATTGTTTCTTTGGGGTAAGCCCAATGGAAATTGAGAGTGTGTTATGACATTGAATGTATTCTATGAATTTAGTAATGAGGGATTGATTGTTTCATTTAACCTTCGAGTGCTCAAGTTCTTTGCTAAAAATGAGGTAAATGTCTCATACACAATGTGGACATGCCTTGTGATTTATCAATAAAATATTTTTGTATAAATAATTTTTGAAATAAAATGTAATTTGCCTAGCATTTTTGGATGAAATAAATTTTGAACACATATGTTTAAGCACTTAAGGATTAGATGAGATATCATGTCCATTAATTAAATATCATATCTAAGCCAAAGGTAGTCTCTTAGATTGATCTTTGAAGATCAATCCCATGTTTTTATTACTTGAAACAATGAATTGTATATCACTTTGAAAATTTTCAATTTATATAAACATGTTGGTAGATTTCCAATATCTTTTTTTGGGCAAAATTTTTGAACTTGAAATTTGGCAAATGTGTTGTCAACATAGAGGTCATTTTGTAAATAAAATGTCATGGTCAAAAACCAATTTCTCTACCCTTGGGAGGGTGTCAAAGTTGGCAGCAGTGAAATTGTCTCTTACAATGACATGTGTTGGTAAATTTCAAATATCTTCTTGTGTGCAAATCTTTTGACCTTCAAATTTGTCACACATATTACCAACATAGAGTTGATCTCATGACAAAAATTTCAGGGCAAAAGAAAACAATTTCAACCCTTGGGAGGATGTCAAAGTTGGCAACAGTGAAATTTTTCTCACACCTACACATGTTGGTAGATTCTGAATATCTTTTTTTGTGTAAGTATTTTGGCCTTGAAATTTGGCACATTAGTTATTAGCATAGAGATGAGATTAAAAAAAAATTCATTGACAAAAACCAATTTTTTAGCCCTGGGGAGGGCGTCAAAGTTGGCAGCAATGAGATTTCTTTCACTACACATTCGAAAACACCATTTTGAATGGTAAGTTGCCCCACCGTATGAGACATGTGTTGACTACAAATAGGAACACAACATGCAAAAAGTAATGACCATTGGATAAGTGAAGATAAAAATGTGTCTTTTATTAAATAAAAACAGGTCCAGGGATTATGAGGGCTAAATTTTGTATCTCCCCTCTTCTGTAGCGAATTGAGAACCTCGAACCCTAAATATTTGTCAATACAACATGTTTGTGTGTGTGCGTGTTTTTTTCCTACTTGCTTGACTTTCATCATGCTATGAATAGAAAAAACCTGTGATGGGAATGCTCTCTTGTTTTTTGTGTATTTCATGAGCAAGGGATTGGTAAGATATAAGGGGCCATGCCCAAAAAAATTCATTTTGAAATGTTTAAATGTTTGTTTGGTGCATGCCATTTTTTGGTATTTAAAATTTATATTTTCTTATGCAAAATCAAAAGTGCTCTATATTGTAGACAAAAAAGAGAAGGTGTTCTGTTTGCATTCTTTTTCAACCCCAATTTGTTACCCTCTAAAAAAATATTCCTAAAGAACCAAGTTTCCCCTTGAGGTCACTGCAAGGTTTAGACAAATTCCTATGATCTCAATTTTGTCATGTTTTTTTGGACTCTTTTGTATTGATTGGCAATTTTTTGAAGATAGATGACATTAGCTTTTGGGGAATATAATTTTATTTTAATTGGTGCTAGTGAAAAAAAAATTATGCTATCCAAAGCTTCAAAAGCAATTTGCCAAGTAATACAAAAATTCAAAATAATTGTTTTTTAGTTTCTCATAGAAAATATTGATAGAAAGTTTGATTCATTCCATTTGGATTAGTGATGAGAAAGTTATGGCTAGTCTTGCTTTCTGAGCAATCAAAGCATCTTCTTCAAACTTAAATAATTTAGAGGATTCATTTTTTAAATCGATTCTCACAATTTTTCAAAAAAAAAGTTCCTTGGAGTTTAGTTTGATTGCTAGAACAATCTCACCATTGCAATTAGTCTACTAGTATTTCAATTCCATCTTTAGGTAGAACTATGAATGATTTAGTTTTTCATTATGTCTTGTACCAACTTCTATATATATAACAAATTTAACAAAAACGAAACTAAAGTTTAAATTTTTTTATTTTTAAGAACTCAATTCGATTCTTCAACATAATAAAATGAAAATTCAAAATCTACAACGCAATATTTTTCAAAGTTAAGAAGATTCTAAGCCAAACAAGTCTAGTCTAGTAAGGTACAAAATATTTTTTTTGTATATCAAATGCTTATATCTTGCAATCTATATGGTCAAAACTTCTAAATTTCTCCCACACAATGTTCTGCTAGTCTAGTGCAAGATCCAATGGTTAGACATGCCAAAAAAAATTAGATTTTGCACTCAACAATAGAAATGGTAGTTTTAGGTGTTTTTAGATGAAAAGAAGTACTTGGCCCTTTAGGTGGTATTGGCCATATAACCACCAAATGGCAACCTCATTGTTCTTGAAACATGTGTATATAGTTGGAACAAATTTGAAACAACAATACTACAACAACATTGTAAGGAAACCTCAATGTCCATGCATTCAATCTGCAAAACCACTTAAAAAAAAAAAAAAAATGGTATGCAACAAAGCGAGAAGCAACTCTTGAGTATAGTATAGTCCTAGGACTATACTTAAAATAAACTACCAATTAAAATAAAATTATGTTCCCCAAAAGCGACTCTTGAGTTTGGAGCTAGTACACAAGACCAAAATACGGCTCATACAAGTCTAAGCAACCAGAAGTCTACTCAAGTCCCAAGTTCAATAATTTGATTTTAATTTCTAAGTCAACATTTTCTTCATTGAAATAAACTCAATTATAAAACAAGAGATTAGTATGTGTCATTCTAAACCATACAATTTACTTAGAATTGTAGGTTAGCGCCTTGTTTGTGTCAATAATCATAGAAAATTTATTTGAGTCCAGTATTATAATATAGTCAAAAGTTCATAAAATATTTGGTTGGTTATGTTGGTCGGAGGTTGGTTATTCTTTTTCGTTCCTTCTTAAACCATGTGAGGAGTTTTGTTCCTCACTTGACATTTTGCTTAATACAATGGAATACTTTCAATGTCACGTTTACGTCTCTTAGTGTTTGTTTCTATATTAGATTATGATCTCAAAATATGAAAGAAATGTTGACTCTTGATTTTGTATTGTAACATAATGTCAAGTCCTTGAGAGTCCACATTTAGATGAGGAGGCAACCGGGTAGAGATATATTTGGTTTTGACAAATGTGGGATGTTGCCTTTCGGGAAGTTATTGTGAAGTAAATAGGCTCGAGAGCTCTTGCAAATTTTCTATGGTGGTAGGAGTAGCAAACGTCCATTGTCTCTACGGGCCACCTTGGACCCGGAGGCCCATGTAACGTTGGATGCCACCATCAACTCCATGGCGGCCTCCACCCTAGTGGACTCAGGAGCCACAGGAATCTTCATGCATCCTAGGTTTGCAGAGGAGTGCAATGCAATCCTACAACTCAAGGGAGCACCAAGAGAAGTCCGGGTAATCGATGGCCAAATGATCAATTCCGGGCTTATTACACACGAGGCGGTGGTTGAACTAGTAATTGGAAGTCATCGTGAGAAGTTGGTGGCGGATATCACCAACACGGAAAGATACACATGTATTTTGGGCATCCTTTGGTTGATTCTTCACGACCCAACTATTTGTTGGTCACAAAGGAGTGTAATGTTCAACTCAGCTTATTGTCGAGAGAATTGTACAAGGCCGGAAATGATGAGCCTCCATTCTGGAATTGGAAATGATGCTTGGCGATGGTCAACGGATGGTGGGATCACTGCGAGTGCCCAGGGTTTGGCGAGCGAAGTCCATAAAGAAAAAATGGAAAACAAGATTAGCGAAGGAGGAAACAAAAATAAAAATAAAAATAAAAATAGGAAAAAGAAATAGGAAAAGAAAACATGAACAGAAACAGGAAAGGGCCCATTACAAGGAAGTTAATTGCCCTTACGCACTCATTTGTGTCAGCGTCCGCTTTTCGTCTTTTGGTGAAAGATGCGGAGATTTATGGGCTTGATATTTCTGAGGTGACTCCTTTAAGTACAAAGAACTCTTCAATTCCAGAGGAATACCGTGACTTGAGTGGAGCTTTTAGTGAGTAGGCATCAAATGAGTTGCCAAATCACGGCGTGGCGGACATGAAGATTGAATTCAAGGAAGGCCAAGAGCCACGGAATACGGGTCTCCGGCCTATGTCACCGGCGGAATTAGAAGAGCTTCGCAAGTATCTAGATGAAAATTTGGGTATAGGATGGATTCAACAATCCAAATTCCTGGTATCGGCACCAATTGTATTTGCCAAGAAGAGAGATGGTTCTATCATAATTTGCGTGGATTATTGGAATTTGAATAAAGTCACAATCCGGAATTGCTACCCGTTACCCCTTATTCCGGAGCTCACAGACCGGTTGGTGGGGGCAAAGATTTTCACCAAGCTGGATATAAAATAGGCATACCACCGAGTGTGTATGGCATTGGGGCATGAGTTCAAAACGACATTCAAAACACGGTATGGGTTGTTTGAGTATTTAGTGATGCCTTTTGGATTAACCAATGCACCTGCCCAATTTCAATCTTACATGCAGGAGATCTTTGGAGATCTATTGGACATTTTTGTAGTAATATATTTGGACGACATCCTCATTTTTTCAAAAGATATGGAAAAACATGTACGAGTGGTGCGGGAAGTTCTTCAACGATTGGAGAAGCATGGGCTTTATGCTAAGGAGTCAAAGTGTCAGTTTTATTATCAATCCGTTGAGTTCGTAGGAATGGTGGTGTCTTCTAAAGGGTTGGAAATGTGCCAAGACAAGGTTCAAACCATCAAGGATTGGCCCACACCAAAAACTATGAAGGAAGTGCAAGCATTCCTTGGCTTTGCCAATTTTTATCGGCGTTTTATATGTGACTATTCTAGGATTGTAGTTCCCCTTACCATGTTGACAAAGAAAGATAAAAAATTTGAATGGCCCATAGAAGCGGACCGGGCTTTTACGGAACTTCGATCAAGATTTCTCCAAGCACCGGTATTGCTCCACCCCAATTTTGAACGACCCTTCATTGTAGAGTCGGACGCATCCAATGTGGCAATGGGTGCCATTCTTTCGTAGCACGGGGATGATGGGCATCTCCACCCTTGTGCGTTCCGTAGTTCAAAGATGTCTCCGGCAGAACAGAACTATGATATCTATGACAAAGAGCTCTTAAGTATAATTTTGGCATTTCAAGACTGGCGGGTATATTTGGAAGGATCACCGCATCAAACTCGGGTATTCTCGGACCACAAAAATTTGGAGTATTTTCTTACTACAAAATAGTTAAACCAACGCCAAGCTCGATGGTCTGAATTCCTGTCCGCTTTTAATTTTGAAATTCACCACCGGTCAGGCTCGCTAAATGGAAGGGCAGACACTCTTTCTAGACGAGTAGATGTCACCGAGGGACAAAATAAAGAGAATCGACCCTTACTACAATTGGCTGCACTTGAGTCTCATGAACTGGTATGGGCAGATACGCAGATTATAGAATGACTTAAGGCAGCGTTGCAAGAGGATGCCACACTATAACCACTACTATTATTTTTCAAAGACAATTCCAAGCAATCACCTCGGGTTATACGCCGACGACTCGAAGGATACACTTTGGATGATGGAATCCTTCACATTAAAGATTTGATATGCGTACCAGATGATGAAGAACTCAAGCGGCAAATTTTGCGATCTCATGATGCATGATGCACCAGCAGTGGGACACCAAGGGAGAGCTAAAACTTTGGATTTGGTTAGCCGAATTTTTTATTGGCCCACATTATGCCGTCATGTTCACCGGTTTGTTGAGGGATGTAACTTGTGTCAACGGTCGAAATCAACTCACCATCCTAGATATAGACTAATGCAACCTATTCCGGCCGGTCATGCACCGTGGAAAAGAATTTCTACCAATTTCATAGTAAAATTACCAAATAGCAATGGACACAACTCTATCTTGGTGGTGGTCGATAAAAACACAAAACTAGGCCACTTTATTCTTACAAAGGAAATGGTTACCTCCAACGAGACCGCTTCATTATATTTACATAATATTTGGAAGCATCATGGCACACCGGAGGAGGTAATCTTGGATCGCGGGCCAATTTTTGTCTCTAAGTTCATGAGAAGATTTTGCGAACTCATTAGGATTCGGCCATCTCCAACCACAACTTTTCATCCTCAGGCGGATGGGCAAACCGAAAGGGTAAACCAAGTGCTTGAGCAATTTCTTCAAACTTTCACTACAACCCGGCAAGATGATTGGGCCGATCTCCTCCCAATAGCAAAATTTGCATACAACAACGCAAGTCACTCTGCAACAGGGATCTCTCCTTTCTACGCCACTTATGGTTATCATCCGGCGTTTTTGATTTCTACACCAACCACATCTACAGTGCCCGCCGCGGAGGACCGAATACAACACCTGAAACAAGTCCACGAAGAACTTAAGGTCATGATAAAAACTGCAGGGGAGGACGCCAAACGCAACTACAACCAAGGGGTACTATTACAACCAACATTTCAAATAGGCGAAAAGGTTCTTCTTCGACACAAGAATATAGCAACAACAGAGTTGTCTCAAAAACTGGCCCCAAAGTTTTTGGAACCATTTACAGTGATTGCTATACTCTCTGACATTGTTTATCGCTTACAATTACCAAAAACATTGCGGATCCATGATGTGTTCCACGTCTCCTTGCTTGAAAGATATCGTCATGACTCCATTCCGGGACAACGCCGGTTACCACCTCCACCGATTACCACTCGTGATGGAGATGTTGAGTGGGAAGTCCACGAAGTTCTTAATTCACAGATTTTTGGTCGGGGAAGAAGACTACAATATCTTGTCTCTTGGGAGGGCTACGGACCGGAAGAGAATTCTTGGGAGCCGGCGGCGAATTTAGAGAATGCACCACTAGCAGTGGCAAAGTTTCATAAGAAGCACCTTGAAGCGCCATCACCGAATCATAAGAGAACTCTACCTAAGAAGGGGGATAATGTTACGAACTAGTTCGTAATGACAGTTACGTTGGTTGGAGGTTGGTTATTCTTTCTCCTTCCTTCTTAAACCATGTGAAGAGGTTTGCTCCTCACTTGACATTTTGCTTAATACAATGTAATACTTTCAATGTCAGGTTTGCATCTCTTAGTGTTTGTTTCTATATTAGGTTATGATCTCAAAATATGAAAGAAATGTCAACTCTTGATTTTGTATCATAACAAGTATTATAATAGAGTCAAAAGTTCATAAGATATTTGGTTAGTTATTGAGCATCTTAAATAATAGTATTCTATGTTGAAAGATCAAGAAAATTTCAACGAAATAGAAAGAAAATCTAAGATGAGCAATAGAAGCAACTTGAAGAAAGAAACTTATCATATAGAGAACTCTAGAAGAAAATGATTTTTAGATAGATTGGTCTTAGGAGCTCCATCACTAGTGCATCCTATGACCACGGGTCTACATCTTTCTAGAGCATGTTCAAACTTTTGCTTTATGATCACTCAATTTGGCCCTATGAGCATTAGTCTATCATCTAACAAATCAAGTTTTACCCTACACCCCATTTGTCTAGAATGCTTTTGTTATTTAATTTTTTTTCTAATATTTATCTATACTTTTTTTAATGTTTTTTTAAATGTTCTTCATTATACATAATTGTGTGCATGTTATGTAAGATAGGGACGCTATAAAGCACCACTTGCCCCAAATCGCCAATTTAAATGCTCACATTGTATTCATCTCCTAAATTAAAATTTACCTACAAGAATTTTAGAACATTTACCAATATAACTTTGATCCTTGAGTTCATAACTTTTGCATACCAGATCCAAATCCATATCCAAATGATGTGTTCTTTTTTGCATTGAAATCTCGTACCATTTGCCAATCCTAGAATATGAATAATTAACAAACTTAACAATAGAAACCGTTTACATCATAAAGAGTTGCAATTTTGAGGTGTATTTTCTTATTGTGCATGGTCTATTCAAATTTTTCATAATCCGCAGCATGAGGATCGGAGATATGTACCCATTTCCCAGAGCCCAGCTTCGCAGATTGGTAGATAGCTGTTTCTCCGAGCCCTAATCTTTCTCTGTTTCGTTGCTCGCCGATTGCAGGAGGTGTCTTCGATTGTGCTTGCGGTGAAGAGAACCGTTTGTGTATTGCTGTAGTTTTTATTGCTGTAGTTTTGGTTGCGTTCGCGACGATGGGAGTTGAGGTCGAAGGCGAGGAAATTCGAAATGGTGATACAAATGTCGAGGAGGAAGGGCCGATGGTCGGACCAGGTCCGGCCAAGCAGCGTCACAAGCGGCCTCTGGAGTTCGAGAGGGCATTCCTGGACGCACTCCCGTCTGCGCAAATGTAAGTGCTAATCTGGCATTGAGAGAGGGGAGCGGTACCTGTTGTAGAGGCTGTGCAACTCTCGCATTTGATAGTTGGGCGATAAGATATGAATTAGGGTTTTGGTGTGCAGATATTGAGTTGAAGCCTAGGGTTTAGGATCGGTTTGAGTCTAACTGCATTTTTCTCTTCTTCGTTTCGAATTTTAGATTTCTTGAAATGTATTAATGGAACAGCTCAGTGACCTTACGATTGGAGAGTTTGGCAAAGTGCTTAAACTAAGGTTTTGAGTATCAGTTTGAGCTTTACAGTATTATTAGGATTTTTGAATATGATTTGTAAACTTCATAGAGAGCGGTTTTTAAGAAACAGCGCATGGTTTGCAACTTTGGCAATAAAATGGAATTAGGGTTTGGTGTCCTGAAATTCCGTTGAAGCCAAGGGTTTAGTGTCGGTTGAGTTTTTTCGCGATCTTGTCTTATTTTTTTCGATTTTTAGCTTCTTTACGCGCAGTCAAGAAACAGCTCACRGGATCTTAGGATTGAAGACTTTGACAAATTGTTGGTTTTTAGGTTTGATTATCAGTTTGAGTTTCGACGCGTTTTTTGAATTTTTAAAGCAATTTTAAACTTCATTAAGCGTTTCCAAGAATCAGTTTATGATTTGAGACTTCGGAACTTTCTGAATTGTTTTTGCTGTGTCGAATTTCTGCTAAAACAAGGGTTTAGAAGCAGTTCAAATTTCACCGCATTCTTCTTTCGTATTGCAATTGTTGACTTCATAAATCGTTCCCAACGGACGTTCCCTAGAATCTGTTATTTCTTAGAATGCTGTCTTCTACCCTGCTCTTTAAATTCTGAGAGTATTGGATACCAGGTTTMGTCTAGCACGATTCATTCTGGTGACAGTATTTCAATGTTATCACACTAGTACCTGAACGTGGTTCTGTTGCTGATTGGAAATGTTTATCCTAGTCGAGAAACTGGACTATTGAACAAGATGATGAGCTGGTCAATTGTGGGAACGGCTGGGTAACAGGTATGAGAAGAGCTACATGCACCGAGACGTTGTGACTCACCTGGCTGTGTCCAGCGCAGATTTTTTCATTACTGGAAGTTGTGATGGTAATTTGCTTTCTCCAGTCTGTGAATTTTGCACTTGATCAATGGCGAGATCTGGCATTAATTAGTTGTATGGTRTCATGCTGCTTCCAGGAGACGATTAAGTAAATGAAACTGTGTCTTGTCTGGTTCAACGATGCGTGGGCTGATAGTTTGTTTTGCATCCTACAGGACATATCAAGTTCTGGAAGAAAAAGGGCGTGGGGATTGAGTTTGTGAAGCATTTCCGGTCACACCTGGGTCCCATATGTGGGCTTGCTGTAAGTGTCTTGTGTTTTTTCAACGTGGATCTTTCTGGGTCCGGAAACGTCGTTACTATAAATGTGTTGATAAGTGAGAATTCAATCTGGATTGTCAGATTTGCTTGCGACATGAGCTTGAAAAACATTTTCATTCATGTTTCCTACTGATTTTGTTTTTTCTTGTTCATATATGGGCTGTTGTCATCTAGTATTGGACTTCATKTTGACGCCAATGTTGTAGTCGTTAGTCTTTTGCACGAGTTCGTTCATGATTCGTGAAGCTTATTTTCTTGTTCAGGTGAGTGCAGATGGGCTGCTGTGTTGCACAATATCCGATGACGAGGCTGTGAAGATATATGATGTGATCAATTATGACATGATGGCCATGCTGAAATTAACATTCATGCCGCAAGCAGTTGAGTGGGTATTCAAGCAAGGTGATGCAAGGGCTAAGCTTGCAATAAGTGACAAAACGTCCGCATATGTTCACATTTTTGATGCACGATCTGGTAGCAACGACCCCATCGTATCAAAACATATTCATATGGGTCCGATGAAGTTCATGAAGTACTGTCCTTCATTGGATATTGTAGTTTCTGCAGATGGCAAGGCTTTGCTTGAATACTGGAGCCCTGAAACCTTGGAGTTCCCTAAGCACGGGTATTTATCTCCTTTTTTTTTCATTGTTGCCTAAGAATTTGTACTTGTTTTTAAGGTTATGGCGGACTCCACCTTTCGTTCTTTAAAGAAATGTAAAKGTATCTTTATTTTCTTAGGATTGTTTATTCCCTGCGCTATCGATTGATGGGTTGTTATCTTCTTTGACTCCATCAAAGTCTAYGACGTCTATGCATGTCAAAYATAGGTTTTWAGTGGATAAGTACAATGGGAACTGGAATGAGTAAGGGTAATGGTGTAGTTTGCAGTTTAAGTTCAAGACGGAGACTGATCTGTACGCGCTTGCGAAAGCAAAGACAACTGTGTCCTCCCTTGAGGTCTGCACTCATTCCCTGTTTTGCATGCACACTTGCCGTTTGTTGCATAACCTCCTTATATCCTGCATATATCAGGAAAATCATATCTTAATGTATATCCTGACAACTGCTTCAGTTCTCAACTTCTGTAGAGTCATTACGATGTCAAGAATGTAGGAAATTCTTAATTTGCAACTCAAACTTGTAGGCGTGTCTTTGATGGTCATTTTGTTGTGTGAGCAGGTGAGCCCTGATGGGAAGCAATTCGTAACTACATCGCCTGATAGAAGGATTCGAGTATTCTGGTTTGCCACTGGAAAGTTACGGCGCACATATGATGAGTCACTTGAGGTAAYGTGCATGATAGCGCCAATGTACTTAGTAATTATGCTTAAGCTTGCGGGACGCAGTTTCAGATTTTTACCTCCTAACGAGTTTATAGATTYAATAGTAGATGCTGATTTGAAAGTAATCTCACGTGGAAAAAAAATTTTACAGGTTGCTCAAGATCTTCAAAGAAGTGATGCACTTTTGTACAAACTGGATGCAGTTGATTTTGCAAGGCGTATGGCAATCGAGAAGGAGATTGAGAAGAGTGAAGATGCCCCCCCTTCAAATGCMATTTTTGATGAGAGTTCGAATTTTTTGTTATATCCGACTCTTCTTGGCATCAAGGTAAAATGCGCCTACCCGCTTTGTTCGTATATGGACATTTCTTTTTTTGTACGTTACACAACCAAGAAATGAGTGTAGAGGCTAGTTATGTGATAGTGCTAACCAGGTCTGTGGCCCTWGTTTCTCTAAAATTCCATATCTTCTGAGTTGAAAGTTTATTATTTTTGTGCAGGTTGTGAATCTACATACAAATAAAGTGGCGAGGATTATAGGCAAAGTAGAAAATACAGAGCGTTTTCTTAGTGTTGCCTTGTATCAAGGTGGGTTCAGTTCTAAGAAAGTCAAGAAGCTACCTGCTGCTGCTGCAAATGTGAATGAGCAACGCGAACCACTCACAGATCCAACATTATTATGTTGTGCTTTCAAGAAGCACCGAATATATATTTTCAGGTACATCAATAATTACTCAGGCCAGCACTAGACCGAACATCTACCTTTGCATTGTCTTGCATCTAGTCTTGCAATTATATCAGACTCGTCATGTACAGTTTGGAGAGCGTATAGCTTTCAGAGTTGATCACCATTTTCCATCATTTTCTGTATGCCAGAAGTTGGAGTAATTTGTCTGACAAATTTTTCCATGAC
Source organism: Pleurozium schreberi (assembly GCA_006891605.1). Taxonomy (NCBI): domain Eukaryota; kingdom Viridiplantae; phylum Streptophyta; class Bryopsida; order Hypnales; family Hylocomiaceae; genus Pleurozium; species Pleurozium schreberi. Next base: position 367,233 of record VACF01000002.1, read on the forward strand.
CTTGCAGTCGTAGAGAACCTGAGGACGCCGATGATGCCAGCAAAGGACGCGATGTCTTCAATGAGAAACCGCCTCCAGAAGAGCTTCTTGCAATCTCTGACATTGGAAGATCTACCACAACTTCGCTACCTGAGAATGTGGTATGGATAGGATGTTCACACTTCTTTATATTGTTTGCAATTTTTTTTAAATTTCTTTTACTGTTTAGTAAATGGATTTTGAAATTGATATTATTTTACAGTATTTCTCATTTTTTCGCACCCTATTGCCGCTTTCTTCCAGTGCCTGTAGTGCTATTTAACTGGAAGCATTTTGGATTTGGTTCGTGATTACAAGTCTTGTTCTCTCCTTGTAATGACGGTGTTGGTTTCTTCTTTGGTATCTGCAGATCATGCATACCACATTGGGCGATCTGCACATTCGTTTATATCCAGAAGAGTGTCCACGGACTGTCGAAAACTTCACTACGCATTGCCGAAATGGTTACTACGACAATTTGATTTTCCACCGAGTCATCAAGGGCTTCATGATCCAGACTGGTGACCMTCTTGGGGATGGTACTGGAGGGCAGTCCATTTGGGGTGGGGAATTTGAGGATGAATTTCACAAAAGGTACTMCCACTATTTGCAACTATAATATCTTTATGCTTCATGTGTTGCAACTACCTAGACACTAAGCTTTTGGGTCATGTGAACGCAAACCATTCTGTTGGAGTGTTTCTGTTTTAATTTTTGTATATCTTATGAAGAACGCCTCAAATGACTTATTTCTACATTGGTGTGGGCAGTTTGCGGCACGACCGACCCTTCACAGTATCCATGGCCAACGCTGGACCAAATACCAACGGTTCACAGTTTTTTATTACCACGGTTGCCACCCCATGGTTGGACAATAAGCACACTGTTTTTGGACGTGTCGTGAAAGGCATGGATGTTATCCAGGTGAGATGTTATCAGATTTGTCATGTGTTTTCTATTACCTCTTATACTCAGTCATATGAACAAGTTCTGATCTTTCCTTTTCTTTTGAGTTTCTTCTACCATCTCTGTGGTAATAAAATCATAACTTAACTGGAATCATTTACTGACTTCTGGACTTTCGTGGTGTACCTCAGGCTATTGAGAAAGTGAAGACAGACAGAAATGATAAACCATACACAGACGTAAAATTTTTGAACGTTACTGTACCAAAATCATAACTTGTATTTAAAGTTAAGGTGTAGTTGGGTTATGACAAGGTGCCAAGTAGACCTGCCTTTCTTTCTGCACCTTGAGTTGCATGTGTTTCTGTAGGAACTAGTTTATGTAGTTTTTAGACGGGGCAGTATCTACTTTGTATATCAGTTATTCATTGTTTTTTTAACTTGAAAGATATGTGTGGTGCTTGACGAACACAATTGGCTTCTATGACGTTGATGGCTCGTAGTGATCATTGGGAGGATTTAGGACAAACTTTTGGAGACCATCTTGTCTTTCACCACCAAATGAATCTCCTATATGGGTCTGTTACAAAAGGTTTGACCTTTTGCTGTACTGATGAGTTTACGCAACGAAGGTTAACCTTTGTTGCATAACTACTTGTAGTGTTGATGAAAACTCTGGTAGAAGTTCTACTGACTAATGGATGCAAGTTGCAAATGCTACTTTTGACGCTAGATTATAATAAGTGAATCGTTCACAAGTTATGTTAAGAGAATTTTGTAAATACTATTGACTTGTATATTCTTCTTATCTAGCGTATTAGCGTATTAAAGGCAACTTATTATCTTTAAACCTTTTTTACGGACTGGTGAGGTATGGGAATCACTACACTAAATAGTGAAATTAGGTTGCCTTTACAAGTAGGTTGACTTACCCCAACAAAGTTACTCTACAAGCCATCTAACAAGTCAACAAATATTTCTACAAATACTTCCATTTGTACACATGGAAGTTCATGAGTTCCAACTTCACCAATAACTAATTCAAAAGTAGTACATTCTTGTCCAATAATGATAAATATTTATATAGTGTGGAATGTCCAAAAATTACACTAATAATGGTATTTAGTGTTATGTTACTGATAGTGTTACTTGAACTTTTATCACACCAACTTTAAATTTCAAGTAGTTTGCACTTCGTGTTGTATTCACCACCCCTTAACCTTGGAGTGCGTCGACGTCCAGAAACTGGACAATGAATAGATTGAAATTACAGTTTCTGCAGTTTCATCCTCCTAACTGCTTGGACGAAAGTTCTTTTAATTTGTAGAGATGCTAGATCAAGTTGTTCTATCTAAAGGTTAGATTTGGTGTTACTAGAACACATATTTTTCTAAAATTACCAATATACAAGTATGTCAAGTGGTTGACTAGGCCAGTATTGTATTGATTTTAGTTCAAAACTAGATTTGCCAAAATGAGGTCATAGATTTTAAGAACACAAAAATTTCAAAAAATCACCATGTCAAAAGAACCTCATTTAAAATCCATCCCAACAAATTTTACTCCAAAAATGATAATATTTTGTTTTTTTATCAAGTTTTGAAGGAATTTTGAAATTTCCCTTTCAAAATTTATATAAAAATATTGGTGACAACATTAGTGAATCTAATTGTACAGAAAGATGGAATCTACAACTCTTAGTCTACAACTTTTATATCAATTCCAAATTATGCTTCCAAATAGCACCTTATAATGATTTTTCTCAAGTAGTCAATTTTGAGGATGAATTAAGACGCTATAGGGTTAATTCATATATTTAGGTTTATATTTTTTTCATTGCAATTTTGGCAAATGAAGAAATTAATCCAATAGTTGACAAATAGTGTTTGTGTTGACATTTAGTGTTGTAACATTTAGTACATGATTGTTGACATTTGGTGTTGTGCTTTGTAATTAGTGTTGTCAACACCAAATACCATTATTAGTGTAGTGAGGGGCAACCTAATTTCCCTATTGAATACATTGAATAGGGGTTTTAAAGGGATCCATACTAATTATTTGATATCTCACACTATTTAAATATCTACCTTGATTGTACATCAATAGTTATTGAAGTGTCTCAGGATTGTACATCATATTTCAAACATCTCCAGTTTCCACAAAAATTCCCTCTAATATGTTTGGTCCTCTATTTAGTGTAATTTAAAATGATTACACTGAATAGAAGATCTCTCCTTTCCACACAAACTTCCGAGGATGAATAGTTGCACTTTTGTCCTACACAGATTGATTCTTTGTCATCCATCGGACACAAAACATCCGCCTTGCCGTTCAGGGATTAATCAGAAGTAGCTGAAATCCAACCTCTGTGATGTGCAAAAGAATCATTTTTGCCTTGCTCCATGATTTTGTAAATAATTCAAATAAGTAGAGCATACAGTATTATACGATAAATTTGGGTGTTCCCATTACTTTTAAGATGATAACTAAAGATGTTTTGATCGATGTCCAATAAGTGTTGTGGCTGTCCATTACATGTTGCACTCTGTTGGCCCACTTGAAAATCAATGCTGTTTGTATCAATGCATGCAGGGCTGGTTGAAATATTGTGTCGCATCCCTTGATTGCTTTAGCATGTTTGTAATAGAGAACAGGCCCTACAGGGACGATTATGCCCTGGCAAGCATGCCTAGGCGAGCCCGGAGGGAAAGCCCAGGCTACGCGAGCAAGGGCATAATCGGCCCTGTAGGGCCTGCTCTCTTACATTAAAATATGGGGAGGCTTATTTAGCCAAACAGAATTGGCATGTTGAATCATCGACCGAATTCTACCAAGGAATTCGCCTCTAAAATCATAGAATAAGCCTCCCCGGATTTTAATGTCACATCGTACAACTCCTCTTCCTAAACCTCTTTCAAATTACAATCCCCACCCACATTCTTCCGGTGTAGGTGAGAACTTGAACATGCTTTAATAGCAAGTTCGTTTCTTGTGTTCTTAAGTTACCATTCAATATAAGGTAAGACAGCCCATTGTGGTCATAATTTGGAGTTATTTGTTTTGTTATTTCTCTCATGAAATCTCAAAATCTCGACTCACCAGTTCACGTCAGGTACTCTGAAATCTAAGGCTGTGTGACATTGCACAGATTCAAGCAACATGCTCCAGACAACAAAGCTTGGAAAACTGGAATCAAGGTCGAGTCCAAGGTTTCCAAAAGTCTCTTGAAAATGTCTGCAAAGTGTTTGACATTGTACTGTACTTGCCTCTTCCAGACAAAACTCCTGGAGACAGGAGTTACGATCAAGTTTTGAGTTTCTTGGAGCAGTTGATTCTGCAAATCCCATCGAATGTGTGTGGAACGGATAACAATAGTTACAACACTTTGAATTGGACTTTTAGACTGTGAGGACACTTTTGAGCCTTTCGGGGTTAAGAGCATCCTCACCAGGGGAGTTCTCTATCCCTATCCAGATGAAATTCATTCGGATAGGGAAGACCCCCCCTCACACCACCATCCCCTATCTCTAAAATTTGGGGAATTGGGAGGCCCAATTCCCTAAATTGGATGGGGGATAGGGAATTGGGAAATGGTAAACCCTATTATTGAATTTACTATTGTTGCATGATGTGTGCTTCCATGATTTGGTATTGGACATTTGGACTATTACTTTGCCCTTGTTACTATATTTACAAGTGCATCTTGACTTTATCTTGCCTAGATTTAGTATAAAGTATTGATTTGGGGAAGCATGGGTGGGAAGCAACTTCCCCATCCCTCTATTTTTGAATGAAGAATGGGGATAGGGATAGGGATGGGGAAGAGGCTGGTGGGGATGCCCTTAACATAGATTGACTCATTTGTCATCCCTTTTCTTGTTGCACATATTMCACCTTACATGTTTAGACTTATGGGATCCACAAATTACTTTTTACCATAAGACTACAACAAGTTAGAGATCAAGCCCTCATTCGACAATCAACTTAGTTCTATGTKAACAAGATACAATTTTCACTACAATACAATAGAACAAAGTGACATTGAATTCACCTTCAGGGGTGCCATTGGTATAGAGTCAATTGTTTGTTTGTTTGTTTTGTGACGTACATTGGGATCTACTAAACCATTGTGCCGACAAGGGCGTGAATAGTATAAACAAAAAGCCCTCAAAGAAGGTGTGTGTATGTGTACAAAGTGACTTTCACCACGTTTTAGTAGATGATATGAATGATATTGAATTTCTAAGTTTGTATCARATTGGAAATTAGAAAATAGAATGGATTTCTTACTTTTAAAATTTGTTTGGCATATTGTTTTTGTATGCCAAACAATTCTTATGTTATAAAACATAATAGATTGATATCATAGATCATATTAAATACATTAGATGTTTTTTGGATCATTTAGAAGACTGCGAGTACCCGGATTGTGGGAACACATTGGGAACTTTGAGAACTCTGCCACGTATGTAGTCTGATGTGGCATAGAGACTGCCACGTCAGATAATATTGATTAATTGATTATTTTAATTATTTTAATTATTAAAAAAATTAAATTAAATTAAATCAATTTTCAGTTTCTTTATAAGGTAGAACCACCCATAACTGATCTCTTAAGCAATTTTAGACATGATTTGATGTAGTGCAACACAAAGCAATATTTTTAGAGGTGCAATGATAGAAATGCTAGGGATTGCAAAAACTTTGGTAGTTTTATCGCTTGAATTGAAATTATTATGAATTTTCAAAGGCAAAAAGTGCATTGGACCCATTGCCAATCTTTAGATTCTTCCAATTTCGATCACTCAAAAAATTACTTTTCTACTAATTGCTTCCTACTTTCTTGCGCACTAAGTTGGGACATGTGTCATGAACTTTTAATCCCAACCTTGAAAAGATGAAAAAAAAACATTCTAGCCATGGTTGGAAATTAGTCAATCTACGGTTGGCTATGGGGCACTGGTTGGTAATGGGTGGTTCTACCTTACTTTCTAAGATTTCTAAAAAAAAAAAAAAAAAAAAATTTCAAAATTCAAACTAGCAGTCGCTGGTTTCCTGTGCAGGGAACAGTTTCGGGAAACAACCCCGAAACAATCTCTTGCAGGGCTGAAAAAACATCTAACATTAGTGCTTCAAATGCTACAAATAATTTTAAGGAATAAGAAATGGACAATCTTCTTGTGCTGTAAATTTCAATGGGCTTTCCTACCTTGAGGTAAAAGGCCATATTTGTCCCACATGACTAATTATGTCACTTTGTGGTCACTATGTACTAGTTGAGTACATTTGAAAAAATGTTATATATACTATTGGTACATRTTGGCACAAGTAAGGTGGATTGTGGCACAAATAGGGGCTTTCACTTTAGCAAAAAAGAGAACTTGGATATTAAGTTACAATATTAGAGTTTGATGTCAAATGTTCATATAAGTAATTTGATGGAGTAGAAGCTGTTCAATGCGCATGACATGCTCAGTCGAGATATAGCGTCACGTTGTATCCTTCCTTCGGAAATATGGAGATGCACACGGAAGGGCTTGGTTTAGTTTCTTGTAGCCCTAATGAAAAAGTTTGAATATTTTACTAAGCACCTGAGAGAATTGAAGTGAAACCTTTGCGTTGTTACTTCATCTGGTTCAAGATAGGTTGACGGTATATGAAAGCACACTAGGCAATGTCATCATCATTCAATTGTTTTGTGTGCTACCATGTTTTTGGTTTGTTCACTGTAAGATTGCTGTTTTGGGGGATTCACGAAACTTGATATTGGACTTTTAATGAACATGTAATTTATGCAGTCGATCTGTTAAACGTGCTCCGGACAGCAAGATGCTTGGAGTTCGCGAGATCAAGGATGAAAAAGTAAGTAWATATTCTGAAGAGTATGACCGCTGTCTACTCTTAGATGATTAAATAGCTTGTTTAACTCTTGATTATGTAAGACTCCTTTTGTCTTCCCTTTCCAACTTTGGATAATCTCCCAAGTTGCGGTTCCAGATTGAAGCTCAAGTTCATAAGCTTACCTCGTTGATGATGGGKAAATCATACAAGTATTAATGCGATTTCCTCATTTCAGGCAGGGAAGTACTTGTGGCAAACTTACCAGCAAGTCTATGACAAAGTTATCTTGATTGGTGCGGCGATGCGTTACCTGGGAGTAAATCCTGTAAGTTCARCTACWCTTGCATTGTGGCAAGCAAAGGGGTGCAGATCATTATTGCAATGAAGTAATAGAATCGTATTTCAATTTATTTGCGTCCTTCAACAATTTTTTATACCCTTTGTTGACGCTACAGAAATAAGTAGAAAATGTCTTTTTTTGAATGGATATTTGTTGGATTCACTTGCGTTTGTGTAGAAGGGCCGATGTGGGATATACGGAACAAATTGTCCACAATGGTTCACTACTATGGAGGTACATCAAAAGCTCCAATATCTGTTACTTGCTGGCTCTGTGAATGTAGGCTTAATTTGAACATTATTTTTTATTCATTTACTATCGACTTTTTCCACAAAAATACTTTGCATTTTGATTGGACTGTGATTGCTGAAGGTTTCGTTCTGGGAAAAGACTTTCTACGATTAAAAGACATGAGGATTCTGGAGTTTCTCTAGCTAATTGTTGCTGGTGTTCTGGATATGTCGCAGGCCTGTAATGCGCATAGTATAGTTTGTGTTCCTCTTTACGATACTCTTGGTATGCCTTTATCATGTACTACCCAACTTATGTTTCTATGCARAGATTATTTTACTTTTCGTTTGCCGTATGACTTATTAGTTCTGCTAGACATTTATTCAGATCTTGATTTCAGACTCTGGGTTTTATGAAATTTGAGTACGTACATTTGCGCCYCATTTGAGGTAAATTGCCTTGTTTATTTCAAGGATKTCTTTTTTGGTATTACAGGATTGACAGCAGTGGAATATATCACAAATCATGCTGAAATTACAATTACTTTTGTGCAAGAGGCTAAACTTCCTTTGGTATGAACAATTTTTGTGGAATATTAATCGTCCAATTCGTTAAAGTTGATTGCGCTTCAACATTTCTTCAGATTTTTATATAATGTTGCATCACTTTGGGAACCTTTTTGAACCAGCCTCTCAATAATTTTATTATGACCGTGCAGATGATTCAATCGCTCCCCAAATGTACGGCTTTTTTGAAAAGTACGATTCTTGCCTCTCAATCCGCCATTTAGAAAAGGAGTACATTGCAACCTTCCTGGTAGCTATTCTTTTGATTGTTGTTGTTCTCTTTTATTGCATCTCGTTACTTATACTGCCATAATCTCTGAGGCTAGATTTCGATTTGTTAACCGTTTGGCTTTTGTGAACTTAGAGTTGATGATAACAAGTTTTATGACACAAGATTCCGAAACCAACAATACAGAAAATAGCGTGTATATGTTTGTCTGTCTCCTGCTTATAAATCTGAATGACGCAGCCGTGGTCAGTTTTGGAAACGTCACCGACGATCTGAAGTCGCAAGCTCAGGAAGCTGGAGCCTCGATCTACTCTTGGGATGAATTCCTGAATCTGGTGAGCTAATTCTTATTCTGGATTACTGCGTACAATAGAGTTTTGCACTTCTGTTGAAATGCTTGAGTCGTGAAGACTTCTGTAAAAATGCCCAGTTGCTGTGTAAACTTTGTCGGCCATCATGTCGTTAGGATGTCTGTATTATGCAATGGTCGTTTTAGATTTTTTCTAAAGAATGGTGCTGACCTCGATGCACTGATGGCAGGTGAAGGGATTTGAGTTCATCAGAGGGGTGCACTTGGATCCCCTGCCATTCGATTTGGAGCGTGATTTGGCTACTCCTACCTACAAGCTTAAACGTCCGCAGCTTCTAAAATTTTACCAGGTATTTGACTTGTGCTGAACGTCGACACAGTAGCACACATGGGGATAAGAGCCGCCTCATGTTTTAATATCACTTAAATAAATATCATGTATGAGCTCACCCCTTCATTTTTTACATTACCTGCTGGCGGGTAGAATTTTGCGGTTGATTCGTGAGAAGGATGAACGCCTTAAACTAAGAGAAAAGCTAAATTTGTAGGTACAGACCTATTTTAGGTTTATGGGCCAATTGTTTAGTGTGATAGCTGCTAACTGATGCTCTTGCATCCTGAAGGCACGACGCGCACAAATTTGCCAATCGAAGTAGCTTCCAATTCGACCTTGTCGGTTTTGATAACATCTCTCTGATTTTGCAGAAGGAGATTGACGCCTTATATGCAAAGATGAAGTCAAAGCAATGAAGGCCTAGATGATTACATCTGAGGTCATTGGAGGCTACAGAATGTCCAAAAGCTACAGTGATGGTTGTATCTCCATCCCTTTCCACTTACAGGTTAGCTCATGTATACACTCATAACATGGTGGAAGTGTACAGACATGACTTTCCCACTTCGTAACTGGCGACACGATTGCCATGGTATATGTCCATGAGTAGATACCCATGTAAAGTGTTATTGATTTGTAAGACCTTTCTTCTTTTTACCATAACTTTGTGATGACGAAGTTTGCACACCTGTTTATCCATTGAATGTTTTTGTTGCAACCTACTCCCTCTGTCCCATAATGATCTCCCTATTTGACTTAATTTTTTTGTCTCAAAATGATTTTCTTGTGATGTTGCTTGTGATGCAAATTCTTGAAGTTTGGTTTTCAATCAATATCTAGGATCAACAAAACAAAACAACTCTGAGCAACTCTGAGCAGTAGTTCCCTCTCCATCCATGAAATCATCAATCTAAGGACAAATGAAATGATTGGAGGGGTCAATCAACACTATAAATGTCCATAAAATGATGACCAATAAATGTCCATAATGAAAATGCCCCCAAAATTCCACTTTTGCAAAACTCCAAAATTGCACTTAAAAAAAGGCCTCAAAACTCAAAGTTTTAGGATGTTAGGAGTGCAACAATCTCTATTTACAGCGTGAAATTGGTTTTTAAAATGACATCCTTGGTCATAATTTGGATCATTTTGTCCAACAAGATCATTTTGAGATGGAGGGCATTTGTCCAACAAAAAGTTGACGTGAGAAAATTAGAGCATTTCAAAACCTTGGTTCTTCCTGAATCACTACACTAATTGTGAAATTTAGTGCTAATTACACAAATTGTTTTAACCCTTAAAGGATGGATTGGTGACCGTGGAAATCATCAATTTCGATATCGTGGGAATTACTAGTTTAAAAAAATTCAAAAGTACTTATTGGAAGTCAAAGTACTAAAGAAGATCTTGCCTTTCCACTTCTAATTTTGTGGATGAATAGTTGCACTTATGTGTTGTACAGTTTGATTCTTTGTCATTCATGAGACCCAAAATGTACGCCGTGTCGTTCAAGGGTTAAATATGCTATAATTTTTTTATTCTTAAACGCATATTTGTAACAACTATGTGTGTATAAATCCCCATCTTTGAATATTATCATATTTGTGTTATTGGTAGAGATCTTCACAAAGAGTAAAATCATGTAGCATTTTAAATCGATTATAGTGGTAACACAAAATTTCATTATTGTAACAAGTGTGACTTATGGCTCTATTCAAAAGCTTTGTAAATGCTTGTTTGTCTTAATGCTAAAAAGACAAGACCTATCATCAAAAGTAGTCAATGCAAAATGATGCAATAGGGATCGGATAGATTCCTTCTTTGTTTTTATGATAATCTTGAAAGTCATCCATTTGATCAAAATTGTGTGCAACATCCTACTTGGAACAATAGAATTGCATATAAGTGACTTGTATTTTATTCATGATAGATGACATTGAGACATGTTCTACCCCCTAAACTCCCAAATGTCATGCATAAAATACAAGTCACTTATGCATGACATGACATGTTCTATACCCCTAAACTCCCAAATGTCATAGATAGGTTCCTATGATTTCAATTTTTAAAGTGATTTTTTGAAACTTTTTTTGAAGATTTGGGGGGATATCATTTTTATTTTAATTGGTGCTTGGGAGCAAAGTTTAAAAAATAGTTCATTTTGAAATACCAAAATAATCACAAAAAATTGAAATAAATTTAGTTATTTATTTTTTTCCTTGTAGAATATGTTTTTGTCGATATAGAAAGCTATGATTCATTTCTTTGGTTTAGTAATGAGAAAACTATGGAGAGTTTAGTTTTTCAATCAATTAAAGCATCTATGTCAATAATCAACTTAAAGGATTCATTTTTTAATTCAATTTTTACAATTTTTCAAAAAACAAAAGTTTCACATTGTTCTTTTGCTATAATAATCTCACCAATGGGACTAGATTATTGTATTTCATCTTTAACTTAACTTAGAACTATGAATGGTTTGATTTTTAAGAATGAAAATCAAATGTTGTATAGATGATTTTTTTTCCCAAATTCCCAATCCAATTCTTCAACATAAAAAATTAGAAATTTAAATATATAGTACAAAAATTTGAAGTTGAAGATTACAAAATTTTGTCAAACAATGTGCAAAAAAATATTTTTTCTTAAACATAAATATCTTGCAATCGACCCAATTTAATTTTTTTAAATATTGTTTACACATTTTTATAAAAGTCTAGTGCAAGAACCTTATGGTTCAAATGTTCAATATGCAAACTTATTATTTTAAATTTTCATGCACTTTGTAATTATGGAAATGGCAATTTTGGGTGTTTTTTGATGAAAGAAAGGCATTTGTACTTTAGAATTTAGCTGTTCATTTTGAGGCTTGATCTTTTCAATTCATGAGTACTAGTGTACCCTATGCCGTTGCCATAGGCAAAATAAAAGTAAAAGTAATTTTCTAATTTTTTAAAACCAAAAATAACTCAAAAATCAATAACTTTTACCCTGTAGATTGGAACGCCACGAAACCAAGCCGGTGCACCCCTTCTCGCCGAGAGCTTTCCTACGGTACCAAGCATGCCACCGGCGGACACACGGTCCGAGAGATCTCAACGTAACAAACAAAACAAAACAAACAAACAAACAAACAAACAAACAAACAGATTTAAAGGATAGATTTGTCCTTGTTTTAAGATTTTGCAATATATGCAAACATGTGGTCTAAATATTCTAAAGTATTCTAAATATTCTACATACATTTAGTACCTTTGAATACTCCTATTTGTATAAATACACTAAACATAGGCATTTTGCATTTGAAGTACGATTGTTTTTATACATTGTATTTTATCAAATATTTTGTATTTGATGATCTTGCCTTTGTTATTATATGTTTGTATAGATACCATTGACAATTGAATCATGACATCCTCGAAAACATTAGTGAAACACATCATATATAGGCTAGCAAATTCAAAAATGAATTACAAACATCAATTTTATTAAATTGAAAATATTCTATTATTTTGGCACAATTCAAGCTACGTTGTTGAAACCAAGATTTGTACCTGTCCTAGTTTGTAATTTGAAATGAGACTTAACCCCTAAAGGACCATTGTCCCTTCAGAGGACAAATGAGATTTCGGGCAGGTACCTACGATCTCAATTTTTGTTCTGATTTTTTGAAACTATTTTACAAGATAAAAAAACGGATTAGCTTTGTGGGAATACAATTTTTTTTCAATCAGTACCCAGGAACAAAAGTTATGCCCAAATAAGCTCAAAGCAAGGGAGAGGGGGCAACCAAAAAAAAATTTTAAAAATTTAATTTTAATTCTTTTAAATTTTTTTTCTCATAGATTATATTTTTGCCTACATAGAAAGAATTGATTCATTCCATTTGGATTTGTTACAAGAAAGTTATGGACAATCTTGTTTTTTAAAGGGGTAAAAACTATGCCTAGACAAAGAGCATATTCTACATATTCTTAGTGAATACACTAATTTTTTCTCTATACTTCACTAAGGTGTAAATATCTTAAAAAAATTACAAAACAAGCTATGCACATTCCTAAATCCCATCCAATTTTCTGAACCAAACCAAAATAATTGCCCTACCAAACCAATTTTTCATGCCCAAAATCAAAATTGTACAGAGAACTTGTAACGTATCCACATTGTATTTTGCCAACATCCTGAAGGAGTTAAAGGCCCTAAATCCAGGAAGATTTTTAGGATTGAGAGGAAAATTGCAGTACTGTAGACCAACTCTGCCCCCAAATGACGGTCTTAGGGGTTGTTWTARACGATCYGAACCCACGGTCATCAGGCAKRAAACAAGGATAAYAAGAATGCAATTAAAAAATKATTCCACCAATCACAGCATAGAAYTCTATGCCCTCCATGCTGCCAGAAGCCAGAACGGACAAAAARACTGCGCTTCAGGAGCCAATGAAAATCCTTCCAGACCGCCCTGAGCAACCAATCGCATAGGCTTGCAAGATACGATGTCCTCATCTACTCGACGAGTAGATCTATATCCATTATCTACCAGTTTCATGGATTTGGTAGATAGGCGAATTATTCTAAAGCCGCGGGAAGGGAGCTCTTACCCGTGCGAAGCAGATAAGGTATAGACATCGTCTTGTTCAGTCCCTTTGTTAGACTTCCTTTCGAATTGTTGCTGTTCTTCGGAGTGTTGATTGACCGACGCAAGATTCAGCTCGTCGCCATGGCTACCTGCGCTGCTGCTGCCGCTGTGTCTTCATCCCTCAGCGCCATCACCTGCGAGGTAATGAGACRAATGCGACTTCTTTTGGTGAAGTATTGGTTTCTTTTTCGTTGTTTCTTCTAATTTGTCGTCAATGCGCATTAGATGCTTGAAGTAAACGAAGCTCTTGTGGTTCTCTTTATTTAAGGGAGAACGTTCCGGAGAGTCTCCAGAGGTGGCATTTGAATTTGTGGCTTTGGTGTTCGACGGCTAACAGCTTGTGGAGGTTTTAGGCAATGTCCAATTGTTGCGGTGCACGCGAGATTTGTAGCTTCATGTTGATTTTCTTGCGATTTCTTGTCCGCATTTTTGAATGTGCGGTTGCCGTGCTTGAAGTGGCACTGGAACAAGTGTGACTACATTTGGTGGACAATGACTTTGATTGCCCTGCGAGGTACTGAAACATGTGTGACGTTCTGTGATGGAGAATTTTTCTCTCGTCCCCATTTATTTTATTTTTTCGTCGGGAAGAAGGCGTTCTGTGATGCGTGAGCGATGCCTATGCGCTTCTCTGTTTTTGGCTTCGTCCCTGGGATAATTGTTTAGAGTGTTTTAATGCCTCTAGAGTGCGTGTTTGAAGAAGYGGCATTTCAATATGTGCTTTCCTGTTCAATGTTAATTGGTTGCTGACACCTTGTTGAGATTAAGCAATGTCTAAATTTAAGCCTGTGCACTAGAATTATTTTACGTGTTGCTTGTTTCGCGTTTTCCGGTCTGGAGTTGAGTGTCTGATGCTCGCTCTTGAATTCGCATTTCTGGAGCATGTTTGAGTGTAGACTAGTTGTTGGCATGTAGAAGATGTTTTCTGTAATTCATGTGCAGTTGTAGGAAGCATTTTCAGTTCTAAAGATGAGTTTGAATGTCCTACGCAACTTTCTTTGTGAATGCTTGCGAATTATTGCTGCTATCGTCCACCTTTCTCGCCCGTCTTGAGCCACTTCCTATTTGAGCTTATCACGGTTAGAATTCTTCATCTTTCTGATTGCTGGAGGCGGGCTCGCGATCTTATGAAAATTTGTTGCCTGACCTGCAGTTCCCTGTTTCTGTCCTATTTTGTGCAGAGGTCTGCCTCTGGGAGCATCGCCAATGTGCAGGCGTCCGCATTCGTGGGGACTAAAGTGTCTATCTGCAAGGAGTCCTCTGCCCTGCTAAGAACCTCGAGTGTGGTACCTGATGCTCACCTTGTACCAGTCCTGTCTTGAGCATTTGAAGCAAACTAGTCATTAGATATTGAAACTAAGCTATCTTGCATTTGACGSYWWTYYTWAMYYCYTKG